>CM021100.1:466780619-467130633 GCA_007115665.2 Sequoiadendron giganteum
TTTGAAAACTTAACAAGTCTTTCAATTCACATCTGTAGTTCCACCGTTAATACCCAAAAAGATTTATTAATGCACAGGTGAAAAAATATAGTACTGTATGGGATCATTCAGTGTCCGTCTACGCTGATCGTTTTCAGTGAAAGTTTTTGATAATATATCGAAATATAGTCAATAAAATAACTTGTAGAAATGATTAAAAAAAAAAATACTAACAACAAAATATAAATCTTCGGAGTGCTTATACCATTGCAATTATAAAGTAAAACAACAGATTGTGGACTTAAAAATACTTTTATCAGCTGTCGCAGGAAGAAACTTCATGTTCAACCAGTCACGACTCACAACTTGATTATGTAGACCTGCGTTAGCTTCAACCTATTTTCAAGATTGGATTTTTGGAATATAATTTATTTTCTTTCTTATTTTCTGTTTTCTGATGATGAATCAGACAATTTGATAGAAATCTCACTTAGAGGCTAATAACAAGGATCAAACTCGCATGATCTTATAGACTGCTATTTACAATGGCACTACCACACAGTAAATCTAACACACTAAGTCGTGGCCTATTAATCCACTTCTCAGTTTTTATTACACTACACACAGCTATCACTTCCCTTCATTATTTAGGCCTGCTTCGATTGACCATCCAAACCAACGTCTGTATCTGTTAACTCGTACTTGAATTGCAAGCCCAAATCTTTAACCAGAGAAAGTTTCTCTCCAATAATTTTATCTATCTCTGCGTCCAACTCAGATGTCAGGAATTTCTTCCAACCACCCACTTTTCCTTCCCTGAAGAAAATGTTATTTCTCAATCGAAGTCCAGGCAGCCGAATTTCTCCATTTTTGTTCACCTCCATCTCAGACAGAGACTGGAAACTGCATTTCTCAGAAATTTTCCTCAGATCCTCCTCGTCCTTTACCCACCAACACCCCATAAAATCACTCAAGATTCTAATAGAACCCAAAGGATCTGCTTTCAGGTCTTCGTAAGTAAGGCAGAGAACATTGGGCTTGGTTCTCTCACGCCAATAAGAGGCTACATGCTCAAAAAAAGGGCCACTGTGGTAAAATCCTCTACAGAAACTCTGTAGTGCTTCTTCCTTAGATGCATAGATATCTTTGTTCTTTGATCGATTGATGATCATCTCCCACAGTGAGACAAAAGTGTCCTTGGGATTGCGGCAAATGTAAATAATTTTACAGCCAGAGGATTTTATGGATTCAGGCAATACCTGGTATGGCACATGGGTGTGAAACACACGGGGAGAGAGAGACATTGGGTTTGGAATGGAATGGGGCCCGCAAAGCTGCACTTCTATATTTGGAACAAGTTCGTGAGGGTTTTTGTTATTCAGAGGATAAGCAGGGTCGTTTAGGTCATATTGATTATAGGTGAGAATGGTATAGGCAAGGGATTTAAGCCAGGTGGTACCAGTTTTGACAGCTGAAACCAGTATTATGTCCTCGGGATGGGCTTCAAAGTCAAAACGCATTGCCTCAATCCCTTGTAAGGAGCTCTTACGGAACCAAAATCCCTGGTACTGCTCCAGAGGATCCTGGGAACCTGAATAAGAATCTGAAGAAGGCTTGGAATTATCTGCCATAATGCAAACTGAGAGCCAGCAGAGAAGAGAGATTATGTGTATAGAAATTAGGTTTCCTTTGATCATTAATATAAATTATATTTATAAATTGTTTTCTTTCAACTCCTTTTGTAACGTAATGATCCGATGCCGGCATGTAAGCAACTCAAAATAAATCGAACCGGTTATACTAAAGATAAAACATATGATGCCGGCGGTGTAATGTGTATTGTGTTCGAGAAGGAAACATTATAACAGACAATCCACGTTTATTATAAAATGCCTCATAATCTATATTTATTAATATAGGGGGCTTTCTTTCACTTTCTTAAACTCATCCTTTTGCCTCACCACCTTATCATTTAGTATGCCCACTAATCTCTAGTAAACGTTACTTTCTAGGGATATAGTTACAAATTATATTTTGCACTATTAAAATATGGATGAAAAACGTGGAAGTGATAAGTAATATGTTTGAAAGTGCATGGGAAGTGATAAGCACTATGTTTGAAAGTGCATATATGAACAAGGATATCTTGTCATAAATATGTACTGGTGAAAAATGTTTTGTAATTTTAAGTTTAATTTATGGACTAGTTTTTAATATGATGATTAGTGTATAGGTCGTATATTGTAATAATTTTTTAAATGTAATTTTAATTTTTCATATTTTAATAAGATTCAATAATTTCTATAAATTAATAATAAATGCAATTTAAAAATTAAGATCATCTTAATATTTATATTTATTAAATATTTAATACAAGTCAAGTATACTAATTATATTCATAGATCATCGATAAAGTAACTTAGCAACATCAATTATTACAATATGTTCATAGTACATCTATACACAATACTTCATCCTTTGATTTATACACATTTTCATGTGCAATATGTCTAAGCACCTATAAAATGGCATTCTAAATTCAATAATCTAAATAAATCTAACACTCTTCAATGGTTCATTTGTGTATGAGAAATGTGATGTTGAAGGAACCCTATCCTCCCCAATCATCAACTGGACTTGAAACATTTAAAACACAACTCATAATCTATGAAACAATAGGTATAATTATTTTATTATTAAGTATATTAAAATGTTTGTATTACAATCATGTATGACCATATTTAAAAAGCATATGAAACACAATTCAAATATTCACAATATTATTATATACCTCATAATAATTAAAGAGGTTATTGTGGAAGGACCCCACTTTCACTTGTCAGTCCAGATTGAACATTTTTAGGCCCTATAGAATTTGAGAACTATATATGACCTAGATTTTTTTTTCTTAGTGCTCTTAAGAGACATTGCCATACATTTGTAGCCTAGAGGGATTAACATTCATGGGGAATAAAATAGGACTTCCCGTACCATTCATCTAGAAATTCTAACTCATAGGCCACTTCGTCAACATTCTCATGATTTTATAAGGCATATAGAAATGTGATTTGAAATTTTTTGACCCACTTTCCTTCAAGGAAGATTATTTAGATAATTGTAATCTCATAAAAACCATGTCTCCAATCTCAAATGTTCTCTTGATCCTATGACAATCTACATACATCTTTTTTTTAGTTTTGAGCCTACTAGAGATTATTCTTGAGTTCAACTTTAGAATGTTTGGGCTATATGTTTGATCACAACATTTTCTCCCAATGCCTTTCTATCCACTAGAATGAGATCAATGAAGCTTCATAAAAGAACTTGAATGACATCATCTTGATTGACATGTGGTAGGTGGTATTGTAGCAGGGCTCCCCCAGCTAGAGTCACTTGATGCATGTCTTATGTGAACCAAGAACATAATTTCTCAAATAATCTTTCACCCATTTATTCACAATCTCAAGTTGGCCATCTATTTGAAGGTGGTAGCTAGTAGTGGGGGTTAGCTCAATTCCCGCCAAAAGATATATTTTCCAAAAAAAACTCATGAAGCAACTATCTCTATCACTCACGATGCTCTTTTGTAGTCCATGGATTTCTATCACTTCCTTGAAGACCAAATCAACCACTTGTGGGGCCTTAAAATTTAAAGAGATGGTAGAGAAATGTGCATAATTCATTAGTCTATCCACAAAAAAATATATTTAGTCCTTATCTTGGACTTTAAGAAGTCTCATGATGAAATCCACTCGAGGATGTGTAGGGATATAAAAGACCTATTGGAAATTTTTGTTTCATTTTAGTCTTTTGGAAAATGATGCATTCTTTGATATGGATGAGTATATCATCCTCGATTCCCTTCCATGTGAACCTTTCTTTGATCTATTTGTAGATCTTGAAATACCTAGGGTGGTCTGCTAAGGGAATATCATGAACTATCCACAAAGTATTTCCTTTCATTTTTTATTCTAGCACCAAGTAGAGTCTTCCATTGTAAATAATGAGTTCATTGCAAATGGTTTACCTTTCTTCTAACTTATCTTCTAACACATTAGTTGCAAATGAATTATAGGCATACTTTATTACGATTTCATTTTTTCAATTCATAGAGATATGAAACATGAAACACAAATTTAGCCTTCTAGATCTAGCATGTCAACAAAAACATTCTTCTTCCCTTTTATGTATTTAATATCAAAATAATATTCTTGGATTTTTCTTACCCACTTTTGTTGAAACTCATTAAGATCCTTTTCATTGAGAAAATATCTCAAACTGTTGTGATAAGTTTTGACCACAAATAAACTACCCACCAAGTATTGCCTAAATTTGCAATGAGTGTACAATGGCTAGCATTTCCTTATCATAGATGAAAAAAATAACCTCTATTAATTTTCAACTATCAAAAGAAAGTCGGTGTTTTTTGTGCATGAACACAGTTCTAATTCTTTTTTTGAATGCATCACATTCCAACACTATGGAAAAAAAATAATGTAGAATTGCTAACACAAGACATGAACTTGTTAACTTTTTTTAAATTTGTCAAATTCTCATTGTATATTCTTAATCTATGTGAAAACTCCCTTCTTTGTTAGACCAATAAAGGCCATAGCTAGTTGGGATAAACCCACAATAGAATTCCTATAGTAGCTGCAAAGGTTAAATAATCCTCATAGCTATGTCAAGGTCCTTGAGGGAGGCTAGTCCCAAAATTCTTTGGTCTTCTCCACATCTACCTTCACTCTCTTTATGTTGAAGATGTGACCTAGATACAATATCTATATCATACTTGAAAAATAGCATTTGTGCTTCCAAATTTTCCATTTCATCAATGTGTAAATATCATCAAAGAAGATAAGGAAAAAATTTCTTAGTTGCATATAGAAAATTTCATTCATGCATGACTAGAAGTCTGTTGGAGTGTTTGTCAAATAAAATGACATGAATATTGGCAAGATTCACATGGCTTACCTTGGCTTCAAATGGAATATTGTGAATATTCTCCTCTTAGACTCTGGTCTAATGGTAGCTTGATGTGAAATCTATTTTTGAGAAATGTGTTGTTTCATGAAGCTCATCTATCAATTCATCAAACATGGGAATGGTGTACATTAGATTTTTATATTTTTCTTTTTAGTTCTCTATAATTAATGCACATGATCCACATTATGCCATATTTCTTCACCAAAATCAAAAATAAAATAAAGGGACTTTTAAGTTGGGTCTAATACTCCCCATTTATAGTAATTTATTAATGGTAATTTTAATTTCATCTTTATGTCTCCTATGGTAGTAGTAGGGGGTAGTGATGATGGTCTTAGTTCTCTCCTCCAAATCAACAACATGCTCAAAGCCTTTATCTTGTATTCTCCCTAAAGAAATGTTACTAAATACTTTATTGTGCTTGTCCAAAATTCTCTATACATCCACATGATATGGCTTTTTTCCTTCAATGGGTTTTGTTATATTCAACAAACATTGAGCTGCCCATGTGGCTTTCCCATGGTGTAAATCCTCTCTATTATATTAGTCAATATAATCATTGATAAATATTTTTCCTTCCATTTAGAACCATTTCTTTTCCCTTTGACTGAAACTTCAGCTCACTGGTCTAGAAGTTTTGTGTGATCTCTCCTAATGAGTGAAACCATTAGATCCCTACTAAATATTTAATTGTGCTTGTCCAAGACTCTCTATACATCCACATGATATGGCTTTTTTCCTTCAATGGGTTTTGTTATTGTAGACATCCAAATTTGATCACTTCCATATGATCAAAATTGTTTACTTTATTCATCTATTCCATTAACAGTGATTAAATAATTTATTTAATCATTATTTCATTTTCTGCCTAAGGTTCCTAAAGTATGTAATTAAATAAATTAAATACTTTACCTTACCCCCTTGTCTTCTCTAAATTAAATAAACATGACAAATTATTTAATTTAGTCATTTAACCATTTGAATTAAAACCAATTTTTAATTCCTCTTTTCTCTCTCCTTGTCACATTCTCCATAACCCCCTCTTTTAATTCAGATTAAATTAATTAATCTGTGATTAGGATGTGCACCACTTAATCTTGATTAAGTGTCACATCCTCCATAATCTCCCACTTGCCTCTAATCTTTCATTAATTATCCTAATTTTGTGTTTGCACAACCTTAAATCAGAATCATTAACCACATTTGGCTTACCTTTTCTGGTCAACCTTCCCAATTACCATTTTTAGCCTGGACTCTCTTTCCCATGTGAATTTTCAATTCATATTTATTTGCCCAAGGTTCCTCTCTTTCCCATGTGAATTTTTAATTCACTTTTATCTTTCCAAGGTCTTCTCCATCCCCCATGCAAGATTCTAGAAGCCTTGACTTGTCACTTCACATGTGCCAAAGGCTTCTAGAACCTTGGACTTGTCACATCACCCACATGTGACAAATCTCCAGCTTTTTGGAGACACTCTCTTATCCACTAGATTATTCCAATCATTGTGAATCTTTAATTCACTTTTATTCCTCCAAGGAATCTTCTCATCCCCCAAGATCCACCTCATGTACTTCCCTTCCACCTCATTTCCACATCACTCAACCCTAAGACATCTCACCTTCCACATGTCAAGATGTGAGGGCTTGTGAGTCCTCAACTCACCATAGCCCTTCATCTTGATCTTTGTTGGATCAATCCCAACCGTTGAATTCTCTAGAGAATTCCAATTAGCCTATAAATACCCCTTCAATTCCCTCATTTTGATGGAAGAAGTCTTTTGCAACAAAACTCTTGCAAAATTGCCATTCAAGCTCTCATCTACCATAGCATTTAGCATCATCTTGCATCTTGCATCCATTCAAATCCATTGCCATCCAAGGAGCACACAATTCTTAAAGCATCAAAGGGCCAACCAAGGAAGGAGACAACAACATGAAGGTATAACATCAATCAATTTGTTTATCTTACTTTCATATTTCACCTTTTCTTAGGCTAATCTTATTGAGGTGCCCTTTTATCTTGTTGCTTCTCTTTACATTACATTATTAGTTTTATCTAACATCTCACATTTAGGAAGTAGCATTTTATTAGGATCATAGTTATATTCAACAAACATTGAGCTGCCCATGTGGATTTCCCATGGTGTAAATCCTCTCTATTCTATTAGTCAATATAATCATTGATTTATTTTTCCTTCCATGTAGAACCACTTCTTTTCCCTTTGACTGAAACTTCGGCTTAATGGTCTAGAAGTTTTGTGTGATCTCTCCTAATGAGTGAAACCATTAGATCCCTCAAACTATATTCATGTCTCCTATGCTAACAATAGAGAGAATTCATCCTTCATATTATATCCTCCAAAATTAGGATTAAACTAGGATATCATTCTATTATATTGGATGGTTAAATCGATAGCCACCATAATAGTGAATCCTTCAAAGTCCTCTATCTTAATGCCTCACTTGGCCACCAATACCCCATCAATAAAGTTATGAGTGGCATTAGTGTCAATGAGTACAATCACCCATTAACATCACAAGACCCCAAAAATGTGAAATAGGTTGTGTGATCGACAGATTAGCATGGGTCGATTTTGCTTGATCCATGGTGAATCAAAGTATAATGAGGCCACTAACGTCAATCTCAACAAGATCAATCAAGTGTAAATTAAACCAAGCATTCATTAAAAACAACCATGCTAAACTACGAGAGCTTTAAAAATTGCTATTCTAATCCATTGAAACCTATCACATTGTGGGAGTGGTGTTGTGTTTATGTGGAACGATGACCTTTTCCCAATCCTGTGGAAAAATGAGTTTGTTCTAGTCAGTTTTATTGAAGAAAACTGATGGAGTGATTGTGAGATGTGCATTAAAACATGATTTTAATCTAAATGAGTATGATGCAAGCTAATTTAACATGATTTTATACTAAAATGATGAAGATGTGCAAATGCTAAGCTAATTCTAATTGGATTTTAAACTGAAAGATTCAAACCCTAATTAGAAAACAAGCTAAATGGATGCATTATGTGATCATGGAAGCCATTAATGGAAGCTAAGTTATTATGCAAGTAACTAAACTAAAAAGATACTAAATATGTGTTAAATATGAGTGTGTGTGAGTGATTTTAACAACATAACTCTGATGTTAAAAGATGGATCCATTTGTCTCCAAATAGTGACCTATTTATAGGAAAGCAAATGAGAAATGAAGGGTTAAGATAAAAAAAGGCTAATCAATGGTCAAGGATGGAAGAATATGGAGGCATGGATCATGGATTCTCATCAAGAGTTGAAAATGCATGATGGTATTTAATCAAGGGTTCACATTTAATCCAAACCAACACACTTTTAACTTGCACAAGAGGTCATAAGTTGACTTGCACATGAAGTTAAGTAAGTTTGTTAGAAAAGGAATATTCCTTAGAATATCCTCATGAGTGAGGAAAATAGATATTTTAGCAAATTAAAACAAATTTTAATTGTGCAAAAAAGGGGGAAGGAATATTCCCTTGCAAGTGGGGAGGGGGGGAATTAGATTTAATTAATAATTGATAATTAAATAATGTTAATTATGCAATTAAGGGATTTAGAATATTTAAGATGGTATTCATTAAATTAAATGATTTAATGAAAAGGGGAAAAGGTGATGACATTTAATTAAATAAATTAGGGTTTTTTAATTAAATAAGAAGATTTACCTAGATTTAAATTAAATAGTTTGATTTATTTAATTTAACAGGACGAAGTGTTAGTATGAAAGGAGGGATGAATTAACCTAATTAGGTCAATTAGATTAATAGATGCAAATGATACAATTAATTAAATAGCTAGGCTAATTTAATTAATTAAGTGAAAAGAGGATGGGTTTCAAGATGAAATGATGTTAGTATATCTTATTTGATTGCATGATATCATTCGATACATTTTAAGTGTCTACATTTTACCCCTCTTTGAAGTGAAGTACCTGCTATGTTGGTTCAAAGACTAATGCTCCTTCAAATTAAAAACTATTGCTTAAATCAAAAAATATCGTTTTCTTCTTTTTTAGATGCCCCACTATTACCCCAACGAAAAGAATAAGTTGGTTCCCTTCCCCCTCGAGAAATCAGATGAAAATTCTAAATTTTGGGTTGATTTCTCAACAAAGGTTAAAATGTTTCCCAAGGGGTCCAAAAAGGTTCTGGGATGCAAAAAATATGTCAAAAATACAAAAAATGATGCAAAATAAGCTTCAACTTGGCAAGATTTCTGAAAATGGTGAAGAAAACCAAGCTTTGAGGCATAAATAGGTGAGGAAGGGCCACTTTCAATTAATTTGTGCATTCACACCTTAGAGAATTGTTGCAATTTGAGCTCTGAACCCTTGATGAAATGGCGCAATGAGTGCTACCACAACACATTTCTGACCAGGTTCACAAGTACCAGAGGCTTCCAGGCGCAAGACCACCAATATGTGATTCAAAAATTGATTTAAATTTTGACTTTTAGGTGCATTTAATGCATTTTGAAATTTCAACTTTGGCGATGTTGCTATATAGTGACACTATTTGTAGAATCGGCGATGCTATTTTCATTTATAGCAACACATGTGATTAGCAACGTAGTTCACAATTTAAAATTAGGGTTTCATATTTTAAATAGTGATGCATATGTAAATAGTGACACAACTTGTGATTTGAATTTTAGGGTTAGGGTTTGCTAAAGTCAAATAGTGATGCATATGTGTTTAGTGAGGCATATCATGATTTGCAATTTAAATGCTTCGAGTGTCGCAGTTTGGAATTTGAATTATAGTGACGTCATAAATTATGACGCTATTGTAATTTTGGGGGATAAAAACTCCAAACTTAGCCAAAAAATTTTGTGAATTTTGATGGTGTGCACTTCGTGGGTGCATGAGGTTATCCTGTCTTTGATGTCCCATGAGCATCAACCGATGATTTTATCTAGACCTGATGATTTGTTTGAGTTGCAATAGGAGCACTTAGGAGAGATTGGTTTGTGGTATGTTGCTTACATGTCTGTCATCCAGACCCATTTAGTGATGATGATGATGCTACACGAGTGATGGAATAGCGAGACCTCGTCGTTCCACTTACCTACTGACGAGGTGACAATGATGCTAGAGTATGTATGGCATATTTTGTGATTGTTGATACATGGTGAGCATGTGATCTATGATGTTAACACCGGTTATGATGCTTTCCATGAGGTGATTGATCAGGAGGAAATTGTCTTGGTCAGCTCCTAGATTGACCTCGAGATGTACAGAGGTTGGGTGTTGAATTTCAAACTGATTAGAGTGGCAATGATATCAGGTTTGGTTGCTCCAGATCAATGGAGCAGAGGATTCAATCCAAGATGGGGCTTGGCTTGGCACAGGATACTCTTTCAGAGGACTCAGTATGCATGGGGGCTAGTGATGTTGGCCTCCCTTTACTATGATATGCATGACTTTCTATATTGTGATGACAGGGCTATTGGTACAAGGGTCACCCTTCTTCACATTTGGGCCTAGGAGCACATTTTTGTGCTTTGAAATATCATTCAAATGGCAGATGTAGAGCCAGATGATCCAATTGTCTAGAGATACAAGGGTTCCATCACATTATAGCACAAAAGGCAGCTTGAGATTCCATACTGGTTCCAAGTGATCGATGATATTATAGTATTCAGATGGCAGCCCTGGCTTCAGATGCCAGCTTGGTATGATGACATACAACAGTTGTTCTTTTCTTGACATACTCAGTTCATGCAGGACTAAGAGCAGACCATTATAGAGAGGTATTTGTCTAATAGGGTTGCCAGACAGTTTGGCGAGAGGTAGGGCAGGCCCGATGATCAATATACTACGATCTTTGCCAGGTCAACTCGAAAGACAATGTGGGGACCTACGATCCCATTCCATGAGGTTGTCGAGGTATTTTGACAATTGGTTGCTAAGCCGCGGGCCTATGATTAGGGACAGGAGGATGCATAGACAATTCCTACTTAAGATGCCTAGTTTGCACCCCATCGTTGATTGACAGATCCAGTAGGTATACCTCCATGAGGGAGACCGAGAGGGAGGGATGTAGGTAGAGGTAGAGGTTAGCTAGATGATGGGTAGGGAAAAGGATGGGGCAGAGGATAGGATGGCCAGGATGACCAAGATTATCAGGATGGATAGGTCTCAGGGGGCACCACCATTGCACCAACAACCTCCATAGTAGCCACCGATATAGCAACAACCTCCATAGTAGCCACCATTGAGGCCATATCCTCGTGATTTATAGATACAATAGTTGTAGCATCTATTGCAAGCGGTTACGGGTGAGAGAGATCAGTCTCACTAGTATATTTTGAGTATTACTGCTAACAGAGACTACGCCAAGCAATAGGTAGTGTCACTGAGAGCAGAGAGGGACCAGGAGCGTCAGTTCAGGAAGACTGTTGAGATACAGTTAGCATAGGAGGTTGAGCGACACCAGCAGTTAGAGAACATGACAGCTGCAGCCCAGGGGTGGATCGTGTCTACCCAATTGTATAGGGAGGTTGTGACAGAGGCGGAATATTATCGCATGGACTACCATTGAGATATCCCTGTAGTGATTAGGCAACCAAATTACTCATAAAGGAGTGGGGCACATCCCCAAGCCAAGGATCATGTAGAGAGAAAGCCTAGTAAGGGTGGCAACCATCAAGCTAGCTCTCTTATATAGACACTTTTTTTACTATGCCTAATTCTTTATACAGATATACATTCATGGGCTCATTTTTTATAGCCTCGTGTATATTAAACTTTTGATGGATATACATACAATAACTCAAATATTGTATCATGACAATCTTTTTTTTTTGTTATGTATATATATACGAGATGATACAAATTCAATATGTGATGTATTCTTTATTTCATGCTTATGAATGTATGGATGCACTTTGATATGATGTGGTGTGATGCTTATATATGCTTATGTGATATGTGATGATGTGGGATGTAATGCAATACAATGGATGGATGCAACCTTTTTTTCAGTATCCTTTTATCCAATTTATGAGATGGATGATATGATATACAGATGTTATGCTTATGCAAATGATATGGATTCCTTGATTTTTTGTGAATTTTTTATGCCATTTTATGATATGGTGATGTATGCATATGGATGTATGGATGGATAATGCATATGTTCATGCTTATGATATGATAATGTGATGTATTTTAATGATATGTGTGCAACGATTTAAGATACTTAGAATAAAAAATCTATATTATTCAGCACAACTTAAATGATAATGATGGTGTAGTGAAATATGATATGGTGTGATTATGCTAGATGTATGCATGTTGATAATCTATGGATGTAGGATGAATGCTTTGATGATTTATTTTTTTACTGTCATGATACCAGGTTAGTGCGGAGAGAAGATAGAAGAAACAAGAAGAATGGCCATTGATTTTGATGATTGATCAAAAAAATCCAACAAGTCTATGATGAGAAATGCATGATGATGATGATGATGATGATTTTATCATATCTTAGGATTGGGATTTTCCATCATTCCTTATTGTTTGATATAACACATAGACACGATGCATCAAGGTATTAATAATCAGGATGGTGTTGTATCTAGTGTAATGGACTTTGACTCTGCAAACAGATCTAGGATAGTTCTTATTCACATCTTGACATATGGAAACCTCATTGGAATGTAAGTTATAAGTTTAGAATACCTTGGGCCAAATCATATGAAATAGTCAACAATCTACTCCAAGCAACCTCCCTACACACAACTAAGCAAGTATGCACCAAGATTATTTTACAAGAATACCCACAAACACAGTTAATGAAATATAATGATTGATGCTCAATTCTTTTCTCTCTAAGTCATTTTTTGATAGACATCATCGAGAGGTCCTCAGAATGGGTCAATAAGATGAATCATAAGAAAAGATCAAAGAAAAACAATCAATAAATTATCTATAACTCTTGCCAGGTTAAGATAGCTAAGGTGATTTCTGATGTTGATGTCCATCACAGGAAGGATACATCCTAGGAAATTTTAATCAAGTGGCTTGATTAAGATGAGGTGTGTGGTATAAGTTGTTGATACAAACTCCATTGATGCATTTACCTATGATCTAGACTTTAGATTTTGACAATTAGGTTCTCACTTTACGACTTGTGATACTTTCTTTCTATTTTTTTGCCAAAGGTTGAAGATCATAACCAATTTATTATGGATGAAGGTTTATTGTAGGTGAAAGCGAAATGGGATGGATGGTTTTGATTTTCTAAAATATCTAAATGTTTTTCGGTATTTTGAAAATGTTTTGAGATTGTTTTTGGTCTTTTTTGAGAGTTTATGTGAATGTTTATGTTTTCAGTTATTTGAGGTTGTTTAGGGTTTTCTCTAACATATTTGAATGTTTTTGGATTTTTCTGAGTTTTCAAATGTTTTTGGATTTTTCTAAGTTTTCAAATGTTTTAGGCTTTTATGATATTTGAATGTTTAGGGATTTTTTGATATTTGAATCTTCAGGGGTTTTTCGAGAGTTTCAACCAAGAGCCTAACCTAAAAGACCTATCCTAGGGGCCTTGAGGGCTAATCAAATATTAGTCTTGCCTACGTTATACACGTAGAGACCACGTAGTTTTATTGACTCGAGTTATTTACGATGGGAGATGAACAGTCGAGGGGTGTCATTTTATTATGACAAACTCCTAAAGGACTGACCTAGGGTGTCTCGGGGGCAGATCAATGATGGCCTTTCCTACGTTCAAGCTCAAAGACCCATATTTTAAAAAGGGTACTTTTTTTGGATTTTTTCCATGTTTTGACCTTTTTAAGGATTTTGATGGGTTTTGGATTTTTTGATGAATGTTGTACGAATGTTTTTGGGATTTTTAAGATTTCCAATAACCTCAAGATATACGAGAACTTGATTCAATATAGAATGAAGTGCCCACAACGTGACACAATAGACTACCTCGATATAGGCAGGACAAACTAACCTTAGGAATATGCCAAGTAGTACTAAAGGGGATATTGTTGGAAAAACAAGAATACACAAATGAGAGGAGGGGTGAATCAATTGTTACCAAAATCAAACTTATTCAACATCAATCAACCTTAAATCTCATATCTGATAATTAACAGTGCAAGCATAAATCAATAACACATCAGAGACACATGAACACCAAGATTTTATACATGGAAACCCTATTAGAGGAAAAACCATGGTGTATGTTAGTCCACAAGATTATACTCTGTTAGAAGTATAATGAAGAATAAAAAGGGAATGCACTTGCATTCAGGCACACTGCCTAGATCACACTAGTCAGAGGAAGGCTCAATTCCTTACATATAATAATCAGATTAAATCCATTTGATGAGGTTGAACTGAGAAATTAGCTTCTACAAAAGCTTGATGACAATTTCGGTTAAGCACACAAAAACTTCTACACACTTTTCCACACTCTGCTCAATCTCTTTCACACTCTACTCTGCTCTTGAATGATTTGACCTTTATTCACACATGTATATCAATTGCACACACTGAGCATTGCCTCAAAATGAGGAAAAAAATCACTCTTATATATTTGCTACACAGATTTACATCAACTATTCAGTCGACCATAAATAAAGAATAAATTACAATTATTGGCCTTAATACATAGATAAATCTTAATGTGCACCATCACAAGTCAGTCACAACATAGTGAGGACCCAAACAAACACCTTCAAACATGCCAAAAAATAAATCATTAATCGATAGAGATCCACAACACATTATCACCATCATGTCGGCCAAGAACATGAAATACTTGAACAACCACAGAAAAATCTTCACTCACGAGCACTCCAATCAATTCGGACATATTGAACTGATAGATCATGATCTAGAAACATTACTGAACATTTCATAAGCATACACAACAACCAAATTCACCAGACTTGCAATCGCATCTTCCAGAAGAACTTGCTACATAAATTGAATAACTATAAAAACACAGATCTTCATAACTTTCTCAAATTTTGATGCATACCACTGAAACTTTCGGACAACATACTAGATAGTCTTAGAAACAAACCCTTTAATGTGCACTGGTTGATTATCAAGTTACAGCAATTTCCACCACTCTGACCTTCTCAGCTTCACTGGTTATCTGCAATGTATTTATTACAACTTTCTTAATAGCCTCGACATATACAGCCTTCAGAATTACCAATGCTAATAGTGTTGACATCAATGACAACCACATATCAAAAGTACAACCACAACATCCAACAATCTCCCCTTTTGGCATTGATAGCAACACATGATGTGAAAAATAATACCATCAATCCAACTAACTCTTCTCTAACAATCTCCCCCTTAGATTGTGCACACTTTTCTTGTTTCCTTCTTCTCCCATGTTTTGCACATTGATCCTCTCCCCCATTTTTTAGATTGATCCTCTCCCACTTTGACATCAATGGAAAAGGTACACATGCTCTAAACCACATATTTAGCAAATCTGACTACTCCCCCTGAGTAGCAGCCACCACAACATCAATCCGGAATAGGATATGGCTATGAATTCATAGACGGATGCAAAGACTTGCATCACTTAGTTCTGATTAGGAGGGTAAATCACCCCTAACTTTCCTTAGAGGTACTCAAAATTATCCTTAGATAATGGCTTAGTAAAGATGTCTACAATTTTCTCCTTGGTAGGTATATACTCCAGTCTAACTTCTTTGTCACTTACCTTATCTCTCAAGAAGTGATATTTGATGAATATGTGCTCTGTGTTTGAATGCAATACTGGATTCTTAGAAATGTTTATGGCACTTGAGTTTTCACAGAATATGGCAATAGGTTCTTCATACTCAATTCTGACAGCTCTCAAGATCTGATTCATCTTCAGTACTTGGGTACAACTGTTTGCAACAATAGTATATTCTTCCTTAGCAGTAGATAATGACATTGAGTTCTATTTTTTGCTTAACCAAGATGCCAACTTCTTCCCTAAGAAGAATGCACCACCACTAGTAATTTTCCTGTCATTCACATCTCTTGCCCAATTAGCATCAGTGAAAACACTCAGGATAAGATCATCATCCCTAGGATACCAAAGACCAATATCAATTGTCCCTTTCAGGTATTTGAAAATTCTTTCACAGCAGTCACATAAGTCTCTTTAGGATCAGCTTGATATCTAGCAAACATGTGCATACAACATTATTATATCTGGCCTGGTCTGAGTCAAATAGAGTAATCAACCAATCATTGACCTGTACCTTGTTTGATTTGCTTTAGGAGAATCATCATTTTGTGTAAGTTTTCATTTGGTTACCATAGGTGTACCAACTGGCTTTGATTCTTCCATGCCAAACTTGTTTAGTAACTCTTTCACATACTTATACTAAGGTACAAAAATTCCATCATCTAACTGAGTAATTTGCAGTCCTAAAAATAATTTCAATTCTCCTATCATTGACATTTCAAACTCATTTTTCATTTCATTGACAAACTTCATACACAAATCATCATCACCTTCATAAATAATGTCATCAACAAAGACTTCAATGATCAATTCGTTGTTCTGATCCAAATTGAAATACAAATTAGCAGTACCTTTATTGAATTTAAAAGCTTCAACAAGTATTTATCCAATCTAGCATACCAAGCTCTAGGAGCTTGCTTAAGTCCATATAGGGCTTTCTTCAGTCGTAATACCATGTTTTCTTTGTCAGTTAGTTGAAATCCATTTGGTTGCTCAACATAGACTTTTTCTTTTAGCTCACCATTCATAAATGTTGACTTTACATCCATCTGATAAACTTTGTAATTCTTGAAAGCAGCATAAGCAAGAAACAATCTTATAGCTTCAATTCTAGCAATAGGGGAAAAAGTTTCTTCAAAATCAATACCTTCCATCTATGAGTACCCTTTGCAAACCAATCTTGCTTTGTTTCTAACCACTTCACCTTGTTCATTCAGCTTATTCTGAAACACCCATTTGGTTCTAATCACATTTTTTTCTAAGGTCTAGGAACAAGATCTCATGTATCATTTTTCTCTATTTGCATCAGTTCTTCTTTCATGGCCTCCATCCAATATTTATCTTTGCATGCTTCATTGATATTGCTAGGCTCAGTTTCGGAAATTAGACAATATTCTTCCAAAATTCTTCTTCTAGTTTGCACACTTTTGCTCTTATCTCCTATGATCTAACTATCAGAATGATTTTTCCTTGCATACTTGGGAGTTTTAGGATTTTCTCTGAATTTTTTTCTTGTTTTCTTTCTTCTACACTTCTGCTAGTTTTTGCTTCTTAGTTCCCTTGGTTCACCGAGACAATTTGAAGTTGATTCATTTCTTGAACATTATTTCGATTGTTAGCACTATCATGTTGACCATCTGAATCATATCCACTACATCTGGATGGTCTACCAATATCTTCATCAACTTTGACATTTGCAATTTCAACCATTTTCTTTAACCTTTTATTAAAACACCGGTAAGATTTTCTCTTAGCAGAGTAGCCTAAAAATATTCCTTCATCACTTCTAGCAACAAAATTTTCTATATCATCATCTCTCCTGATGTAGCATTTGCTTCCAAAACTTTTGAAATACTTGATAGTAGGCTTATAACCAAACCATAGCTCAAAAGGTGTTTTACCAAAATTATTGTTGACATTCGCCTGGTTAATGGTATACATAGTAGTACTAATAGCTTCTCTCTAGTAGAAATGAAGAACATTTTCTTCCAGCATCATGGTTCTAGTAGTGTCTAGAATGTTTTTGTTCTTTCTTTCAACAACTCCATTTTGTTGAGGGGTCTGAGGAGTAGATAGCTATCTTTGGAATCCATTCTCTTCACATAAATAATTGATTTCCCGAGAAGTGAATTCACCACCTCTGTCTGACCTTAGGCATTTGATCTTTTGACCTATCTCATTTTTTTCCATAGCTTTGAAGCTTTTTAATTTTTCTAATGCTTCATGTTTTTCTCTAAAGAAAGCAACCCATATCATTCTAGAGTAATCATCAATAAGCAACATAAAGTACCTTTCACCTTGAAGACTTCTAATTCTAGATGGACCACATAAATCTGTATGTATCAAATCCAGTACTCCATTAGAGTTGTATTGTTTGCTATGAAAATAACTTCTAGTCTGCTTTCCCATCTGACATTCCTTGCACATAGAGTTAGTAGGCTTTACTAACTTAGGAAGATCTTTGATTGCTTGAGTAGAACTTATTTTTACAATGTTATCAAAGTTCACATGACACAACCTCCTATGTCATAACCAGCTTACATCAACTTGAGCAATTAAACAAATTCCACTAGCAGTACTCAAGTGAAAGATATTACCTCTTATTTTTGTACCTGAAGTAATCATATTTCTAGAACTTCCCCTTATTCTGCACTTACCATCTTTGAATTGAATATTGTAACCCTTGTCTACCATCTATCCAACACTCAACAAGTTGTGCTTTAAACCTTCTACATAAATAACTTCATCAATATTGTACTTACCATCAAAAGAAATAGTGTCTCTGCCACGAATCACACCAGAAGTATTGTCTCCAAATCTTGCAAAACCACCATCATAGTCTTCCAAGCTTACAAACTTGCTTTTGTCACCAGTCATATGATGTGAGCATCCGTTTTCAATTACCCACTCATCCTTTTCTTTATTTTTTTCTACAAGAGATTTCTCAACATTCACATTACTAGTAGATTCAGTGGACACCTGACCATTTTCTTTGATAGCAATGAATACCCATTCATCTTCATTTCTAGTTTCTTTATCAGATTCTTCATCAGTTACACCTTCTTCAACATAGTAGCATTTCCTTTGAAATCTAGGCTTCTCAGGTTTATACTTAGAAACTCTTTCAAGACATCTAAATACAAAGTGACCTATCTTACTGCAAGAAAAACATTTAATAGGTAACTTTCCTTTGTACTTACCATGACCTCTGGCTTCTGTTTTCACAATCAATGCTTCCAGAATTTCTTCCAATTCTTTTTCTTCATCCTCAATCTATTTCATCTCATCTTCATACTTGAATGTCCTCTTGGAACTCTCTCCTAGATCATATCTATGCTTTCTTCTCCCAGAGATAGTAGTTTTAAATGCATATTCAATCTTAGGAGCAGATTCCCCAAATTCACTTAACTCAAAGGCAACAAGTTTTCCAATCAGCATGTCTCTTGTCACATTCATCACTATCCTAATTTCATCAATAGCATAAGATCTTATTTTGTAAGAAGGGGGCACATATCTAAGTATCTTAGCCACAATCTCTTCTTCATCCAAGGTTCCACCAGCACATCTAATGCTTATCACCAGTTCATTTATCTTTTGAGAGAAAGAGAGGATGTTCTCATCTTCACTCATCTTCATGTCTTCCCACTTGCTTTTTATACTTTGTAGCTTAGCACTTTTCACTAGTGCATCTCTTTCATAAAATGTTTCCAAATTTTTCCAGATCTCATGTGAAGTCTTCAAACCTATCACATTTGTCATTTTTCAATTTGTTAAGGCACTCAACATTGCTTCAATAGCCTTGGTATTTATTTCAGCTTCTTTGATCTCATCAGCAGTAGAGGGACCATTTTGAGGAATAGTATATGCACTCTTTGTAATCTTCCAAAAAGGCTCACCAATGCACCTCAAATGACATTCCATTATGGCTTTCCATAGAAAGTAGTTTGTACCATCAAATCTAGGACTATCCTTCTTGTATTATGTCATATCGGATCACCTCAAGTTGTAAGGCTTCTTTCAGAGGAACTAGCTTTGATACCAATTGTTGGCAAAACAAGAATACACAACTGAGAAGGGGGGTGAATAATTTGTTACCAAAATCAAACTTATTCAACATTAATCAACCTTAAATCTCAGATATGATAATTAACAGTGCAAGCATAAATCAATAACACATCAGAGATGCATGAACACCAAGATTTAATTGTATGGAAACCCTGTTAGGGGAAAAACCACGATGGATGTTAGTCCACAAGATTATACCCTGTTAGAAGTATAATGAAGAATAAAAAGAGAATGCACTTGCATTCAGGCACACTACCTAGAGGACACTGCTTAGAGGAAGGCTCACTGCCTTACATACAATAATCAGATTAAATCCATCTAATGACGTTGAACTAATAAATTAGCTTCTACAAAAGCTTGATGACAGTTCTGATTAGGCACACAAAAACTTCTACACACTCTGCTCAATCTCTTTCACACTTTGCTCTACTCTTGAATGATTTGACCTTTATTCACACATGTACATCACTTGCACACACCGAGCATTGCCTCAAAATGAGGAAAACAATCACTCCTATATATCTGCTACACGAATTTACATCAACTATTCAGTCGGCCACAAATAAAGAATAAATTATAATTGTTGGCCTTAATACATAGATAAATCTTAATGCGCACCAACACAAGTCGGTCACAAAATAGTAAGGACCTAAACAAACACCTTCAAACATTCCAAACAATAAATCATTAATCCATAGAGATCCGCAACACGCTATCACCATCATGTCGGCCAAGAACATGAAAAACTTGAACAACCATGAAAAAATCTTCACTCACGAGCACTCCGATCAATGCGAACGTACTAAAATAATAGAGAATGATCTAGAAACATTACTGAACATCTCAGAAGCATACACAACAACCAAATTCACCAGACTTGCAATCACATCTTCCAGAAGCACTTGCTACAGAAACTGAATAACTATAGAAACACATATCTTCATAACTTTCTCAAATATTAATGCGTACCACTAAAACTTTTGAACACACTAGATAGGCTTAGCAACAAACCCTTTAATATGAACTTGCTGATTATCAGCTTACAACAATTTCCACCACTCTGACCTTCTCAGCTTTACTGGTTGTCTGCAATGTATTTATTACAATTTTCTCAATATCCTCGACATATACAGCCTTCAGAATTACCAATGCTAATTGTGTTGACATCAATGACAACCACATATCAACAGTACGACCACAACATCCAACAGATATGATACCTCACAAGATCATGCTACTATAGGAGCGCATATGGGTGATGGAATAAAGAGGATGAATGATGTGATGGATGGATGCAACATCGAGAACGATAGGATAAAGACTAGATGGAGGTGCTTTATTTACGTAAGGTGCCTGTTTGTGAGGTTTTCACCAAGGTAATTTCCCAAAGTGCCATCAAAGTGGTTTTCACTATAAGATGATTATGTTCTTTACTTTGACAATCCTCTTTCTTATTTTTTTAGATTTTAGATTTTTATTATTATTTTTGTATTTTTCAGATTTACACCCTTCAAGACTAGGCATAAAAAATTTTAGATGCAAGTTGTTAGTGGGTTCTTACAAGGGTTCATCTTTAGGTGTAGATAATTGATATGCTCCTGATCCATAGCTTGTTGTGATGACGAAGGGACCCAACCAGTTAGGCTCAAACTTTTCTTTAGTTTCCTGATCTGGAAGATTCTTTTGATTCTACTTTAGGACAAGATCCCCTACCTGGAAATACCGACCATTAACCTTCTTGTTATAGCTTTGTTTCAGTCAATTTTTTTATACTTGCAAGTGATTAAGCACATCAAGATGACGCTCATTCAGGAATTCTAGCTCATTTAGTCAGGATACTTTGAATTCTTCATCAGTGATCAAGTTTTGTAGTGACACTTACAGTGATGGAAGTTTGACCTCAATAAGCAGAATGGCTTTTGATCCATAGACCGAGGAGAAAGGGGCCGCACCTGTAGGTGTTAGGATATTGGTTCGATAGGCCCAGAGAGCGGGATTTAGCTATAGATGCCAGTCACGACTAACTTCATTGACTATTTTCTTTAGGATTTTTAGAATGGTCTTGTTTGTAGCCTTAACTTGATTGTTGCTTTGGGGATAATAGAAGGTAGATAATTGGAGTTGGATGGTGAATCTTTGACATAGTTCTTTCACATCCTGATTCGTGAAGGGTGTTCGATTGTCTGAGATAAAATTTTATGTAACACCATAACGACATATGAGGTAATTTAGGATGAACTTGGTAATTTTCTTCCTCATTATGTAGGTCATAGGAATGGCTTTGACCCACTTGGTAAAGTACTCAGTGGATGTTATGATAAACTTGTGGCCATTGGATGAGGTTGGAGTGATCTTTCATATGAGGTCAAGCCCCCACTATGAGAAAGGTCAGGGTGTGATCATTGGTTGCAATTCATAAGTTGGAGCCTGAATCAGATCTCCATGTTGTTGACACTGGACATATTTCTACACATATTGATGGGATTCTCTTTCCATATTTGGCTAGTAGTACCTCATCCTCAACAGTTTCTTAGCTAAAGTCATACCACTAGAATGGAAACCACATATTCCATCGTGAACTTTTGTTAAAGCGGTCAAGGCTTCCTCTTGGTTAAGACATCATAGTAATTTCCCTTCAATGCTTCAACAGTAAAGGGTATCACCTAGGATCATGAATCAGGATGGCTTCTTGACAAAGGTATTTTTAAGGTTGGAGGTGATATCGGATGGGAGGGTTCCTCTTCTCAGATAGGTGAATATGTCATGATACCATGGGGATCCAAGACCAACGATGAAACACACAAATTCATATTCAGGGATTTTGAAAGTCGATACGAGAAGTTGTTATACTAATAAATCACATTGGAGGATGTTGTTCGACATGTCTAACAATGATATGATGGTTGCCATAACATCTGCTACTTTGTTGTTCATGCGAGGAATTTGTTCAAAAGTTATATCAATGAAAAGGTCCTTGAGATTTTCTACCATATTTTTATAAGGAGTAAGCTTGTCATCCTTAGTTTGGTAGTCATCATTGACTTGGTTGATAACCAGTTGTGAGTATCCATAAACTTTCATCTCTTGTATCTACCACTAAACTTCTATCCCTAGACTTGTGATTAGGGTTTCATATTCAGCAATGTTGTTAGTACATGAAAATGATAGCCTCTATGACTTTGGAATGCAATCACCTTGAGGGGTGATAAAGAGAATACCCACTCCCAATCCATGTCGGGTAAACGATCCATCAAAGTACATTTTCCACTGATCTATGAGATTGATAAGGCATACTGATTCATCAGGGAATTCAGATATCAATGGGTTCTCTACATAGATAGGTGCCTCTGCTAGTTGGTATGCAATCACTTTTCCTTTGATTGCCTTGTGCTCCATATACTCTATGTCAAATTCATTTAATATCATTATCCATTTGGCCATTCACCCTATGAGAATTGCTTTGGATAACATATATTTTAATGGTTTGATCTTTGCAATGAGCTTAATTTGGTGTGTGAACATATTTAATGTCTAAATTTTTTTGAAGCAAAAACCACTACTAAGCATGCTTTCTTAATGGATGAATAGTTCATTTCATAGCCCACCAAGGTCCTACTGATATATTAGATAGCTATTTCTTTTTTGTTTTCATTATGTTGTGCTAGAAGAGCACCTAGTGTTGTGGATGTTGTTGAGATATATAGGATCAATGGTTTGTCTGGTATCTGTCAATAGGTAGATCTTGATATAACTAGGCATGATCACTTGTAAGCTATTCCCTTATATAGGAGATGTGAAAAAGGGTGGATTTTATGTGATAGTTGTGCTATGAACCTCTTGATGGACTGTAATCTTCCTTGCAACCCTCTTAGTTGTTTCAATGTTTGTGGTGGTTCCATGTCTAGGATGGCTTTCACTTTTGATGGATCTATTTTTATCCCTCTCTATGAGATTATATAGCCAAGAAGTTTCCCTGGTGTAACCTCAAAGACACTTTTTTTAGATTCAACCTTGCTTTGTATTCTTCAAGACTTCTATGTGCTCACTTATTTTCCTTGATTTTGACAAAATATCTTCCACATAATCTTTGACCATTTTGTGGATCATTTCATGAAATATGGGGGTCATTATTCTTTGATAGGTTTCTCTGGCATTCTTTAGCCCAAATGGCATCACGTTCTAACAATAGGTTTCCCATGGACAAGTGAATGCAGTTTTGTGTTGATCCTCCTTTGTGATCATGATTTGATTATAGCCTAAAAAAACATCCATGAGTGACAAAATTTCATTCCCAAATGTTAATTCCATGATGAGTTTGATGTTAGGAAGAGGGAAATCATCCTTTGGGCATACCTTGTTTAAGTCTCTGAAATATTTGCATATTTTGATGCCCCCAGTGGGTTTTGAGACTAGTACCAGGTTGGAAACCCACTCAGGATAATCTATCACTTAGATAAATCCAACATCAAGAATATTTTGTAACTCAAGTTTCAATAGGAGTGTTATCCAAGGATGCATCTTCCTTAATTTCTACTTTACTGGTTTGGCTTCAAGATATACTACAAAATGATGCACAACTATTTCAGGATCGAGCCTTGGCATATCTATGTATGACCATGCAAATTTTTCTCATCGTTCTATCAAAAACTCTATTGGTTTTTTGTGTTCTTCATCCAACAAGGATTCAACATAGAAATTGATCTCGGGTGCTTCTTTTGTTCCCACATTGACTAGAGTGTCCTTTTCTGCTAGCACAGATGATTTCTCTATATCTATTGCACTAAGGGGGAGATTAAATTCCTCATCCTTGGGGACCATTTTCACCCTCAAATTCGTCCTTTTTTTTTACTATTTTAGGATCAAAAAGCGCCATAGTGTGGTTTTCACTCAAAGATCTACACGTTATTTGCATTTCATCAATTTTGTGACTGAAGGATTCAAACACCCCTGTGTCTAGCTCTATATCAAAGTCGGCTTTGTGATCTACCCATGGTAAGTTGTCATGGATTCTCATGAATTATGAGATCACTTCATCATTTTTGAATAAATCTAGAATTGGTGGTCCTTGTTGGTCCAAGTCAATGAGTTGTGGGTATACTAGGCGTAGTTCAGTCGATTGATTTCTCAGAGAAAAGGATGTTATGGATATCATGAAGATGGATTTATTCTCAAATAGGTTGAAAAAATCAAGGGGGAATTCATCTAAGGTGGTATCATGGGATGTTGGTAACCAAGAGGAAGCCTCTACCCTCTTAATGAAAGTACCTTTTCCAATAAGGGTAACTTTACTAGTAGTACAACCTAAGCCTAGATTCTTTCGACATTTCTCATGAATGATGGGTTCTAGCAAACCATTATCATTCTTTCCTAGATTCTCGTTCTTATTATATCGCCATCCCTTCATTAGTTGCAAGTCTTTATTGTCATCTTCCATGGGAAGAACAAGGATAGGTCGCTCATCTTGATATAATATCTTAGAGACATCCTCCTCATTGACATCTTCTTGGTTCAAATCCCCCCACTTGGTGAAGGTAGTAGTTGTCATCTTGATTGTTTCGGGCTCTTTGTTGCTAGATGTGAGTTTCTTGTGGGATTGAGGAGAAAAGGGTAGCTCTCCCAAGATAAAGGTATTCTCCATTAGCTTATAATTTCCACAACCATCATCTTGGATCATTGCTTTGATATTAGGAATGTTCTATATAATGGGTGTTTTTGTTTCTAAGATAGATGCAAGGGATGATTGTTCAAAATATGAGGAAGATGGTGTAGGCCCTTCATCATTATTGGGTATTTGGGGGGTTTTATACAACTTGGCTTCAAAATTATTGCAGTAGTAAAAAGGTTCAGGATCTCCATGGATGGTAATTTATCTACCCTCAAAAGGAAACTTTACACATTGATGATAGGTCGAGGCTACAACTTTTAAGGCATGGATCCATGGTGGGCCAAGCAAGATGTTGTAGGGAAGGTCAAGGTCTAACACTTGGCATGTAGTCTCTTCAATGATGGGTCCCACTTGGATGGGTAGTGAAATGATGCCTTGGGATACTCACTCTCGATCATCATATGCTCGGATGGTAGTACTCTTTTCTTTCTCAATAGTATCCTCTGAATAGCCTAGGTTCTTGATCAAATGAAGGGTACAAATGTTAGACCAGCACCTCCATCTACTAAGACTCGTTTGACCTTTTTCTTATGACTAATGACCTCAAGTTGTAAGGCATGATTATGAGATGGTTGTGATGGTAGGTTTGTTTCCATGGTGATATTCCCTACCATAGCTTGAAATTGATCTGTATCAATATCCTCAAGGATGGTTGACTCTGAAAAATATTTCTCTAAGATTTACCTATGTGTGGGGGATAGCCTTAGTAGTTATAATATTGATATATGTGCAAGTGTCTTATTAAGTTGATCTAGGAGATTATACTTGCTAGGATTTGATCTTGCTAAAGTAGGTTGTGACATAGATTGAGACAGGACTCCTTGGATGGTGATTTTTCCACCTCATGTGGTGACTCCACACTCCGCACTAGGCCCTTTGATGGTGATGACGGTAATGACACTATCAAAGGAAGAAACCACATTGGAATAGGTATGTTGCACATTTGTGTAATCCTTAGCTTTTCTATTGTTGTTCCCTTTGCTATGATCTAGTATAGGGTTCTTACAGTATATCTTAAGATCCTGGTTACCAGTTGGTACTTCAATAGATATAGTGTTGTTCTCTATAAGATATTGGATAATATTTTTGAGCCTCATGCATGTTGTACCCAAACCAAATTTTTTGCTTCATTAAGGCATTTTGCTTAAAATGGTTCAAACCTTGTAAAAATGGGGTCAAAACTCAGATTTTGGGAAAATCAAGTATGGTCATTTGGTTAGTGTGATGATAGGAAGATACAGGAAAAATTTGAAAATTTTGAAAATTAGGGTTTCTGAACCCTGTTTTCAGGTCAGAAACCCTAAAAATAGAAACTTGTCAAAATTGGTTGAAATTAATTTTGATTGGCTTATTTTGCATCATGATCACAGTGGTGAAGTTGGTTTCAGCTAAAAATCAGTTAAGCCTGGTGGGTAGTTTTCACTTTTTAAGGAGAAAAGTTACGACCTTTGAGGTCGTCAACGGCAGTTGGCCAGTACCAGGTGTGAAAATCTAAGCCTGAAACTCAAAGCAGAACATTCTATGCTCAAAAAGACGCTTCTTGATAGAAGGAATTTTCAAATGGCGAAAAGTGCTTAAAGTATTTTGTCTCAAAACACTTTCACTATGTAACGTAGTAAACACTTGCACAATCAATGTGCAAATCAACTTTACAGTGTTCGTACATGTGAAAATGATGAAGTATAGTCATACACACACCTCGGCAGCCGTAGTGCTTCTACATGGATAACTCAGTAGCCGATACGGTGTTCACAAAATGTGAAGTGTTGGAAAACATGAAATTCATAGCAAATATGCACCCCTATAGCCTAGAGGCGCCCTTCTTTTTGGAGGTCAAGATTCAGCTACTTTGGGTTGTAAATACATTCATTCTCTTCAGTTTTTAGTCAGCTTTCTGACTAGCTATGGAGAAAGTTTGTCTGAATTGTAGAACTTCGACAAACGAAGGTAGAGGCAGAAGTTACGAGGAGTATACACATCATGGAGGTAGTCAAAGTATTAAGATCTGCACCTCTATAGCCTAGGGGTGCCCTTCTTTTTGGAGGCTCGGATCTGGTTGCATGTGCTTACTAATGGATTCAGTCTCTTCAAAATTAGCCCCAGCTTTCTGATGAGCTATCAAGGGAAGGTGTACATAGTGCATAACTCTGGTTATCAAGGTCAAAAGTTGAGACTATGAGCAAGATGCATGTCATAGAGACTGTCAAGTTGATATTTTATGTGCCCCTATAGCTCAGGGGCACCCTTCAATTTGGCTTCCCAGATGGATGAAATTGCAAATGAGGTCTTCTCTAATCTAGTCTGGCTTTGCAACGCATCAGTTTCCAAGATGATCCGACATTTCAAATGATCATGATAGAGGTTCTACCAATCACGCAAATCAAAGGATGGAGAAACATAGCAATACACAGTTGCACATCTGTAGGCTAGGGGGCACAACCTTTAGGCCTGCCAAATGGGGTTATTTGTGTTCGTAGTCTTCATGAGACTTGTGCACAATTACTCCAGCTATCCAACGAGTCCAGTCGGCAGCCTTCGGGATTTGGCAAACACTCGTACGTGCGAGGTCAGTGTGGTGATGTTGAAAAGTGAAAGCAACCACAAAATGGCCAAGTATGGGAAACACATCTCCTTGAAAAAGGTGCCCTTCTTGTTGAGGTCTTAGAAGCAATTTTATTGCTTCGTCACCTCCAGAGACATCTCTTGTAAGTTGATTCATCTATGCAGAGAGATAGATGATGCACAAATCAGAGTACTCCAACTCCCGGTGTCAAGGGTCAAAGTATGGTGTTCAAATGAAAGTCACACTTTTGTCAAAAGGGTATTTACGCCTTCACAGGCCAGGGGCACCCATCTTTTTGGGGTTCCTGATACAGCTTTCAGTTGCCTTACATACAGTTGTTGGATGTAGAGTACTTTCAGTCATGTAATGAGCCTATCATCCAGTCAACATGGTTCATCATTCACCATCAGCGGCAGTTTGAAGCGTCAGATGGAAAAACGGAGAAATGATGTCCGGTGACCTTGCATCAATTTAATCAAAGGTGCCTAATTTTTTGAGGGGTCAAATGTTGATTTTAGCAGTAGTGACTCCCAACAGATATTTCATCCTCACTATGTAGGCTTCGTAGTGGATATCTCAGATTATTCACAGGTTCACTCAGTCACCCGAAAATCAGAGTTGAACATGGCCAGATGTAACTTTGCAGTCAGCTATAAAGTAGGAGAGTCAAAAATCTAATAACTCTTGTGAATGGACGCCTAGAAGGTCAAATTTGGACTTTCTAGGGTTAGTGAATTTTACAAAGTGCATCCAGATGCTGAGGTTTTTATTAAAATAATATTTAATTTTTGCATGCAAAGCATTAAATGGCGATTTTCTTCAATAATTAATTATGGGCGCCTCTTTTAATGTTCATTCAAAATTCGCATGTGAGAGTTTTTTTATATTATTTTAATCTGAGACTCAGAGTTAGTGACAGTTCAACTGGTGAAGGGCCAATCAAATTATTTCTTCCAGATTTAGGGTTTGATCTTGCAGCCATGCATTATGGTACAATTTTGGCTATTTATTGCAAGTCTGGCACCATTTCTCATTCATACAGCTTAGAGAATTCGAATTTCTTCAAGAGATTGGCAAATTTTCATCAGATAATCAAGCTCGAAGGCAACGTAAACATTATTTTGCAGGTATAGATCCAATTCAACAGCAAATTCAAGGCAAAGTGGTGATTTTTGAAAGAAGAAGATAAAAAATAATATAAATAATATCAAAAAACATCTTTCTTCTCTTCTAGAATTCTTCCATTTTCTCGTCTAAAATTCTCTCACATGTTCGAAGAATTGGCAAATTTTGGCAAAACAAAATAGCTTGATTGATTCAGAACAATTTCCTCATACAAACCCATGTGCTAGAATTTTCAAGAAAATTTGTTCCAGAGCATCAGTTCTTTAAGCTCTAATTTTCTTAACTAAATTTTCTTTGCATGGCTGAGTAGAAGTCTATTTTTTGCATTTATGGCGTTCTGGGTTGTCTTAGAATTGTTTTCTGAGCAAAACCCATATCTCAGAATTTTTCGTAAAAAAATTCATCCGACGAGCTATTTTTAGCCTCAACAAGGTATTTTTAGCTTTCCAGAAAAGTTGTCAGAATATAGGTGTTCACAGTCAACAAGTGAGTTTTTTAGAATGCATCTCACTCAGCTCGAATTCAAGACCAAGTCAGTCTTGACTCATGACTTCATCGGGATAGTTGATACAAATCTACATAAGGTGCTTCTAGAAGTTGTTTTGGATCCACTCAAGATCAGAGATTTGATAGTCCAGAACATTCAGCAGTCCGAGTTACTTGAGGCCGCTTCCATACCTTTCTCAGTTCATCGCGTAGAGTTTGTAATGTCTTGTATTAAGCATTACAATTATGTTTCACAAGACATACAGTCAATAGATGGGCGTGTTATTTGAAGTCTCAAACACCTTGACATCGAGAGAAGTTTGGGTATTCCTCAACATCCAGATAGTTTGGTCATTTCTATGAGTCAAAGAAAGAAAGCATTCAATGTTGAATTGGATAAGTGTCCAAGTAAGATGGCAGAGAGGTGGCTGAAACAGAAAAAACAAAAACCAAGTTGCCAAACAATGTAGGTCGTGGCGAATACAAAGATGAGTATGCAATTCTGATTACACTACTTAATCGTGTCTTAGGTCATGCAGAGGCAAACAAATTTCACCCATGGATGTACTATATCATTGGTCGAATCATCTTTGGGCAAGAGCATTATGACTGGGCATCCTTCATCAACGATGTTATTCATGAGAAAATCACCGGTTTCCTAGTTGCACACCAGTTTCATATGTGTCCCTACCTCATGTACTTGATCACCTATCAGGGTTAGTTTAGCGGGTTGATCATGGTGGGCATACTCAGTGCACATAAAGTATCATTTCTATGATCAGCTCAAGTTCACGAAGGCTGGAAGTCATTTCAAACGTGTGTAGGAGGCTTTCTTGACATATACAATGAGAAACTTGGACTGAGAGTTGCACATTCGTATCTCAACAGTTGCTAGAGTAGCAATGGAAAATTGGGTAGACTGGTACATTCAGTTCCCTACATACACCTATATCTATGTCTATGGATACATAGGAAATCTAGCTATTCTACCATGCTATCCTTCAGATAAGTCAGTGTTCATGGAGTTCCTAAGGCAACTATATGAGGTTCACAAACGTTTGTGCCACAAGCGTGTACAAGCTGCCAACTTTCCTTTACAATTCGGGATATATTGGTGCAATACAACAGTTGATTCTAAAGTTGCAGGGGAGGAGTTGGAGAATTGCAAACTCAAGTACCTGGTGGACACACATACATATGATCCTTGGGGTCATTACATAGCACGCCTTGGTAGTTGCTCTTATCACAAACCTACAATGGAGGAGTACTGGGTGAATTGTGAGGATGACTTCGAGGTATGCAGATGCAGCTACAGTAGCTTCTCTCTTCCGCAGATATTTGTCTCCTTGGTAGAAGAGGTGGAAGGTTTGTCAGAGGATGAGGGAGATGCACTTCCTCAATTTTACAGAGAGCAGGTTGATGGACAACCATAGTCGAAAATTAATTGGTATGCCAAAGAGTTCTCATTAGTGAAGGAGAGGTCGAGCAGAGTCATCCAAAATAGTATGCTTTATCTAGAAAGCAGAAGAACCAGAAGGGTATCCATGCCTAGAGCAGAGCCACCACCAGTGGGAGTTGTACTACCTTCCTCATCAAAACCCAAGCAGAAGAAGAGGAGTAACCCTCCTAAGAGGAATTTGGTGCCTAATAACTCAAAGGGGAAGACACCCATTGTTTTTCATGTAGAGCCTGTCAGAGAAGTTGTTCAAAGTTCACCGCAGCTTGAGGTTCAGCCACATATGTTGTCACTGACACCAGAGCAGCCTCCAATTCCAACTCACATTGATTTGTACTTGGACTCACCACCTCGCAATGACACCTCTATGCATTCACTTTCATCAGATCCTTCTATGACTAGTACAGATCATTCCAGTGGGATTAGTCAGGATTTATCTTGGCTTGAGAGTCAGCTGGGAAGAAAGAGGATACAACCATCTTATGTGCTTGATCATTCAGATTTCGATCATGATTATTAAGATGTGCCTGACAAGAGGATCAAGAAACAGGTCCACATTCAGAGGAATGCAGGTAAGGAGATCATCGTTGAGACGGTTGCACCTCTAGAGGATAAGAGTCTGAACAAGATGGAAGCTCAAGACTTTGAAGTGATCATAGTCAACTTCAATAGAAGTACTCGCTAGATAGAGATTGACCTCCTACAGGTTGCTATAGATAGCGCAAGGGATATAATGGTAAAGGATGGAGAAGATAAGTCAGCTCTCAAGGCTGAAATACAGTAGCTTCGCCAATATATTTCTAGCCTTGTACATAGGATAGGGAATGTTGTCACCGCACTTCCACCAAAGTTAAGACTGCCAGCAAAACAGGGTCAGCTTGATAACTTGGTTGCATATGGCAAGTGGTTAGATGAGTGGGAGGAGGATTTTGTTACTAAAGGTCGCCTTGTACTTTCAGAGTTATACCAGTTGTGATACAATGCACACGAGCTTCGTCTACAACTTCAAGATGAGGAGCGTGACTTGGCTATTAGTAGACCCAAGGATGAGAACCTAATTCCTAACTTGGGATTGTCATATGAATCAGCCACAGATGCACAAGATAAATAAGATGTCTACACTTGGAGAACACAGTTGATCTTCAAGGCTAAGATAGAAGAAACGATAGCATTAGAATTGGCTAAGAGTAGAGAGCATGTCACTAGTGCACTCTGCTGTGTGAGAAACTTTGTGTCTCAACTACCATGCCAGTATCAGTGTGTGGGTGGTGACTATGTTGAGCTTGTTGATGTTCAGTCAGAGCTCCAAGCACTTATTCATGGTATTTTTAGTGGTGAGACCGTTGGTTGTAAGATGAATAAGCTTACAGTCATGTCAACATTGTTTGATGAGGCAACCCGTAGTAAAGGCGAGTTTTAGTATCAAATCATTGGTGAAGAAGACATGCTGCATATACATGGGATACTTCGTCGGAGCTTCAGCTCCCCAAAAGGTGACGCAATCAATGACTTTGTGGATGGGTTGATTGCTTCAGATCAAAGCCAGTAGACTTCAGTTCTAGCCTTTCAGGATAGACTTCATACATGGTGTAGTTAACTTGACGCTTCTTTCAAAGTTAACTTGTTGTTTCACATCTCACGCATGTCTATCTTGGAAGTATCTACATTCACTTGGAGTTTCTTTTCTAGGATTTTATGTTAACTGATGGTAGTATTCCAGTTAACTTTCTTTCAATAAGGATGTGCATGCTTGCACATTGTCCACTTAGATTAGATGTTTCGGTTAACTGATGGTAGCTTGCCAGTTAACTATATAGTTTCCATTATTAGGGTTTAGTAATAAAATCTTGCATGCACTGCAAGACTATACTTGACTCAAGGTGATTTTAGGGTTGCCTACACCTTTGATGTCTATAAATAAGAGCTTTCAGCTCATTTGTAAATAACTTTTGCACGAGAGAGTAATATATGTTGTGTCATCTTGCTTGTAATATTGCCTATTTTGTATCTGTTCACGAGTATTTGTTATGATGATGAATTATTATGCCACTCGGGTTTCATGCAGTTATTATGGTGAATTCTCATCTTAGTTAAATGGGGTTGTTGGTTTTATTGTTGTTGTATGTGTGTCTTGTCTATGCAACACATTGTCCCAGTTGCTTATCTTATGTTTTGTGTTTAATAAGCCTATTCAAATTGAGAAGATCGTTGTGCCACCTTGCCTTCAAGTTTAGAATTTGTACCTAAAGCTTATCGTGTGATGTGTGTGTCAATAAACTTATTCAGCCAAGCAATTAGTTGTGCCACCTTTCCTTCACGTTCTGAATCTGTGCTTAGTTTATCGTGTATTTGTTTGTTTTAATAAACTTCTTCCCAATTGAGCAAATAGTTGTTCCACCTTGCCTTCACGTTGTGAATCTTACCTGAATTTTATCGTATAATTACATCCCCACTCCTTTTCCTCATGCTATGTTTACTTGAGTAAACTGGATAGATTTAAAGTAGTTAGCTTAGTTGTAGTAAATGATTTGGGAAACCAAAAAATCCTCAGCTGCAACATTCTAGGTTTTCTTAACCTTGTGCCTCTTCCAGCTAAGATAAAAAATATAGGATTTAGAATACTTTACTTTTTTACGTATATCAACAAAAGAGGGAGATTCCCTTCCTAATTTGAAGGGCACTCATTACGTAGTGTGCATAGTTGTCTTTTTTAACTTACACACCAGAGGTGTTAGTTATTATGCCAACAATGCAATTTTTCGTTTTGTGTCCTTTGATTTTGTGAAAGTCACAAAGATCGTTCTTGTTGTACCAGGATGGCTTCTCATGTGGTTCTTGGTAGTTTTTAAAGTTGGGTAGAATTATCAAGTTTTACTCGAACAACTTCTTCATGATGGTTTCGATAGGTTTGGATAATTGTGTGTACTTTCATTTTGGATAGTTGTTCTTGTTAGGGGTTCATCTTTGTTGCATTTTGATGTTGTTGATCTGATTGTGTTAAGGAGGTGTTGTTTGTTGCACAGTTGGTTGAATGTTAGCAACTTGATTGTTGTTAGGTCTAGGAGCACTTAGGACTACTTTAGTATCTACCACGCCATCATTTGTCACATTTTTGTTCTTAGCCCATACATGAGGCTTGTCATTTGAACTAGTTGATGGGCGATTGTAAGCTTGAGTATTTCCCTGTGAGATTAGAGCTCTCTCGATGTTAAGGGCTCTAGGGACAAGCTCTTCATAAGATGTTATGCACTGCATTTTCAAGTGGAAGGATAGATCCGAATCTAGATTTTCTATGACGATTCTGACTTGTTGTTCATCGAGAAGAGGCCACTTGATTTTACTAGCTCTTTGTCTCCACCACTGCAAGAAATTAGCAAAAGATTCTCCTTTGTTTTGTCTCGGAGTATACAAATCTTCTAGACTTATGTCCATGTCAAGATTAAAGGAGAAGTGATCTATGAATTTATCAGTGATTTCTTGAAAAAATTTGATACCTAGTAACAGGTGAGAAAACCAATCCATGGCAAGACCTATTAAACTTCAAGGGAAAATATGCATTAAGTAAGAATCATTGTAAGTGACCTCTATACACATGATGTTAAACTCTTTAACATGGTCTATAGGAGTTCCTCTCTCTTTGTATTTATCGAATTTGGGGATTTCAAAGCCAAGAGGAATGTACCTTTGTGATGTTTCAATCAAATGGATATGGACATAAGTTATGTGTATGGGGATTCTTTGTCTTGCCCATCTGAAGATCCTGCATTTCTTATGATAATGCCTTAAATTGTGATGCTATATCATCTTGCAAGTTTGGTGGCGGAACATACATTGCATATTTTGGGATGGCGGATGGGTTGTATACAAGATTATGATATGATAAGGTGTTGTATGGTGTGTATGGCGGTGTGGGAATTTGTGAAGGTGATTGTGGTGTTGATGTATATGTTCCTGATGCATTTGTATTGATGATGTTTAGTTGAGTATTATAGTAGGAAATATGTTGTTGTTGGGCATACTGTTGAGCTATTAAGGCTTGTTATTATTGTTGAGCCACAAAGGCTGCTTGTTGTTGTTGTGCCACTAGGGCTTGTTGTTTTTGTTGTTGTTGTGCCACAAGGGATTGTTCTTGTGTTGCTAAGGTTGCTTGATGTTGGACTTGCTTATTTTGTGTTACTAGGGTTTCTTGTTGTTTTTGTTGTTGTTGTTATGCTGCTAGGGCTACTTGTTGTTGTTGTTGTTGTACTGCTAGAGCTACTAATGTTGCTTGATTTTGTTTCTATTATTATTGTGTTGTGTGTTGTCTTACTAAGGTTTCTTGTTGTTGATATTGTTGTTGGACAGCTTGTTGGTAAGCTTTTTGTGCTTGTTGTAAAGCTAAGGCATGTGCTTGCACTATGGGATCAGTTGGTTGTTGGGACATCTATGATGGATTTTTGGTGTTGATGTTTTGATTGGATAGTGGATTGTTGATGAGAGGTTGGGGATTCCCTTGTTTTAACATTCCTTGGAAGATGGTGGATTGAGATAGATGAATGTATGTTTGAGGGCCCATTTGATTGTGCATGGTAATAGGGACTATGGGGAAAGTTGAGGATGGTGCCATTATATTTTTTGATGGTAATGACACACTAGGACCTTGAGTCCATGATTTAAAAGGTTCCCTTGTCCAATGTCTTGAGGATTTCCTTGTGCTAGGGATGTGGACAAGTTATTACCTTGGTTGATGGGATTTATGACCAAGGGATTATTTTGATTTGGATTGATGATGGATGGGATGTGCATGTGTTTTTTGAAACCAATGGTGTGGATGAACCAGTTGGTGGATTGGATAGAGATGTGTCTATTTTTGTTAAATCTTGACTTTGCATTAGGGTGTTGGTATGCCCTTGTGCGTTGATTTGAGACACTTGACCTATACTTTCTTACGAGATGTTGGGTACACTTGTGGTACTCATGGGGATGGATGAAGATGGACACCCTCGATATGTTGATATTGTTGTGGATTCATGAAGTGTAAGTAGCTGATGTTGATGTTGGGTGTGTTTGGGAATAGTAGAAGTTCCAAATGTTAGTGTCCAAGTAGTAGATGGATTGGTGTTGAGAGTACCCACAAGTGTATTTCTTTCAAATGGAAGAGTTAGACCAAAGTCTTTTGCAAGACTAGTTGCAAGACTAGGAGTGGATGTTTGATTTAGCCCTAGTGATGGAGTTGTTAAGTCCCGTGTCAAAGTTTGTACAAAAAATTATGGGGAAATCGAAGAAACATTTTCTAAGGCTTGATGTTCTTGTTTGTACTCCATGATTTCTTCCTTAGTAATTTCACATGGGTTGTTTGTAATGTCTTCAATCACATAGGGCCCTGATGGAGATGAGGGTTTTTGTGATGGGGTAACTTTCACTTCTTGGATTGAATTCTAAAGGATTGGGATCACTTGAGGTGAATGTGACTTTGGTTTTCTCCATGATTCTCTTGTGTTGTTATCTTGTCTTCACGATAAATTTTGGGTCACCTATGGGAGAATTGTGTTGCAATTTATAGTGTTTGAACTCTCTAGTTGACTTAAATCTAGGTAAAAGGGACACTCTAAATATTTTTGGAGGAATGATGACAATGGGAGATGAAAAGGTGAATTATGTGGGAAGTGATCTTTGCAAACGTTTTGAGACAACACTTTTGACTTAAGAGTTTGATGCCCGATGTTTGGATAAACGATGTTTATGAACTTGTATATTTTTAGGGTAGACTCGTGACCTTCAAGATAAACCAGTTCAAAGATGATAATTAACTTAACCAAATGCATGGAAAAGGATTTGTTTCACATACAAGGTAGCTAAATTAGGGGTTGATTTGATAGATGTTTAAGTCAAAACAAGTGTTGGTGTATTCAAAAAATTTGCAAAGTTTGGTGAAGTGAAGGATGAAATTTGATGGAGGGGTGAGTGAAGTGTTTGACCCAATATTGACCTAAATTGAACCTTTGTTTGATAACACCAAGGTAGTGAGAAACATGCTCGACCTCTAAATTTTTCAAATCCTAAAGACCCAATGTTTTAGATAAGTTCATTATCGTGAAAAAGATCAGGGTTTTGACCGAAAAAGAACATATACAAGTCTAGATTGTTTCTTGAAACACGTTTGTAGAAGTTGTATACCAACTTGGTTCTATTTTGGTGAAGTGCTAAAAGGTGTTTTTTGAGAGCTTTTGGAGTAAGATTCCTAAGTTTGAAATGATGACCTGTAGGCCTTCTCTTGTGGATTCTAATTTTGCGTGAGATCATTTAGAGAAGTTAGGTTTATGGAAGAAAAGATGATATTTATTTCCATGTGGGTGGTGATAATATGGGCCTTCCAGCCTCAATATCGGTTTGTTCCTCTTATTTGTCTAAGATGTTTGTTGTGCTTCTCCACTGAATGGTTGTTTCCTTTCTTTCAAAAGTGAAGCTTCTCAAACTACTAATTATATTATTGTTTTCTCCCTCAATGAGTTCAAAGTTTGGTTGAATGATAGCAAATATAAGGTCGGGTTGTTCAATGGGAGTGATCGATCGCCATGGTCATATGGGGCTCAATTTATCAATTTATCTTGCTTAAGTGGTTTTATTTTACCACAAACACTTGGGTGATCCCACAATACTGGTTTACAATTTTTGGCCAAATTGGACATTGAACTGAATTTTTTAAACTAAATCTTCACTTTTGGGCACCTATAGCAGCTAAATCACGAGGAATTTTAAGATGATGCAAACTAGTGATTTGTGAAATTTTGTCTATAGATTATAAATATATTTGTTTCAAAAAAATTGGAATCGAATTGCACTTCTTTTTCCATATCCTTTGAAAACTAGTTTTTAATAGTAAACACCATTTTTAAAGAGTGATGTTACTAGCTAACACATAACTTTTTTCTATGAAGGATTAAAAAAAAACAAATTAATTTAGATTCGTAACTATGATATCTAGTGCATGGAATTGGTTTCATAGAATTTCATTGAATATATTTTATTAATTAAATTTCAAAGTCAAACCAGTTATAATTTAGACATGATTTACTAGCTAAAACATAACTTTTCTTGAATGTATTGAAATTCAAATTTTTTTTGTTGGATCAAGGACATCAATATCTAGTGCATAGATATTCTTCAAAAAAAAAATTGATAATTTGTTATTTTTCCACATGCGAAGAATAGAGAGATTGATTTTCGATGAAAAACCTACATTCACAAGAAATAAAAAATAAATATAATAATCAAATTAAATTTATTTAAAATTATACTTATTGGGGAGCTTCTTATAAGTACTACATACTTACAAAAAATAAATTTTAATTGAATTCATTTGATCCCCCAAAAGGTAAATCAAAATTGGTTTTTCATCAACATTTTGATAGACTTATAAAGGAGACTTCGTTATAGGTAAGGTTTAAAACTAGGGGGTTCTGTCCAAGGGGGTTTGATCTAAGGTGGTTTTGTCAAACCCTCTTCAATTGGAATCCATTAAATGGAACTTTTCAAGGCTTAAATCATTATATTTTTTTAAAATATGTGATTTCAACAAAAATCAGGATCTCCCAGAAAGTGTAAACCACTATTGTGGGATCACCCAAGTGTCTTGATTAAGTTTAAACTAAATTTCTATGTCAAACACCTCATAAATTTCATAAGGTTCATTTTATGAAAAAGATGAAATTCAAGCCATATTTTCCTATGTTCACTTTGGGAAATATCGATTGAGATATAAACCAAAATACTTAGAAGTCTCTAAGAATAATTTTTTAGGACAAGCATTAATATCAAGGTCTTTTCAAGAAGTATCCATACTTAGACCAAAGGTTTTAAAATTTTGAAGAAGATTGTGAATGTTTGTTTGCAATGTTTTGGAACCAAGCAAAGTATTAAACTGATTCACAAGAATTTACCACCTTAGGTTCAGAAGATACTACTCACTGAATCCCCACTTGGATTTCTTCAAACACTAAAACAATGTGAACAGCTAGAGATTTGGCGACACTAGTTGCCCTCCATGGAACACACTTCTCAGGACCACCAAATCTCAAATCCTGAAGATCTGAAGAGCTTAAGGATTTTTCGGTTTCAACAATTGAATAGTAAAATTTGGGACAGCTTCAGAACGATCGTTCTTGCACCAGCAAGCATAAAGGTTTTTGGCTTCTAAACAATTGGTTTGTAGTAAGGGCTTCCATTCAAGGTGACCATACACATGACAAGATTACCTCAAGATTATTTCAATCAAAAGGCATCCCAGTCCCTTCATAAGAAGAGATTTTGACGTATCACACGGATACTAAGGGTGAAACTTGTCGATATGACACATTTGCACCTATTGTTTATGACTTTCGTCACAAACATATTTTTATATAGCGATTTGAAAGAGCTTGGCTTTAGCTCATTACCGCTTGGGTTGTTCCCTCCTTTCGAAGTAGGGAGGCAGGCCCTCTAAAGATAAACAAAAGCAAGGAAGTACACTTGTAGTTTGACCTCCCAGATCGCATGAAACAGGGAAAGAGCACACACAACACCTTTTCCCTACACTAGCATGGGGTTCATTTTTAATCCAAATTGAAAGATGTGGGTGATTAAAAAAATGTTGAATATTTTTTATTCTCAAGATCGTTGAGTGGTGTGAGAGAAGTGCATACACATTTAATAACAAAGATGTAAATCATAAAACATAGCAAACACTCATTAATTTTAACCTCGAAAGAAAAGATGAGTTTATTTTATGCACCAAACAAAGTGTTAAGTTGTATTGTTCAATTTTAAACCTAAAGTAAAATGATGAAGTGAGGGTTGAATTTGAGTCTCGTCTGAGCATTCTTTTTAAAATCCAATTTAAAACTAGTGTGGTCCTAAAGCATAAAATTAAAATCATGATAAATGGATTATAATTGCACGAAAGGAATCAAAACACTTGTTAAAATTATAATATTTTGAGACAAGGATGCTTCTTCACTTCAACTTTTATCATCCAACCTACAAAACCTAGTTAGCCTAAAAACTAGAACAAAGTTAGAGGCGTGTTAGTGATCAAATGAAAAAAAATTAAAGCGCAAGCTAAAAATTGATCACCATTTTGCTTACCAGAGAAGGGCATCATTGTTCATGATAGCATCGCTATAAATCATATGGGCGTCACTTTGGTGAATTCGGGTGTCGCTCTACAGAAAACCAGTGATGACAATAGCGTTGTGATTTTGCAGCGTCACGATTTACAAATTTTGATACCTCTAAAAGTATTCAACATCGTTGTTTATTTTAATCAGTGTCAGGATATTAAATAGGCATCGATGTTTCTGATGATGATAGTGTCGCTATATGGCGACGCCTAGCAAAGGCGTTGCTAAAATTTCTTTGGGCATCGATGTATCCTATAAGAATCAGAAAAAATAGAATTTGAGATAGAAATTGATTAAATTTGATCGGTTATTCCCTCCTAGCACTAGAATGTGACTGACGGATTAGCATGGGCTGATTACACTTGATCCATGGAGAATCAAAGCATAATGAGGCCACTAACGTCAATCTTAACAGGATCAATCAAATGTAAATTAAACCAAACATTCATTAAACCAAGCATGCTAAACTATGAAAGCTTTAAAAATGCCTACTCTAATCCATTGAAACCTATCCTATTGTGGGATTGGTGTCGATTTGATGTGGAATGACAACCCTTTCCCAATTGCGTGGATAAATGAGCTTGTTCCAGACAGTTTTATTGAAGAAAACTGATGGAACAATTGTGAGATGTGTATTAAAACATGATTTTAATCTAAATGAGTATGATGCAAGATAATTTAACAAGATTTTATGCTAAAATGATGAAGATATGCAAATGCTAAGATAATTCTAAATGGATTTTAAACTAAAAGATTCAAACTCTAATTAGTAAACAAGCTAAATGGATGCATTATGTGATCATGGAAGCCATTAATGGAAGCTAAGCTATTATACAAGTAATTAAACTAAAAAGATGCTAAATATGTGTTAAATATGAGTGTGAGTGTGAGTGATTTTAACAGAATAACTCTGATGTTAAAAGATGGATCCATTTGTCTCCAAATATTGACCTATTTATAGGGAAGCAAATGAGAAATGAAGGGTTAAGATCAAAAAGGCTAATCAATAGTCAAGGATGGAAGAAGATGGAGGCATGGATCATGGATTCTCACCAAAGGTTGAAAATGCAAGATGATATTTAATCAAGGGAGCACATTTAATCCAAACAAACACACTTTTAACTTGCACAAGAGGTCAAAAGTTAACTTGCACAAGAGGTCATAAGTTAACTTGCACATGAAGTTAAAAATAAGTTTGTTAGAAAAGGAATATTCCTTAGAATATCCTCATGGGTGAGGAAAATAGATATTTTAGCAAATTAAAACAAAGTTTAATTATGCAAAAAAGGGGGAAGGAATATTCCCTTGCAAGTGGGGGGAAATTAGATTTAATTAATAATTGATAATTAAACAATGTTAATTATACAATTAGGGGATTTAGAAGATTTAAGATGATATTCATTAAATTAAGTGATTTAATGAAAAGGGGAAAAGGTGATGACATTTAATTGAACAACTTGGGGTTATTTAATTAAATAAGAAGATTTAGGGATTTAAATTAAATAGTTTGATTTATTTAATTTAATAGGACGAAGTGTTAGTATGAAAGGAGGGATGAATTAACCTAATTAGGTAAATTAGATTAATAGATGCGAATGATATAATTAATTAAATGACTAGGAGGGTGATCCCACAATAGTGGTTTACAATTTTTGGCCAAATTAGACATTGAAATTATTTTTTTAACTAAATCTTCACATTTGGGCACCTATAGCGGCTAAACTGTGAGGAATTTGAAGATGGAAAAGGTGATGACATTTAATTGAACAACTTGGGGTTATTTAATTAAATAAGAAGATTTAGGGATTTAAATTAAATAGTTTGATTTATTTAATTTAATAGGACGAAGTGTTAGTATGAAAGGAGGGATGAATTAACCTAATTAGGTAAATTAGATTAATAGATGCGAATGATATAATTAATTAAATGTAAACCACTAGCTTCACCCAGGATAATTTAATTAATTAAGCAAAAAGAGGATGGGTTTCAAAATGAAATGTTGTTAGTATATCTAATTCGTGTGCATGATATCATTTAGGAAATTTTTAAGTGTCTATAGGTTGTACCTTGGAGTACCTAAGAGCATGGCACGAGTGTCTCCCAGAATGGATCCTTTCTCTTTTGGTTTGTTACTTATTCTCCAATCTCCTATTTAGGTTCTTCTTCACTCTACTTTTTGAGTTCTTCAAATCCCAATTCATCATCAAACCTTACCTCAATGCAATGCGCTTGTCCTTTCCTAAGACATCTATGTCCAAGTGACCATGACTCCTTGTAGTTGAAACATAACTTCCTCCTCAATTCATTCCTCACCTTGAAATGTCTATTCTTGATGGGAAACTCCTGATCATGTACATTTTTTATGAAAAGTATCCTTGGAGTATTTTTATTGGACTAGAACTTATTATTTGGAATGGAAGTCTCTAGAGACAAAGCTCACTTGATTACCTCTTGTAAGGTAAGTGGTTGGAAATCCTTGACCATCCCCTTTAGAGATTCAATTAACCCTTTGATGAAGAGCATAGCCAATCTTCTCTATGTGATGTCTAGCACCATTACTGACAACTTTTGAAACTTTGTTACATAGTTCTCCACTGAACCACACTATTTGAGTTGAGTCAAATATTTGAAATAAAATTTAGGATCCTTCTAGTCAAACCTCTTAATCAAGAGTTTATAGAATTCATCATATGAGGTAATGGATTTGTGACCTTAAGGGATTAGACAAGGGTACCACCACTTATGTGTAGTACCCTCCAAATGCAAGGTGGAAAACTTGATTGCTTCATCTTCGGTAATCAACCTAGGGGACAAGTATGTATCTATCTTATGTACCCACACATAAGTTGAACATCTATCAGACCCATCATATGGAGAGAGTGTCAATTTCCCCAATGATTGCTACACATCTCTATGAAAGGCTTGTCGCCTAGGCTCAAATCTGTAACCATTTCAATACTTCATGTTCATAAAATTGGTAAGTGACATTTTACTTTGGATATCCTTAGGAAGATCTCTATATTTTGCATGAAATCCCTAATATCATCAAACAATGAGTTTTGAGCCTCAATTTCTAGAGCCTCTATCTAGTTATTAAGAAAGGTAGTTTGGGTCAGCCTTATACTTAAAAAATAATATTCCTTTGTGTGTGGCTCTAAGTGGAATCCAAATTATTATCCTCATAAGCACTTGTTTTACTAGTGATTTTTTTAGGTGTATGCATATTACTATATATCTTACAAAGCAACTATGCCATCATATCAATCATCATATTAAACTTCCTTTCAATCGTGTCTATTCATTTTCCTCTTTCTTTCTCTTATACTATTATTCTTTGCAAAAAAATCTATAGGAGATGATCAATTTAGTCTCTAAACCCTCTATAGAATGGATTTATTTCCTAATCTCCCTCAAGTGATATCTAGTTGTTCTATCACTATGTTGCATAAAACAAAAACATGCATAGTTGAACTTTGAACACACAAACTAGCAAGTTCACCATCTCTAATATCACTATAATTTCCTACGCCAAGAGAATAATGTAAATCTAATTCTTAACCTTCCACAAACACTTAAATTAGTTGAATAACACTATTGATCCGTATTATTTAATTGAATTTTAGATAACTCATTTAAAGTATTGTTTATACATCAATAATTTTACTTCACTCCAATCAACAATGGCAACATCACACCCATTATTATTATAATTAACAATAAATATATATATAATAGGTTCTAAAAGGAATTTAGTTAAGTGTAGATGATCTCAAATGAAAATATTTTCTCTTTTATATAATCCTCAAACAGATGGGTTAGTCAACATGTATGCCCACAAATTCAAATTTGAACAATGCTCATGGGTGGGAAAGATTCCACTTTGAAAGTAATGGTACTATTGGAAAAACTATGGCACGCGTAGGGAAGTTAAGAGGGGAATGGAAACAAAGGAAAAAATATTAAAGATTAGAGGTAGACCATGTCACAAGACTCAAACTATAGGATGAGGCATCAAGGGTTAAGCAAGACGCATGTCAGCGAGGGAAAGTTCAAAATCTTCATAAGGGAAAAGCAAAGCTAGAAGAAAAACTATACTCATGAAGGTAAAACACGCCGTATAGAGAAATAGGGAAGACACGAGTACAAATCTAATATGTGTAGACTTAGATTGACTAGAAACGAGACATGACAGGTGCCCTACATATCTTTTATCTTTCTCATTGTTATCACCATTTTTTGTGATAATATTGAATCATCTTCAATTTCCTCTTATAGAGAAGAGAAACACTAACTCTCCTTGTCCAATAGTTACCTACACATTTCCTTTGAGAGTGGCTTATTTTTGCAGTAGTTTGAAGGTTGGTCTAACATTGAGCATTAGGTGACAAGATTCCACCTCAAAGTAATCAGTCAATCTTTAATTGCTAATTACCTATAACTTGCCTAGTTTCCTTGAATTTAAAAGGATGAGTTTATTAATGACACAATCTCTTAATATGCCTTTCTCCATAGGAAATTTTCTACTTGATGAAGATCTCAAATTAATTTCGTTGTGGTCTTTTATGATCTATGCAAAAAAAACTAGTTTTGTGGCATTTTTCTAAAAATTCAAAATAATATATACATATGATGATTTAAGATTCAATCAACGATTACTTTTGATAGCATGTCCACAATGACAACAAATTTTCTCATCTTTTTCAAGATTGATCCTAATTATGTAAACTAGATCCTAAATGCATAAAATTTTAGCAAATCATGGCTAGTTATAATATCAAATAAAAAAATATGTTTTTTATTTTTATTTTATCCATAGTTAGAATCTATATTATAATATTTTATCAAAGGAATTTTTTATAGCCAATCTAAAATTACTAGATTTTTAAAATTCAATTCATTGTTACAATTTGAGTTGTGTTTCATGTCCATCCTCAAATGTCTATTTCATGAAGTATAATTTTAGAGTTTATATTCACCACATACTATTTATCACATGTAATGTACTTTTATAGGGATATTTGACCTCTTCAAAATAATATATACCTTGATTGAAACATAATCAAAAAAATCAATGATGAAAACCTACATTTACAACATCTTCAAATATTAAATATTGCTAAGTTTGGACATGGCCCCAAGTCAGTAACTCACTACAAAATAGATCTCTTTGATAGAATTCATAAGAAAAAAGCTACACTTCCAAAAAATATAACCACTACATAACTTTGGAAGCAATCTAACACTGATCTACACTACTACTCACAAGATATAGTTACCTTATTATTTGCAAGTCAAGGTGAGTCAATATGTTCTATTGATTTCCTAGAAATTGTCAATCAATTTCCTAGAAACTAGCGATATTGATTCCATCATTTAATATGTTTCTATTTACACTACTTACTCATTATACTTGTATACGTGGATTGTGATCTCACAACTATAAGTCACATGCTTGTCAGATGATAGCATGGTGAACCCACTTACCTTTTTTGAAGAAAAAGACTACAAAGTACATGTCAAGATCTTAGTTGGTCCATCTATAACTTCGATTGAGAATGATAGAGTAGAAAAAGTATCCTCAAAGAGCACTATTGAAAAATGTTCATCTCTACATAGGAAAGAACTTGTCTCTACTATGAATCCTACTAAAACTTGAATCCATTCCAAATGAGGTATCTTATAAAAAATAATGTTACAATGGAAAAAGAAATGTACCAATTCAACACACAAATCAATAAGGATATGGATTTTCCTTCGATATTATAGATTTTGAACACACTAAGGTCGATTTTGCTTCAAATAAATTGTGTAGATCTTTGTTATGTCAATGTGAGGGACTATTAATACTTTTTATAGGTTGTACAACAAACTAAAAACCAACTTGAAATTTCTTTAGTGTATGATTCTGATAAGATCCACACATATAATAATAGAAATAATGTAATGCTCTACTATGAATCCTACTAAAACTTGAATCCATTCCAAATGAGGTATCTTATAAAAAATAATGTTACAATGGAAAAAGAAATGTACCAATTCAACACACAAATCAATAAGGATATGGATTTTCCTTCGATATTATAGATTTTGAACACACTAAGGTCGATTTTGCTTCAAATAAATTGTGTAGATCTTTGTTATGTCAATGTGAGGGACTATTAATACTTTTTATAGGTTGTACAACAAACTAAAAACCAACTTGAAATTTCTTTAGTGTATGATTCTGATAAGATCCACACATATAATAATAGAAATAATGTAATGCGGGAGATAGATCTCACACAACGCAAGAGATGTTTATGGGCCAATATACCTTAATATCCAATATATACAAAAATATAGAGTAAGCCCTTGAGGTAAGGTAACACCATACAATACTCCTTATGGAAGAAGCCACTCCACATTATATCTCCTAGAGATCCCAAATAGAATATCATACTTCACACATCTTACAATTATAATCACCTCCCTTTATGTAGACCTCTTCCTAATAATACAATGGAGGGGTAAACCTAATGAAGACCTACTCATCACCTAATATATTAATTACATAAGTTGTCCATATGACATAATATAACTAACATAAGGGATGTGTGCCACATGTCAGTATCTCTATCAACCTATATACCTTATAATACCATATCCCTAGGAACATAACATCTTATCCCTCCTTGATATGTTTCATCCTCGAAACATGAGAAGAAGTCAAATAGTATGACCGTCACAAGTTATTACAAATGTGATGCCATGACCAATCATCTAACCATCCATAGTTGATCTTCACCGTTGATTTTTCTTGATAGTGCATAGATCCCATCCTTGAGCCATATTTTATTGCACTCATTTGATTTTTTTCATTATCATAGTAAGTCACCATTTGCTTCCCTAAGTAGTCATTACTTTTTTATACCACAAGTATTATTGTAATTGTTCATTTGATTCCATGTAGGTCCAAAGTGATTAGCTTGTTGATTCCATGTATTATCATTTCTCCATGATGCTTTCCTCCATGATTCTTACCTCTTGTAATGATGTGGATTCCTATATACTACACCATTTGTTATCACTAGATCCTTGTCTAATTCTTCATATTTTTTTGCCACTTGTTTTACTAACTCTTGTATAGAATTACTTGTCTCCCAATTTTTTCAATGTCTTGCAAATCTTTTTCTTCCTCTAATTCGCTATTACAATCTTCATGAGAGTCTTAAATTTTCTCTTCCTTGACTTTCCATTGGACTTTATTATGTGTAATATCATGTAATGTAATTTTTCCTCCTATAAAAGAGCTTCATGATCTTCTTTGCACATTGATATTTATAGTTCCCAAAGATTTTAACCAAGGATAACCAAGAACAATATCCAACCCGCCCATATCCAAAGCATGAAATTTTGAATGCAAAACATACTTATCCATAATGAGCTTCAAAATCTTCAAAAAATTGAATATCCATATCTAATATTTGGTTGTCCTTGATGTTCTTTGCTTGTACATGTAGCTTCTTGGCTAATTCCATGTTGATAAAGTTATACTTGTTGACAGGGTTTGTAGAGACAATAACCTTTTCCTTTTGAATGCATCCATGAAATTGAAGGATTGAATCTCCCTTGGAGCTAAAGTGCATGTGCTTGTATCATCTCCTTCTTCTAAGTCTTCTCCTTCTCCTTCTCCATCTTCTTTTTCTCTTTCATCTTCTTCCTTTTCTTCCTCCTCTTCTTCCTTTTATTCTTTTTTTTTCTTCCTCTTCTTCTTCATTTCCTTCCTCCTCTTCTTCATCTTTTTCTTTTGAATCCCATCAATCTAAGAAAGATTGTTCTACTTCATCCAAAGAGGATATATCTTTATCCAATGGTGCATACCATTGCCTAGCTTCACCTCTTAAACAATATGAAAAATAATATTTCCACATTATATGCTTACTATGAGCTATCTTATATTTATACCACCATTCTAATGTATCTCCACTTACATCAAAACTAGGAACCTCCATCGATACTAGGATTTAAGAAAAGCAATCTTTCAATAGATAATCATTCTATCAAATCCAACTAACCCATACATGATGTAGTCGGCCTCAATTTAAAAAATGAAATTCATAGACCTCTAATAAATTTTGATGCCCTTTCCAAAAATTTAAAAATTTCTAAAAGAATACCTTTGCGACCTAGAAGGCAAATTTATGAAAACTCATAAAATTGCATTAACTCACAAAATATTGATGATAAAACCCTAAATTTTGGTTTGTATCTTCCTTATCTAATTATGTCACTTCAATAAAAAAATCATAAAAAGAATTGTAGTTGTCTACAAATTACAAGCAAATATTCAAAAACTAAGGTTTCATCCACTTTTGTCCAAATCAATGCTTTGATACCACTTGATAAGATCCACACATATAATAATATAATGCAGGAGATAGATCTCACACAACAAAAGAGGTATTTGTGAGTCAATATGCCCTAATATCCAATATATGCAAAAATAGAGTAAACCCTTGATGTAGGGTAACACCAAACAATACTCCTTATGGAAGAAGACACTCTATGCTATATCTCCAAGAGATCCCAAATACAATACCATACTTCACACATCTTACAATGATAATCACCTTCATTTATATAGACCTCCTCCTAATAATACAATGGAGGGGTAAATCTAATGAAGGCCTATCCATCACCTAATATATTTAATTACATAAGTTGTCCATATGACATAATACAACATAAGGGATGTGTCCCACATGTTGGCATCTCCATCCACCTATATACCTTATAATATAACATCCCTAGGTACATAACAAATTCCAAGCTTTGTCTCTCTAATGGTGACCTTACAATTCCAAAAACATTAAGTCTCTTTCATGCCTCTCAATGACAATGTGCACTTCACCCATAAAATCTTATTGATATTGGAATAGTCAATTGTACCTAGTGTCCACAATAAGGAGGGATGGGACAAACGTGATTGCACTGAAGATGGCATCTTTAGAAATGATTTGAATGTCCAACTATTGTAGAACTCTTCTACATGTTCCAAGTGTTCTCATAGATGACTTTCAAAGCTTGTTGCTTCATTCTCTAAACTACACATTAACTATTTATTGACGACCAAATGCTTAGAAGCCAAATCCAAGAGAGTGCATTGAGAAAATTCATCCCTTTGATCCATCCTTTTGTGTCTATTGCTTCCTTTGGTTTTTTGTGAAAGCTTTTGGGAAGTTTGTTTGGTTCTAACCAACAAGTTTCCAATTTTCTTGAAGGAAACTAATTCTTCTAGCTATGTTATCTTCATACAAAAAAATTCTAAAAAGGTTTGGCTTTTCACCTAACCATAAGCTTCCTAGACAACTTTCATTGTCTTCCAACTATAACTTGTTTGAATTCAGCTTAAGTGCAATTACATTCCTTAATATTTATGATCGTATTGTTTTATAGTAACCAGAACTTATATTTGTCACTAACAATATAACAATTTTGAGCATATCACCCTTATAAATTATAAAATGTAACTGTTAACTTTATAATAGAACCACCAAATGCATATAACTAATCATAAGGAATAGTAGATGTGAATAAATATAGATTCAACTCTATAAAGTCTATATATGGATATAGACTTATTATATCATTTGAATATTTGATCATTATAATTTAGTCACAAAGATTCCAAAACCAATTTCAAAGAATATTTCAATCAAATACTCAAAGTACCCTGATTGAGAGAGGGAGTTGATAGGGATTTGATTTATCATATGACAAATGCCAACATAATAAAAAATAATATATAAAAAAAAGGTAAATAAAATAAAATATCTTCTCATGCATTAATCAAATTATACTCTATTAACAATATTAATTTACATATACTTTGCTATCAGCGTAACACTTGCACCTCTTTCTGGTGCAAGTGCTAGTTGTACACAAGTGTTTTCTGTTTCCACGCAATTATCCAAACGGCACAAGGTGATAATAAACGTGCATAGAAAGGAGCTATCCTAGGTCTTCGCTTTAGCTCAAATGACAGACGGAGAGAAATTTCAAAAAATCAGGATATTTCTAGGAAGAGACAACGTATATAAAATGACAAACAATCAATACTCTAGGACAAAATTGACTTTATTATCTGTTCCTCCATTGACATGAATAAGCCATACAGTAATGGACTCTCAACTGATTACAGAAATTGCTACATGCTCTCCAATCAATTTCATCTAACGGATCTACTAATCTCATTAATCTTTCCCTTCAAGCAAGGTTTTTAGTATTTGATATTTTACAACCTTTAGAAGTGGTAATAAACCATCCTCTAACCACTATTTCAGAAAAACTTCAAAACCCATTACTTGTAAACTGTCCATGATAAACAGGACACCGAATTCTGCAATCTTTTGTTGCAATTAACTTCATCGCCCACAATGCTGCAGTTGAAGATTTGCCATCTATGCTTGCTGAAGTTCTAGGCACTAGTGAAATGCCCCTCTTAATATATGCCCATATGATAAACATAAGATTTTCACGATCCACAGCAAATTTTGTAACAAGTTTCTCGAAATAACTGTAATATTTTGCATCAATAATTTGGATCACATGCAATGATCCATCATCAAAAGGAGAAAGAAAGTCCATATGCCAACAAGCTACTCCAAGATATGATGCCAGATGCCTCACCCACAATAAACAAAGGGAATCATACAAACAATATGCCGGTGTCAAATCATTCATAGTAGACACAATTCAAGTTTGACTTGAACGAAAATCTGAAAATTCGTTAGTTGGAAAGAGCAAGACACTAGCAAACATCTCTATAAGGATACATCATACAAGGGAGAATCGATAAACAAACTGAGTAAATCTCTTAAATAAATTTGAAGATCTAAATCAGTCTCAAATCCTAGACAGATTTCTAGTTTGTCATTAGAACTAGCAACCAACCAAAGCCCGAGGTCTATGCTCTAATACTAATAAGGGCATCCCTGTCTGCCGTACTGCTCTCACAAACCCCATATTAGCAGTCAACGTCGGAGCATGCAAGTGATCTCCAGTGCCAAAGATCACTTTGTGCTTCAATTTGATTTTCCCGGTCTCAGGAAGGCCCATCCCACGAGCAGAAGGGTTGTCTGGCAAAACCCTGCCATTTATGTAGGATCAACAAAAATTTACAAAGACAACAATCCCCATAGCAAAATAATAATAAAGAAAAAGCCAGGTGACCAGGAGTAGCAGATGCTAGATGCAAATTTAGAACATCAAAGTTTAAGCTGAAATTAGCATAGGTAACTTACAATATACACTTGAGTAAGTATTCTGCTCGCCATTTCTCATTAGGACCACTGCACATTGAAATAAGATCCCTGAATTCATCATGAACACATTGAGAAATTATTGCTCTTTTCCCTCCCAGGATAGATGCCATATCTTCCAAGATGGGGCACTCAAGCTCAGACTTTGCCTGTGCCACAAGTGCAATAACACATCCATTGTCATATTTGAATCAACAAAATCTAGGATTCCTTAAATAAAACTTCTGACATTAAAGACTACATATCAAGCCCACTTAAAAATTAACAAGAAACCAACATTACCTGCTCCCTCATAAAGCTCGTTGTACTCTTGAAGCGCCTGTTCATGTCTTCTTCTGACATTTCAACCAGTTTCTTTGCACAGCCATTGCTTAGTTCAGATACAAGTGCCACTAAGGCTGTTGTATCCAGATTAATCAGATTGTCTTTCAAATTACTTGTCTCTTTGCCATTTAACAACACATCTGAAGACAAGTCCATTGATACAAGTATTGAAATAAACTTCTTATCAAATTGGAGGATGCATTCCTTCAACAGACCTACATTTCCACTCGATAACTCCTCTTCCAATTGATCCACGTGTTTTTCTTCTTGGGAAAAGTCTTTTTCAGGACAATTTTTGTCTACTATGTTAACCCTGTCAGTTTGACACTGGATATATCCGCTCCCAAGATTTTCCTCTTTAACTTTTATCTCAAATGTCATCCAAACTTGATTTCGATTGGAAGCAGCACTCCTTGAATCTTCTATGCATTTTTCTTTCATTTCAAGAATATTGACCCATTCACCACCTTCCACATCCTGAAAAATATCAGAAAAATAACATGTCCCTGGCCTTCCCAAATATTCTTCAGTTCCATTTTGCTTTTCAACAATTTTTTGCTTGAAATCAGAAATCTCCACTGCACTATACTCTTCTTTGAGTTTTTGAATGATAGCATTCACAATCCCATTGGAAAAACAAAGAATTATTGAAACTGGTTGTAGAATAACACTGCTCAATGCAGCTTCCAGGAGGAAATCCAAACGTGTTTTTAATCCCTTTCTAGTGCATTCATTTGACCAAGAAATATACTTTGGATTTCGATCAGAAACAACAAACCATGCTGGCTTTCTATTATAAGTACAAACTATATCAACGTGAGTTCCTCTGAAATCAGTATTAAAAGACCTACCTTGCAATGGTCCTTGGATTGTCTTGCATACACAAGACACTCCACTTATACCTGGTTGGAGCACAACATTCACAATAGCTTCCACATACCCAATGTTTGTACTGCAAAATAACGGGCATCAATTAATGGAAAGAAAAATCCCTTAACAACAAAAAACTTTTATCATTTAAGAGGTATCTCTGCCCAAAACACAGCAGCATGTCACAGAAACTAGAGAACCAGCAAAGAAAGGAAGAACTAAAAAAAAAAAAACTACTAGGAAAAACACGTGAGTTCAATGAAACTAATCCTTAAAAATGTTGGGAAAGATGATGTACACCTTGCACATAGGAATATTAAATATTTTGTGAAGTTATGACACATCTCAAAATGGAATGCCACACTTTCAGCGTGCAATATTCTCCATGGTGGTTGTGTGTAACATTAGAAATCCATTTAATGTGCTGGCACATTAGAGAAATGCATTTAATATTTGAGGTCATGATTTAAGTATGGCTTAATGGCCTCACGATTCAATGTGAAAGGCATATCAGGCAGACGCATTTAATGTGAAGCGCATTGGAGAAATGCATTTAAATATTTAATTGTTAAATATCTTGTAAAAAGCATTAATGTGGGGTCGCATGAAACAAGTCATCTTAGGCACTTAGATTTGAGCATTTGGGTTGCTCTAGAATTATAATGACTCTTGGTCCTAGAGCCAAACTTAGGCCCACCTTAGAGATGCACCTAGGTGCATTGATTATTAGTGCTTTGGTGCATTAATTAAGGGTAGCAGCAATGAGAAAATGTGAGAAGTTTTTTCACTTTTCTTGCTCTCTTGCCTATAATTAAAAGGCTTGGAATAGAGGTTAGAGATCCTTTCCTTGATCACCATCTTGTGCCTAGTCATTGTGAGTGAATCTCATTTGTTCTTGGATTGGCCTCATGAGGAATACAACAAAGTTGCTCATTGTTGCTGAAGAAAGCCATACTGGCATGGTTCCCTCCTTGATTGACAGTTTTGATCTCCTATGAAAGCTTGGAGCTTGATATTGTACTGTAATTATTTTGTAGTTGAGAAAACATTGGTTTATGTGCTTTGGATGCCAGGCTTTTTACTAAAAGAGCTCTCTCTCTCTCTCTCTCTCTCTCTCAAACTTAGTTTTGAGTTTTGATACTAATGATTTCTACATTTAGTATCAAATCCAAGTTTTATGATGTAGAAGGGGGCATCTTCCTTGTGGTATCAATCTTTGTTCAAATAGGGGTCTGTTGCAATTGATCTTGTTTTAGGATACAATTATGGCAATCACTTATAGAATAAAGGTAGAGAGAATCACTGGATCAAGCTTTGCACTTAAGTTTCCTTGATTCATCCTCATACTATTAGAGTTGGTCATATAGTGACTTAGAGCTCTTGTTTAGCTAAATGATTTAAGTCCTAGTTAGGTGTAGGTTGTGGAATTGTGGAATTGGTTATATGGTAACCTAGAGCTCCTATTTAGCCCCCACGATACATGGTCATGTGGATGTTCTGGAGTTGGTCATACGGTCACCTAAAACTCTTGTTTAGTGTAATGTCCCTTTTTAGAATATTTCTAAACCCTGCAATTTTTTTGTATTTTTTTGATTTATGCAAAACTGTAATGAAAAAGAAATACACAATATCAGCTATTGAACTTCATTAATTATCAAATATCGTGGTTAAGAAAAATATCCGAAAATCCATAAATGTTGATGCAAGGTACTGTAGAAAACCTTTTTCATATTATATTTAGCAGAAACCCCAAATTATATTAATAATAATCAGCAACATTTGACTTACAAAGGTTGTGATTAGAAAAAGGACAACTTGCTAATGATGGCAATAACACGACGGTAGAGTTATTCCCAATTCATATGGAAAAAAAATGAACTGTTGTAATGCACCCTCCTTAATAGTTTTATTTAGCACTGGAGATAGACTGCTGTGATTTCCTAAATGGTTTAATATAAATAAAAATATAATTTTGTTTCCAACCAAAGGGACACTTGAAGATGTGCATCTATTGGGGAAAAATTCTACATAAAGGAGACCAAGCAAGGAGAAAGGATCATCATAGAAAATATAATTTATATCTTCTTTTCATCCCTTGTGGAATGTGAAACGTGGTTCAGCCAACAGAGGACAAAACCCCTCAAAACCAGAGATTTAAGGATGAAAACCCATAATTTCTCTTGCCAAGTTAGTGGACGAAAACCCCTAACTATAGACAGAAAATTAGAAAACATTTCAAGACAATTATACAAGGAAGGAAGCTGCACATTGGAAGAATGATTACAGCAGAATACAAGTTTAATAATTTTAAATTTGTATTAAGTTTCAAATTCAAAGTTGATAATTATCAAAATTATAAGTTAGAAGTTAGATTAATATTTATAATTAATTATGCAAGTATTATTGTGAGTGTGGAATATCTATTTAAGGCAAGAATAAGGAATTTTTAGAACAGGACATTACAATTGGTATCAAAGCAGCAGTCCTGCCAGCCTGCAGGTCTAAAAATTAGTTTATGCAGTGGAACCAAAGAGATCAATGAGCCTTGGAAAGAGAAAAGAAAAAACTAGAGACAACTTTACAAGACACTCGCAACCAAATTAAAGGTAGAGGAAAGAACAAAATGGGTGATCGTGAGGTAGAATGAGAGAATGAATTGAAGGCTTCTATGCAATGACAAGAACAAACAACACAATTTATCTTCCAAACAATTCAAAATATGAATAATACAATCAATTCCCTTAGGCCTACACAAACTAATGGAGGAGATGGTAGTAATTCAAATCATTCAGAAAATAACAATAGAACTCCATTTGGATCACCACCCAGAATAACACAGCCCACATTCTTACCTAGAGATTAGCTATCATAGGAAGAGGAAGAGTCAAACATGACAGCAAATGACTTTGATGAGTGTATAGAAACCTATTCAAGACTTGATCCAGATCTTAGAAAACATATTCCATTTATAGAATGTCATAATGCAAAATCAAGAAATATTTCAAGAGGAGAAAAAAGACAACCCAACAAAGATCTCTAGAAAAGGATAAGTAAGCTAACCCTCCCCACTTTTGATGGTTCAGGGAAGGTCACCACATGCGCATGGATCCAAAAATTAGATACCTATCTTTCTCTTAGCCCCATGACAGACGATGAAGTCATTAAGTTTGTCATCCTTCACTTAGAAGGGACAGCACATGAATGGTGGCATCATGGCCTAATCACACAAGGGCATCATCAAATTATGACATATGCTAACTTCACACAAAGGCTTATAGGCAGATTTGATAGAAGAGACCAAGAGATACATTTTAAGGAGTTGACACAACTAAAGCAGCAAGGTACAATAGAAGAATATGTAGCAGAATTTCAAAGGATCTCAGTCATGGTGCCAAATATTACGCAGATGAGACTTAAGTTTTTATTTATTGAAGGGCTTTCAGAGTCACTTATAGGGTTGGTCCAAGCTTTTGAGCCGTCATCTCTACAAGATGCTATTCGAAGGGCTTTAAAATTGGAAGACACCACATCTAAGAACAAGATCTATTCCAAGAATTGTACCATCAAGGTCACATAACCAACCCTTTCACAAGGATATTTTGCAACCAAAGGCATATCATCTTCAATCCAACAAGGTGGAAGAATCCAAGAATGAGCTTCGAAGGAAGAAATTGTGCTTTACTTGTAGAGTGTTGTGGGAGCCATGACATAGATGCTCAGGCAAAGGACATGTTCATTACATAGAAATAGTCACAAAGGAGAGTTCAAAGGCAGAAGAATATGAACCTGAGGGTTTTTTGGAGGTTGTTGGGCATGAGGATCGGGAAGTAGAGAAGCCTTCTAGAGGTACACTCACCACACTTTCCACCTAAACATCACCCCTTCCAAGTGCAAGGAGTGCTTCGGGGACATAAGGTAACAATTTTAATTGATAGTGGGGCTACTCATAATTTCATTGATGAGGGGTTAGTGACTAGGTTAAAATTGAAGACAGATAACTTTGAAGGTTTCAATGTGGTTGTGACCGATGGAATTACTCTTGCATGCACACAAAGGATAAAACAGCTTGACATCACTTTGGGTAGGCACAAGGTTTGTGATGACTTTTATGTGGTGGGCATCAGCAAGACCAATGTAGTTTTGAGGGTACAATGGTTACACTCACTTGAGGAATTCACACAAAATTATCAAACTATGTAACTTATATTCAAAATTGTGGGTAATGAAGCGGTTCTTCAAGGTTTGGCTAACGGAGCTCCAAGGGTTGTTTCTACAAAGAGAATGGAGAAAGCTTTCTGTAGGGGACAAGTAGATTGGGCAGTACAATGTTTAATTACTAATGAACCTTCAACCACAAATGGACAGGCTACTCATATAGATATTCAACCCATTTTGGATAAGAATAGTACAGTATTTGGTGATATCCCACCAAGAATGCCACCTAATAGGGGATTTCAGCATGTCATTGAGTTAGAGTGTAATGAGCACCCCTGATTTTTTTATTTTGTAATGACAATAATGAGCTAATGATATTAACTGAAAATAAGAAGATATTCTGCTATTACCAAGCCAGGAAACACATAACATGTTCATTCATTGTTATTCATAGAATATAATGAAAGCTAACATCTCCAATGGCAGAAAATACACGATAATATCATTATCACGCAAGCTCACATGAGAGTATCTCAACTTATGATTATAGAGCCAAATATTTCAGGTCTGAAAGTCTAATACAGAGGTTGCAGATTTGTCATTTCCCTGTAGCAGATCATACCAACAGAAAACTCCCTCCAAAACTTTCCAGCTACGCCATAGATACCCCCCAAGGTCATCAACACATTGCAATCATGCCCAGCACTTTTACTTGACCTCAAAATGCAAGGAAATAGTGAGCTTCATGTCTAGTATAAGCTTTTGAGCAATACCAGGTCTAAATTGTTGACTGTTGCAGCAGGCTAGGTGAACTATATAACCTCAGAATGACTCAGAAAAGATGTCCAGCCACCCCCAAACATCTGCCAGCGGCTTTTAGACCATCCCACGCCACCAAACAGCCATGGAGGACTAGTGGGAAGTGGTCAAATAACACCCAGCAATGAAGGTATGGCTTGCCTGGGTACACTTGAACAGCCCCTTCAAAAACACTCAACCCCTCTAAAAACCATGCCCAAACTCTTGGAATAGATGATGCAGGTCTAAGAGCCCTTAAACCAGGTGAAAAGCCTTACCAAATGGGGCAATTCATTTCCTAATTCCCACGCCAAGATTTCAGGTGCCCTAATGACTAGTATGGCCAGCCTTGGAAATCCTACCAGCTATAAAGGCTCCAAAAAGCTACTTAAAAAACCTTTACAAATCAAAAACCAACACCTCCAGAATTCACACTTCATAAACCTTTGAAAATCTTCATTTTCTTGAAACCCTAAATCTACAACCATGAAAAACAATGGTGGTTCTTGAGGTAGAATCACTCCAACCAGCTAGGGTGGATATTTCACCATTGAAACCAACAACCAAGAAGAGGGTTTTCGTCCTCAACCACCAAGAAGAACTTCCTGAGCTCATTCCAGCAACATCTCCTTAAGTTTGTCAAATCATCCATGGCCAAATGAGAGCTCAAACTCATTTAAAAACTAAGGGACAAATTAGGGCAACTGACTAAAAGAGGAATAGAGGCCACACCAGGTGCTAAAAATAGCACTTACTAAAAACAGCAATTTGCTAAAAAAAGGTGAGTCCAATCTCCCAATCCAACCAAATCGGAGCCCAAAAGGAACTTACTAAAACTAGTAGGTTACTAAAGATAGCCACCGCTAAAAATAGCAACTCTGCAAGAAAAGACCTAAAAAACCCAAAAAGACCCACAAAAGCTCATTGGTAACATCAATTTACTCCTCTGAACATGCTGACACAAACCAAGAAAGTTAACACCAACTGCAAAGCAAGGGGACCCAAAAAAAAGGGACATTACAATCCTCCCTTCCCAAAGATTGCTTGTCCTCAAGCAATGCCATTACAACCCCAAAATCATCAAACTAATCCAAATTGAAACCCAATATAATCTGAGGCTCCCAAGTCAACCTAGGAGATCTATAGCTCCATCTACTCAAAGCATTGTCCTACTGGACATGTGTGCAAGAAACCACCTGAAAACTACTAGTAAGAAGAGCAATCAAATACTGCAAAAACTCAGTCAACTCCTCAGGGAATTGCTCTCCGCAATCATGAACCTATGGCATCGTACAAGTAAATTTGAGAAAGTTAATGCTAACTCTCTCATTTTGAACTTCTAGCACTCCAACATCATGGTTATAACTGGAAAATAATCTGTTGTTCAAAACATAAGTGCAAGTCGATGAATTAATGTAATAACTAATTGGTTCCTGAACACTCATCCAACACTGAACCCGGTTGGCCCAACTTGTCATCCTCTTCATCTAAAGCCATAAATCAATCTTGTTAAGGGGTCAAATGGACTGAAAATGTGTAAACTTACAACTATCCAAGTCTGAAATGGGTTAACACATAGTCTGAGTTTTGAAAATCCAGCACCTCAAAAGAAGAAAAATTGCTGCAACACTGGAAATCTTCAGCCAAAATGAAATTTTTGATTGTTCTCCTGGCTGGAAATGTCTCGCCAGGAGTCAACAACTCAATAATATACCAAAGTTTGCTCAAAATCTCTCTCCAATCCACTTGTATGAACACAACTGGACTCATAAGATGACTGTGAAGAAAAGTAACAGCATCTTTCTTGTCACCCCTTTCATCTGGAACCTCCCATGGTATGCTTCTTCCATCATCTTTAACTCCCATCAATCCATGCCCACAATACTAGGCAAGGAAAATCTCCCCTAAAGTGACTCAACCATGTTGGGCCTATGCACAATTCATCAGCTTGTGGGTCAAATCAAAAGAAAGTTTGATAACATTTGAAGTATCCACACCAAGGCTCACCACTCCATCATCATCTAAATCAGCATAGTACTCTTTTCCTTGCAGTGAATCCACAAGACCAACCCCCAAACCATAAGGGTCCAATCCAACATGAACCACCATTGGAAGCAAATCAACATAAGATAAATGTTCTTTTATCACTTTCATGCATCTCAAATAAAGGATTAGGGAATGATAGCTCTACTTCCATATCAAATAGGGGATTATCATAAGTTTAAAAACTGTTTTCACCTTCCTACTTGGGCTTTATTCCTTGATCATGATTGGATACTCCTTGCATATCTTGCATGTAACAATACTAGATCCCTCTTTGGACATTCCTCTTAACACCACTTTCCTATCACCATCCTGAAATTTCGGCTCCATAGATTTTAAATTCAAGGTGATCTCCCCTGAGGAACGAAGCCACTGCATACCTAGAACAACATGTGTGCCTCATGTATTTACAACATAAAAGTCATCATTGACCTCGTACTAGTTTAGCAAGATTATCAATTGTGGAACCTTCCTTACAGAAGAAATTATGTGACCATTAGCAACCATAACTCTGAAACCTCCAAATTTCTTAGTTTTGAGCCCTCATTGTGCTACAATGTCTTTATCAATGAAGTTATGAATAGCACCTATATCCATAAGAGCAACCCCAACATGGTTGAGTCACTAATGAGCTAATGACATTAAGAGCAACCCCAACATTTTTTTTTTTTTTTTTGTAATGACAATAATGAGCTAATGACATTAACTGAAAATAAGAAGATATTCTGCTATTACCAAGATGAGAAACACAGCATGTTCATTCATTGTTATTCATAGAGTTTACGAAAGCCAACATCTCCATTAGCAACAAATACATGATAATATCATTATTACACGAGCTCACATGAGATTACCTCAACTTATGATTATAGAGCAAATATTGCAAGTCTGAAAGTCTAATATAGAGGATATAGGTCTGTTATTTCCCTGTAGCAGATCATACCAGTAGAAAACTCCCTCCAAAACTTTCCAAGGTCATCAACACATTGCAATCATGCCCAGCACTGTTACTTGACCTCAAAATGCAAAGAAATAGTGAGCTTCAGATTTGGTATATGCTTCTAAGCAATAGCAGGTCTGAATTGTCGACTGTTTTAGCAGGTCAGGCGAACTATATAACCTCAAAATGACTCAGAAAAGATGTCCAACCACCCCCAAACATCTACCAGCAAACAGTCATGGAGGATTAGTGGAAAGTAGTCAAATAAGACCCAGCAATGAACAAAAACTCCCAGTAAGGTACGGCCCGCCTGGGTACAGTTGAACAGCCCCTTCAAAAACACTCAAGCCCTCTAAAAACCATGCCCAAACTCTTAGAATAGATGGTGCAGGTCTAAGAGCCCTTAAACCAGGTGAAAACCCTTACTAAATGGGGCGATTCATTTCCTAATTCCCACGCCAAGATTTCAGGTGCCTTGATGACTAGTATGACCTACCTTGGAAATCGTGCCAACTATAAAGGCTCCAAAAAACTCCTCAAAAACCTTTACAAATCAAAAACCAACACCTCCATAATTCACTCTTCATAAAACTTTGAAAATCTTCAATTTCTTGAAACCCTAAATTTGCAACCATGAAAAACTGTGTTACCGGATTCGCCTTTGGAACCCTTGGATCTTGGTTCGGTTCGGTCTTGGTTCAGATCTTGGGCCTATTCGCCTGTGGTTTTGACCAAGATCCTTCATTTTTGGGTTTGATTCACCCAAGCAAAACCCAAACCGAACCCGGGCTAACCAAGATCAAACCCACGTACCTGAGCATCCAAAAAGTATTTTTTTGAGCATTTTTTTAATGTTTTATGGGGTTTGACTTTTACCCACGCCCAAGGAAACCCTAAAAGTGACCTCTAAATCACTCTAAACACCTAAACTACCTCATTCTTATTCATTTGTTTTGCAAACAAAAATTTTCATTCCAAGAGGCTGAGCTTTCATTTTTGCTTGTTGGATTGACAAAAGGAGTTAAAGATTGATCATTAAAGCTTCTACAAACGATTGCATTGTCATTCCTACAGATTTGCAAGTGTTCATTGGCTGCCACAAAGATTGTTGAAGGATATTTTTGCAAAGAGGTAAGTTTTTCTCATTTTTTTTGAGCTTTTTCATACATTATTTTGTTTTACAAACATGAAACTTGTTTTGTTTAATTTTATGATTTATCTATGTTTTTCCATTCTTCTATGAATGTATGCAAGATTCAAAAGACCTAGGTTTAATAAATCAATATTTTGTTTTCAAGTTTTTTGTTTTTATTTTGAATGTGTTGTTTGCAAAAAAGTTTGCCATAGGAATCACAATGTCAATTGGTTCTACCTCCGGCTCCACAACTAAATCAAAGTTCAAGACAGATCCAAATTCTCCTCTATGGAAGTATGTTGAAATGATAAAACCAATTCTAGGTGCTGGTAGTTACATTTGGAAATGCAATGGATGTGACGTTCAATATTTTAGTTCATATTTTAGGGTGAAAGCACATTTGTGTGGCATATCTAGAAAAGGCATCAAACCTTGCCCTGGAAAAGACAATGTACCTATTCCACTTGAGACAGTTGTAGGATACATTATGGAGCAAGAAGCAGCAGATGCATGGAAAGCCCAAAAAAAAATCACCCTTTATTGCAGCCCCCATCTAATCCCAATATTGTGGTAGAAGACCACCCATTTATGGTCACTCCGGATCCTCAAGCTCAAAGTGTACAACATATTGCAATCAAAAGAACAAAGGGGCCTTTGGAACTTGCATTTCAAAATGAGAGTAGAGTCATTGCTGACCAAAATGTAGCAAGATGCATATATGCAAATGGAATAGCTCTTAATGTTGTTCACTCCCCATATTGGGAAGAGATGTTGAGAACAATTAATGAAGCTCCAAAAGGGTACAAGGGCCCGGATTATGAGAGGGTGTGTGGCACCTTATTGGAAAAGGAGGTTGCATTGGTTGAAGATTCATTGAAGCCCATAAGGGATTCATGGGTTGAGACAGGTGTGTCCATTGTTTCAGATGGTTGGAAGGACTCAAAAAATCGGCCTTTGATCAATGTCATAGCGGTGTCCCCTAAAGGAGCAACGTTTTTTAAATTCGTGGATTGTGAGGGGCAAGTAAAAGATGGACAATTTATTGCTAATATTCTCATTGCAGCCATTGAGGAAGTGGGACCCCGCAACGTTGTTCAAGTTGCAAGGATCAACGCCAAGAATTGTAGAGTTGTAGGGTTGTTGGTTGAGGAAAGATATTCACATATCTTTTGGACACCTTGTGCGGTCCATTCACTCAATCTTATGCTGCAAAAGATTGGGAATAAAATTGCATGGATCAAAGAATTGTATGCAGAGGCTGAGGACATTCAAATGTTCATTACCAACCACCACTTGTCTCAAGGGATCTTTAGATCATTTTCAAAATTGGAGCTATTGAAGGTAAGTGAAGTAATATTTACATTTTCATAATTTGATTGTGTATTCTAATTCTTCTTTAAAGTTAAAAGAGGCACTTTCTAGCATGGTGATTAGCAACAATTGGACTATATGGAGGCAAAGCAGCACTGAAAGAGCAACAAAAATTAAGAACATGATATTAGATGACTCATGGTGGGATCGTGTGGAGTATCTCCTTAGTTTCACTGAGCCCATTTTGAGTATGATTTGCTATACTGACATGGACAAGCCATGCATTGGAGAGACATATGATGGTATAGACTCAATGCTTGAGAAGATCAAGTGCACCATAAATTTGGAAGAGCAAGACCCTGAAGAGACTTTCTTCAAACAAGTGCAAACAATTGTTGAAGAAAGATGGAACAAAATGACAACTCCATTACACCTTCTTGCCTTTGCATTGACTCCAAAATACTACAGTAGTCAGATTCTTTTAGTGCCAAGAAGGCTTCCTCCATATAGAGATTTTGATGTGGCTGAAGGGTACAAGGCAACATTCATGACTCTTCCCAGATCCTGAATTGTGAGGTGTAGTCACAAATGAGTTCCTTGATTTTGTGAACTCAAATGATCTAGGTGTTGATGCTCTTCGTGATAGCTTCTTAAAGGATGCTCATAGTTGGTGGTACTTCCATGGACGATACTTCCAACATTTGTAGCCCCTTGCAATCAAATTTTTATCACAAGTTTAATAAATTTTCATATTTTAGTTTTAAAAGTTTCATAATTTCATTTATAATTTTTATTTTTTAAATTTTTATTATATATAACTTTAATTGTTTACTTTGTCTTCATAGGTTGCTAATTCATTTGCATCTGAGAGGAATTGGAGCACATATTCTTTCATCCACTCAATAAAGCACAATAAATTGCTCTAAAAAAGAGCAGAGAACTTAGTATATGTGCATTCCAACTTGCGTCTCCTTTCACACAAACAACGTGACTACAAGGAAGGGGAGACAAAGTTGTGGGATATAGAGCCAAAGCATACTAACTTGGATGTTTCCACTTCCCACCATATTGCATATGAGGAGTATGATATCTAGCAGCAACATGGGCGCAATAGTAGTGCTAGTGACGGTGCCATTGGCACTACTTGTGATTCATCTAGTCTTCCTACTTCATCTTATGTCAATGTTGACATTGATATTGATGATTTAGAGAATCCATATGATGATTAAAACTTTAAAAGTGTTGTAATATTGAACTTGAAGTTTGAACGATGAATATTTATCATGCATGTTTTAAATGACATTCAAGTTTATGGTGATTTTGTTGTTTATATGATGTTATGTGATATTCTAACCCTAATTCATGCTTCTAGGCTGCATATATATATATATATATATATTGTACTAACGAACCCAAAACGAACCGAACCACCACCCCCCCAAAAAAAATTTAGCCAAATTGGCAAACTGAATCCCCAAACCCAAACCCGAACCAATATCGAAACCGGCTACTTAGAAGAAAAACAATGGTGATTCCTGAGGTAGAATCACTCCAACCAACTAGGGTGGATATTTCACCACCGAAACCAGCAACCAAGGAGAGGGTTTTCGTCCTCAACCAGCAAGAACTCCCTGAGCTCATTCCAATAGCATCTACTTAAGTTGTCGAATCATCCATGGCCAAATAAGAGCTCAAATTCATATTTAAAAAGTGAGGGACAAATTAGGGCAACTCTCATTTCATTTCCCTCCATTTCACTTTTTTGAAAATAACATGAAATTACCCCAAAAGGGACGTCCAACTTTTTGCCTCCAAAAAAAATTTCACTTTTCTTTTCTTTTGAAAAATAACATTAAGTCCCAACTAGGTGTCCCACCTTATGAGGCATAACATTAGCTTTAAAAAAATTGATAAACAACCTCCCTTCTAGGCACCAAACAAGGAAGAAGACTAGCCCCCTTTTAAAAAACTCACCTTACTAGGCCAAGGGGTACACCTTATGAACCCACGCCCCCCCCCTCACTTAAGTTATAAAGCAACATTATAAACTTAAGTGGTAAAATAAAATATTCCTCTGCGAATATTAGAACTCACCAAGGCTATAATTGGAAAGCACTGCACTGACGGAAAGAAGAATAGAGGCCAGACTAGGTGCTAAAAATAGCACTCACTAAAAATAGCAATTTGCTTAAAATAGTGAGTCCAATCTCCCAATGCAGCCAAATCGGAGTCCAAATGGAGCTTACTAAGTAAGTTACTAAAAATAGCCACCGCTAAAAATGGCAACTCTGTTGGAAAAGAATCAGAAAAAACCCAAAAAAACCCACAAAAGCTCGCAAGTAACATCAATTTACTCCTCTAAACATGTTGACACAAACCGAGAAAGTTAGTGTTAACTGCAAAGCAAGGGGACCCAAAAAAGGGGACATTACATAGAGGAAGGTTCCAAGCCGGTCATCACCACACCATATTGTCATCCAAGAAGTTACAAGAAAGAAATTGAGAAAATAGTTAAAGAACTACTCAATATGGGACATATACAACAAAGCTCTAGTCCTTTTGCTTCCTCTATTGTATTAGTGAAAAAGGATGGGTCTATGAGGATGTGTGTTGATTAAAGGAACACTCAATAGAACAACTATCAAAAACCGCTATCCCATCCGCAAAATTGATGAGTTGATTGATGAACTCCATGGTGCAGTATATTTCTCTAAGATTGATTTGTGTTCCAAGTACCATCAAATAAGGATAAGGAGGATGTTAACAAGATAGCCTTCAAATGTCACTTTGGGCATTTTGAGTTCCTGGTCATGCCATTTGGGCTGATACAATGATGACACAATGAAGGAGTTTTTTCAGCTGATGGTGGAGAGCTTTCGTGGTTTGAAAGATACTAAGCATCCTTATTTCTCCAAGAGAGTAAGAATTTTAGAAACTATTGCAAAAGTTAGATCTTGTGTGTTGATGATTGATCTTGGTTGTGATGATTTGATACTCCAAATGTTCAAACATTTCTTTGTTGTTGCCAAAAAGTTTCACGATGACAATATTATAACAGCCATGCAAAAAATCATGTCTTTGATGGTCAATGAGAGTGATGATGTTCCTCATCCACTCTTATCAGTTTTATTGGCAACATGAGGAAGGATGGCCAAAACTCATTACGAGTTGCAAATGTGTTAGTTGAAATGGTTGTCAACCAATGTGAAGAAAAATTAAAACCTTATTTGCCAATTCAAGTGGGGAAAGAAAAAATGACTATAGAGTATGAAAAGAAAGAAGAGCCTAAAAGTGAGAATGAAGCACCTCTAGAAATTTCTTTTGAAGAAGATAAAGGGTTATTTCATGAGGTATACATTGTTGATCTCCAAAATGATCTTTTTGAAGGACTCGACTCCCTTGATGACACCATTGGAAAAGTAATTGAAGAAGAAAAGACAACATCAGAAATCTTTAACGATAGGACAAACTTTGAGGGAGAGCTCTAGAATGATTTATTTGAAAAAAGTTGCAACTACTAATGAAGGGTTTGATGCTGCTGAAATTTTCAAAACAGTGCCTAATGAGGAGCATCTACACCATTCCAATGATGGCAATCCAGATTTGAGTGGGAATCCCCCATGCATAAAGCACACCAGTTTAACTTCTCAAAGAATTCAGTAGAAGAGCATGATGAATGGAGCCTAATGAAGATTTTAAATCAGCACTTATTAATGACTCATTGTTTGAGTATGGTGCTGCCATGACTTTTGATCAAAGTGATTGGGAGGAGAAAGCAGATTTTGAAGATCATATGGCTCCTGAAAATGAAGAAATATTTGCGACATGGAGAATCAAGTCACTTGGTTGAACGAAGACCTAGAGAGTTATGTGAATTGAAGAATAAACTCTTGGTCACTAATGAGAAAGAGATTCAAATCCTCACATGTTTGGACAACACTCACAAGGTCCTTGAAATCCTCATGCAGAAAGGTATTGAGGGTAGAGTTAATTCTTCAAACTTGCAACTTACCAAAGACTCTTTGGAGACAATGAAATCGGAGTACTTACACTTGATTAGAGATCGAGATTATGCCATCAAATTTGCAAAGGAAGCCATCAGTGCATTCAAAGAAGAAGAGAGAAAGGTTGATGAGCTTACTCTTGAGCTTGATTCAACAAAAGATACGTTCAAAAATACTCAAATGGCACTAATGGAGGTAGAAGGTCAACTAGCTGATACAACATGCACATGCGCCTAAAGAACCGGCTAATGCTTACCTTGCTCCCCTCAAGGGGTCAAGGGGCAGAAACCTACCAATAATTAATTCTTGATAACTTTACAATCAAATATTTCAACACTACTAGAGTCACCATGGCACGACCTTTTCAATAACTGTTGCAAGATGGACAATAATGTCTTCCTCAACTTTTTTATTCATCTTCTTTTCTATTCTACACCTGAATTTATATGTATTGTACCCCAACACCAACAGGGGTATAGAAAGATATACACGTTCTACATCTCTTCTTAAAGATTTGTCATCAACAAAACTTTCACACTTTTGAGTTCTGCCCTGCTTAAAAGAGTGAGTTCACTTGGCAGACACTGTCTGGATTTCTGCAACAGTCACTTGAGGGGTCCCAGGATGCTTGGGATTTTAAGGCAAGACCAATGCAATTCACTATTCAAGAAGTTAACTTGGTCTCTTGCCAAGGATTTTTGGGCAAAGATTGACCAGAAAGGGGATTTTTCATCAGGATACCTGTGGAATCCTGAGCATCAGCAATGGCAGAATTGGTGCCATAGTTACTGTTTGGACTAGCTGAATTTGTTCAATCCAATCTGGACTTTTCAATTTCTATTGAAATTTTTCTAATTCCAGAATTTCCAATTTCCCAAAAAATTTGAGACTTTCAAACCTGGTAACTATGATTGGTGCAATTTAAATCAAGTCCAAAAGTTGAATAAAGTGTAAAACCAACCTGTCAAGACCTTCCTAGACTGATCACAAAATGTTGTCTTTTTAAAATGCAACTCCAGTGATTAGGTCCTATCTGGATAGAGTAGACATGGAATGGTATGAAGGCCTTCTACAACTACGTGCAAAGCATTTTTATGATTTAGTGAGGTGCAAGGCCTGCGTTGCTGTATGGTCAGTGAAAAGGTGGGTTTTGAGGGACCCTGAAATGTGCTGGCAAAGGTGTACAAGTCTATCTGGAAATTAAAATATTTGTTCAAGCATAAATTTTTGGGATTATTAATGCTTCACCAAGGATTAAAAATCAAGGATAAGTTTCAAAATATTGGTGTTTCGCTTGCAGCCAGTGAGATGGAGATCAAGCAATTAAAAATGTCATTTGAAAACGTTCATCCACCATCTTTTGGGCATGTTTTGAAGCTGAATTTGATTATAAATTCAGCACTCTACTTTCTTCAAGAAGACCCCTCCTTGGGCAGACTTGGGTGATTAAGAACAGCTGCAAACTGCTATGGCATACAAATTGATTAACTTTTGTTGAATTCCTGTGAAGTCCAGGTGTAAGGATACCTTTCAAGTTTCATGAGAACCCTTCTCCTCTCAGCATAGCAAAGTGGAGGCATTTTGGCGGGTCAAAGTTAAATTCAAGTGTTTTCCTAAAGAGATTATACCTCTTGGAAAACAAGCATAAATGTTGGTTTTTCTAGCTTTGTTAGGAAGAGACTTTCCTTGTATCCCTATTGATTGATCATCAATGTAATTATTTCCTGAAGCAGTATAAATTGCATTTCTCCAAAAATATAAAAAAATTAATCAACATTCTTTTTGGATTATCTATTATGTATGCATGAATGGATGTCCCCTCTGAAATCTGATTATTGCTTATATTTTCTTCCATAACACATTTGGATCATTCAGCACCCAAATGCTTCTCCTCTGCAATAAGTTTTGAGATTATATTTTCTCAGTTCTGCACTGGTAACTAAGAGAACAAACATTATTATTTTCTTCAAAGAAAAATCTTTTTATAACACTTCTTTGTCATCTTCTTCCACAACATAAATAACTCATATATGTTGCAGCAGGAATTACACCAGTTCTTCATAATGATCATATATAGGTGTTTGCAAATTCTGCAACACAAAAAATGGTGAAAACTAATTTGAATATGTTGGCCATGCACTAGTAACAAAGGTTTCAAGTTTGTTCAAGCCACTAGAATTGTTTCCTGTTTTCAATTTATACTTGCAAAAGATATCTGGTTTATACATGGACAGAATATCTACAATCTCTGTACAGCAACATTCTTCAGGGTAACAGTTAATGCACAAACACTGCTAAGTCCAAATAAATTTGAGTATACTTCATTCCTGCAATATAGAATAGCAAACAACACCTTATGTCCTTGGCTTAATTTTTGTGGACAGTCTACAAATTCCATCTCAATCCTGCAACTGGTTTCATTTCTGTACCTACACCTTTGGCTTTCCATTTGATTTTCAATTGAACAGGCCACATCAAGGGCATCAAGACATGGAAATATTTTTCTGAATATTAACTCCTTGTCATGCACAAACTCCACTGCAAATGTATCAGAACTGAGATTTCAAACTAGGGTTTCGGTCTATTTCAGAAAAGTTTGCTATATCAAGCAGAGTGGGATTTCAAAAAGGTAAAGTCTTGTCAGACCAAAAGTCTGCCAACCATTGATCTCTTTACTCGGACAGTAGGGATGTGCCTCCCCAGGTGAACCCCACTGTGTGTGGCCCGACCAACAGCATGTCTTCATCAGTTGATCCCTTCAACAGCAGAAATTCTCAAGCAGCCATCATCAACACGAGCCCTTACAACCCACCTGTACCTACATACCCACTTGCCAACCTTCAACTTTCTCACTCACCTGTACTCACACTCAGCTTTCTACCTTCTGATGTCAACAACCCATTGGGTGCCAGTATCTATGCCTATCATGCATGCACACTAAGCAAATATTCCATCTGATGTTGCAATCATTGTGCCAACAGAACTTCACAAGCTCATTTGACAGCCATTTACCATGGGATATCATAGGCACAAGACTTTTAGTTAGCGAATTCTTTGCTGAGCTATGCACCAATGCTATCATTTCAAATTGAGGAGCTGCTAACTGCCCCTAGCTTGCATCTTAGATGTTCATTTGGTATCTGCAACCAATAAGTGGACCCTTCTCTTCTTCTAAGACTTGTCCCCCTTCTTCTCTTTGACTGTATCATACTTCTTCTGCAGCCCAAACTACTGTAGGTGGCATGATCCTTGGGCTTGCCTCCTTGTATAAACATGGGCTCTACCCTTATGTAAATATCTCTAGCTCATTGTGTTATAAAATTGTCTCTACATTTTGTTACTTGACAACTCATCTAAGAAAAGGTCCTCAAACCTGAAGTGTTTGTGCATCTTATGCTTGTTTATGGCCCTCTGGCTAAAGTAATTTCTCTAGCTTGTGGGAATGTTTGGTCTATAATTCTGTCAATCTGACTGAATGAAAGCATTTAGCTTGCTAGTTAGACTGTGGAACCAGATTGAATTAGCCTCAGTCATAGTCTATGCACAAAAATGGATGAAAGGTTTTATCTTGAAAGGAGGGCCAAATTTAACATGTCTTTCTCATTCAATGCCTCCCTTTTTTCTTTGATTCTCTGATCCCTATCCTTCTGGCTTACCATTAGTCCATTTACCTTGACACAAGCAAAATAGGAACAAATTAGCATTGAAAGGAGGTTGTTGGACCTCCTTTGCATTTACAGTATCATTAGAGTAATTAACCAAGAGTACCATCAAGAAATCAGCCTTCTCCCCAGATTCTCATGACACCTTGGGAAGACTGTTAGATGTCGCAAGTTTCCATCTGTTGTGATTCCCTTCGCGGGCACAAAGCCACAAGCAAGCACAATCATCTTAGACTCTACTCCATCTAGTAACTGGTATGATGAAGACTCCATCCATTTGCCCCAGTTGAGGCTGCATCCCATCTCCATCTATCCTACTCTCACAGGCCCAGACGGTCTTCCCCAATCCCCACAAGGTGCAATGCCTTAAAGTGGTCAACAATAACATTACATAAGCTTTTTAACTTTATATTTCAAAGGTAATCCCTAACCAACCCAACTACCTTAAATGCCTAATATTCAAAGTCGTTCATGTGAGCATGTTGGGAATTATCTCCTAATGGGAGGTAACAAAAAAATTGACAGTTAGATTGGAATTTCTACTAAATTGCAACATTAGTCAAATTGAATAAGTATAAGCAAGATTGGAATTGTTTGAAATGGATGCACTAAGCAATAAAAATTCCAAGTCAAAGCTGGCATCCATAAGTGACCGAACCATAGCCAAACACAATCTAGTGGTATGGGTTGTGCTTGCTAGACACTTGTATGCTTTGGCAACAAGAAGATTTTTTTACAAAAGGCACTTATTACATTGGGAACTTATATAGTGCAGCAATGGAAGGCAATAGTTTGCACAGGCCCTTGTTAAACAAAACCAAGCATTGGTATAAGGCTAGGTTAGGTGGCAAAAAAAATCGAGGAGTTATCAAACCTTGAGAAGTCAACAGTAATGAACTCCATCGAGCACCAAATATTTGGAATCTAGCATTATAACCATGCTGAACTCATATTAAAAAGGGTAGGCACACCACCAACATCTATCCAAGGTCAAGAATGATATGTGTGTGGAATTAAGTTCCCTCTCTGGTGTTCAAAAGGGTTTTATCTAGAATTAAAAAAGCAATGTGGTGATCCCATAAAGGTGGGGCTTACAATAATTTTGTATTAGTCACTATGCATGAAAATTCAAAGCTATTTGCAGTATAATGGCCTCATGAGAGTTGAAAATTTCAGCTCTAATGCCATTTTCCTGGAACTTACATCAGACTGCTACATTTTTGAAGAAAAATCAGTTAAAATTATATACCACTAGAAGGCAGCAATTTGGCAAAATCAATCCTAAGATATAGGAGTCTGTCCCTCAAACTACCAACCACTCTCCTCCATCGTCCTGCTAAAAAATTTCTGATCACAAAATTCATCACTCAGATATTTTCAGGGAAAAACTTTAAATTTTCCAAGGTTACTCTTTTTTTGTTTGCATGTGATTTCCTGAGCAATTAGAATTTGAGCAGTAGCTCCATGCTACTACATCCTGATTTGATTAGTTGTTTACTCAAATAACCTTCTAAATTATAAACCATTCAGGTTGGAATTCTGACAAATTTGCAATCAGACTGCTATGAGAAAAGTTTGATGATAATGTAGGAACTCATTGACTTGGCCTTACTGGAAAAGACCAAAATAAGGTATATACCCATATATGAAATATGAAAATACCCGTAAGTGCACTTTATAGTTTTTGATAAGGTAAGCAGGGTTTTGAAAGGGCCCTGACCCTTTTACAATAAAAAGATTGATCATGAAGCACCACCTACAACAACAGACAACAAAAAATGGGAGATACCACAAGAAACACCAAAACTAACAGACCTACCAGCCCACCGAAATCATGGTGGTTTAAAAAATTGTTCCAAAGAACTCTGTTTTATCTCAAAACAATGATCTTTCTCCCCAAAACTAACCTTTTTAGGGAGGAGAGGAGACATACAATCACTGGCAGAACTTTCCCCCATATTCAAATCAACATCCGATGGGGGAAGCTCTTTCTGATCAGCTTTCAGAACTTCCTGACAAGTAGGAGTAGAGTCCTTCTTAGAAGCTTGCTGGATATCTATCTTCTTCCTTCAAGAGAAAAGGATTCCTCTTTAGCAGGTTGCTGATTGTCTTTCTTCTTCCAAACAAAGTGTTGTTTCTTGTTCTTGTGACAAGAAGTGGATGAATGACCCACTATACCACAAGAAAGACAGGTTACAGGGGACTCTTCAAAGTCTAACTGCTGAACGCAGACACCAAATTTGGAGGACAAGGTACCCTGAGTGGGTAGCTATAGATTTTTCTCCACAAACACACAAAATCTAGCGTAGAACAATCGCTTCCTAAATTTAGTGATCTTATCAGTAGCACTATATTGCCCAAAAGAGTTAGCAATAAACATGAAAATCTTTTCATTCCAAAATTCCAAAGGAAGCCCATTTAGATGGACCCAAATAGGAAACTTGAAAGAATCAACCATAGGATTGAAACCAAGCGACCAACTTTGAAGACTTAGACCATTTGACCCCAAAAACCAAGGGCCATCAAGTAGAACCTTAGTACAATCCTCCTGACAAGAAAAGGAGAAAAGAAAAAAGTCATTCAACAAAGCAGATACCTCCACCTTGTCACGAAGCTTCCAAATACGAAAGATCCATTTGCAAACAATGTCAATTTTGGGGCGATTATGTAATGTCCCCTCCTAGCCTCTGAGATGTGCACACGACCTTTAGCCTATTCTAGAGTTGTTGTAGGCTAAATGGTTCTAGTAATGGAACTCAGTTCCGGTTCTTGGTGTTGGGATTTTAGTATTTTGGAGTACTTTCTATTTTTAGTAGGGGTTCAATATTGAGCTTCGGTCTTCGAAGAGACCTTTTGAGCATATCTATATCTCTCCAACTTGAGTCTTGGGTACTACTTACTATTTTAGTACTTTCTAAAAATAGTAAGTCTATTTTGGGTAAGCTAGACCTGGTCAGGGTTATCTCAGCAGCATATTCTCAGTTTTGGCATCAGTTGCTAAGGTTGAAATGTTTTAATATTTGTTTTCCCTTCGAAATTGGATTAAATATAAAGTGACTTTGTATTTATAGGTTGAAGGAAAAGGGAACATTAAAAAAGTACCTTGGGCGCCTAGTCAATGACTTGAAGTTGTTTTTAAAGCATCAAAAACGCTTTTGTATGTTGAATAAGATTGGACACCTAGAGTATAGTTGAAGCCAAACAATTGAAAATAAAATCAAATAAAGCAATTACATGAGGCGTGGTTTTGAAGGAGTTTAGGGTTTAAGACTTGAGGTCACCCTAATCTACTATTGAGTCTTTTAAAAGTGTTTTGTGAGGCCTCATTCTTAGGGATGATTTTGGTTGCATAGGAGATGCTACTGGTTTTTCGCCAGGAGGTCTGAAAGTGAGTGTTGAGGACGAAAACCCTTGACATCTTGGACTGGTTTTGGTAGTGCAAGACCTGCCCTAGCCGGTGGAAGAGTGGTTTCATCCAGAAATCACATTTGGAGCATCAAGTTGCAGATTTCAGTCTATTAGAATGAAGATCTTTCAGCATTTTTTATGAGTTTCAGTTGGGTTTTGGATTGCAACGGTTTCCTATCACTTTGGTGTGGATTTCTAGGAGTTTTTGGAGTGGTTTCATTATTTTCTAGGCTCTTCACATTTGGACCTAAACTTGGTATTTTGCTCATAACTTTCTAATGGCTTAAGGGATTCATGTGGGTATTGATTCTATGGTTAGCTCTCATCAAGGCGACTCCAACAAGCATTAGATTGCATTTTTTGATGAAGTGTTGGATTTATTAGGCCAAGTCGACCTCACACAGGGGGTGCCATATTCTGGGTGAAAGTTCACTGCAGCCTGCTGATGTATAGGCTGTTAACTTCATGACTTTGAAGCCTGTTTCGGTGGTTTTTGGCATTGGGAAGCAAGGAGGGAAAAAGACCTAGCTTGGGTTCTGCTTGTGGCACTTTGGGGGAGCTTCATTACTGCTGTTATGCTTCCTTACCAGGTCTGAAATCCTCTATCAGTTCTGAAATATATCATTGTAAATCTGACCATTACTGATAAATAAATCTGAATATTGTAAGAGCAGAAAACTATCATTTTTCTAGCAAGTTCCAGTTGTTATCTTTGCAAATCTGTTATATATCTTTTGGTATGCTTATATTATGATTGGCACATGAGAATCACAAACAAACAAACACAGAAGACTACCAAACTGCAGTTAGAAAATCAGAAAAAAAATTGGGGTCTTATATTACAGATTACCACAGAATCTCCCAACAAACATGCGCCTTAACCAGTCAGCTATATCCTCAAGGAGAGAATCAGGAACAACAATGTTGATTTGCATAGCCTCCACATTCTTCAAGGTGCTGGAACTTCTATTAGAACAACCTTCCTCATGGGCAGCAGCCAGAGGAACAGAAGGCTCAGAAAAGATAGCAGTCGAAGGAACAACAACTAGAGAAGGAGCAGCAACTTCATCCACCAACGGCAGAGACCTGCACACCTCCAGATTTGGAGGGTGAAGGACAAAATCCAAGCTATCCTTCATGTTGGGCAAGGGATTGTTAGAGGCGAAAAGGAAACCTTTCCTCAAATCCAAGAATTTCTCACCATCAGTGGCCTCAGCCACAGGCACCTCCACGAGCTTATTCGTCTTTTGACGAGCCTCCAATAAAAAAATCATGAGGAAATCCTCCTCTTCATCTGGAGAAACCCCATCAAAAGACATGGAAGGGGGTCTTCAACCTCCCACCCAACTTCCATCTCCTCACAATCCCAATCAGAAAAGAGAGAAACAGTGCAAAGGAATAACCCCTCACCTCCCTCAGAAGCTTCTGAAACACCATCTTCATCGCCATCTTCGTCTTCATCTGCAGCACAAGCATCAGCTAGAAGGGTTTTCCACCACAGCTGAGAACAGCGTAAACCCTTGTTCGCACTTTATAGTTTATTCTCACAATTATCTAAATAAAGCCAGGTTTACATGCCCTAACATTGAGCTAAATTACATTTGTCGAATGGTTTGAACTACAACGAAGCAAAAATTCTTAAAAGAAAACCACATGGTACTTCAAGATACTAATCAACATTGTAATACATAGCATAAATTATTCTAACTCATTAATTGCTTAGTATTTATTTTCTCTCTGTGTTTCAGTACTCCTGAATCTATGTGCTTGTACAGGGTGATCGATCTAAGAAACTCTAAGTTGATATCTCAATTCATCATTTATCCTAATGATATGGATCACAACGTGTTACCTGCGCTGTTGATGTTTTTGATTTTTTCATTAAAAAAAAAGAGAAAAAAACAAAAACAATGAAATAAATATTTAAATAAATAACTAAAACAGGAAGTTTGTATGCTATTTTCATCCAGAAGCTCTCTCTCAACGGAGTTCTTTAACTACTTGTCTAGCTGACTCATCTGAGCCTAATTAATTCAAATTAGGAAACTCGCTGCTTTAAAAAAAAAAAAAAAAACCTCGCTAAAAGAATAAAAGCGAAAAGCTGCCGACATGCCTCTCCCTCTGTCATTTATGTTAATATTAAAACGAGCAAAGAAATAGAATAGAAAACAGAACAATAAAGAACAAGACACGAGACACGATTTTATAGTGGTTCAGCAATTGCCTACGTCCACTCTTAAACAGGGAATAATGTATTAATCAATCACCAATACAACCAATACATGATCTGCAACATATTTATACAAAGCTGGGAGAAAATGAACGGTCATGTGACCGTTGGGCTTCACATCCCAACAAACTCCCCCGTTAAGTCCAACCGGTACAGCCATGCATTGCACATCATCCCCTGCATTTCCACTTCGAACTCACACTACAACTAGGCCCATCGAAGATTTAAGTTTTACCAAACTTTGTTCACAAACACAACGGATTAACCTTCTCCATGTCAAATCAAAGTTAACAACATCTCTTACTAATTTCTCAGGCACAAACTTGCCCATCAAAACATTACTTTCTGTCGGTTCATAAAACACTCCTTCGTCATGCCAATTTCTCACAAATGCATTGGATTGAAATCCCTGTTGCAGAATTTGTTCATAATCAAAAGTAATGAACCCAAATCCTTTGTTCATGCCGTCATGAGCTGGATTATCCATCAAAGTTAACTCCTCAACAAAACTTGCAGGAGTATTATTTACCAGGCCTTCTACTCCCGTTCTCAAATTCCCTTGTTACTGCACACAGTATCCAATACGCTGCCTCTATACTCCAAGTTCTTGCAAATTACCAGCCCCTGTCTGAGTATTTACCTGCAAATTCACTTTGGGGTTTAAATCTCCCACTTCTTCCAAATTCGCATGCCTAGGCACATGATCCTTACACGATGGTGAGGGACTAATTAAACTCGCACGAGCAAAGGGAATGGCAAGGTGTTGCGTGGGAAACAAAGACTCAGCTCCTTGCAATGAGTAATTTAATAGCTGCGATTGCAAATGCCCGCTCCTAGTCTCAATGTCATCTCGTCTTTTAATAGGCCTGACCTTCTTCTCCAGCTCCTCCACAAGACAGCCCACCTGACTATTGGGAACAATCCTGCAAGTAATTACAATGCCATTGGCATCTTCCTCAACCGCCATATCTATGGCAATCTTGGGATGGACCCTGAATAGAGCATCCTGTGCAAATGACGACCTCTCAACGGCCCCAGCATGGTGATCTCCCTCTGCCGATGCAGAAATAAGTACAACCCTTTCCTCACATCCTTCCATCTGTTCGTTGGTCAACACATCGGCAGCCCTATTCCACAAGCTAGGCGAAGGCTCGGGCATAAACATAAACCCGCCAATTTCACTCCTGTGGCTCGCAATCACCACTAGCTGCTCGCACATCCCCGTCATGCACTCCTGCCGTGCACTGACCTGGTCAACCAACACTCCGTTGTGCTCACTGTCCTCTACAGCGTCCATCTTTTCGCACAGGGTACACGACTTCACAGCCCTTTCATCTTCTTCTACAGCGGACTTCTCGTCTCTCACAAACTTTTGTTCCCCCTGCAAAACATCTCTTACCCTCATGTTCTCTCCAGAATCAAGAACACAAAACAATGGACGGTGATCCCACACCTCCACTTGGGCATCTCGCGGTATTTGCACAGAAGCCATAACCGCATTCTTATTTGTTCACAAGAGGTCCCACACTTGTTTTTCCTCATTTGCAACAACGACATCATCTTCCGCATCAATATCATCAACCAACATCTTGTCCAAACCAACTGGCCCCTGAGACAACTGCACGGGGGCAATAAGCTTGAGACCCGTCCTGTGAGGCCATCTCTTTTTGTCATGGGTGTCCTCACCGTTTGCAAAAGTTTGGCCAATATATGCCACAACTGCATCAAGAGTGGGAAAAGAAATAAACCCGGCATCTTCCTCCTCTTTAGTTGAATCCTTCACTTTTTTCCAGCCATCCCACCAATGTACATGACATTTCTTTTCAACTTTCACATACACAACATCACTCTCTGTTGAAACTAAATTGTCAAGAAATTCTTCAATGATAAAATGAGCCTCATCATCTTCTTCCATCTCTGCTCAACCTAACCATGGCTCTGATACCAATTGTTAATATTAAAACAAGCAAAGAAACAGAATAGAAAACAGAACAATAAAGAACAAGACACGAGACACGATTATATAGTGGTTCGGCAATTGCCTACGTCCACTCTTAAACAGGGAATAATGTATTAATCAATCACCAATACAACCAATACATGATCTGCAACATATTTATACAAAGCTGGGAGAAAATGAACAGTCATGTGACTGTTGGGCTTCACATCCCAACAATTTAAGCATCTAAATTTTAGATTCATAGTGTTCATAATAGTATAAAACATAATTTTAGTATGGAGGATAGAATTTTGCAAATGCTGGATTACTTGGATCAATTTTTGGAAAATTTTGATTGCTGTTTTGACTGATTTCAATTTCAAAGTTTTGCCCCTGTTTTGGTCGAGTTCAAAGCGATCCTACCGAGTCCAAATCTCAATACCATGCTCTTAAGTTTCAACAACTATGAGCTGCCAAAATGTGAAATGTTAAGGTAATAGCACAAATTATTAGTCAGAACTTTGCTTGCTAAGCTGATCGAATTAAATCACAACAATCCCATTTTGACTTCAGTTTCTCTTATGTGTCATTTGGCTCGAGGCAATTAAAAAATTGTAAGAATCGTTACTAAGCATAAAACATTCACAATTACTTCACACACGAAGATTACTTCCCCTCAAGCTTCGTTAACTGTAGGGTTTTCAAGATAGAAATAAGTACCTAATCGGGCCTGAGGAAATGGGTGAGCGTGAGAGAAAATTGAGCTCTGCCTGCACTAATTTGAGAAGGCGGTCTTTGCAGGATTGTGTGATTTTAGCAGTTGGAAGAGACTGAATTAGGTCCACCACAACGTTGCATCTCCTCTTCAGAGTTTCATTAATTCTGTCCATCTTCAGCTAACCATTAAGCTTTGTTAAAACCCTGGTTTTAGCTCAAAAACAAACCATAGGAGTATGGAGAGAGAGAATTTACATGGCAATTGTAAATTATGCCGCCTGTAACAGATCAATATTTTGAAAACCCCTTGTAAGGTAGATGTGAAAGCGGTTTTTCAAAGCATCGAAGCCTTCGAAAGGTTTGGTGAGAAGGTTTTAAAATGAGAAAAAGGTCCAATGATGGGGGTCAAAAACCCCTTGTTATCTAAGTTTAAAGGGACGACATCTGCCAGTAATTGAACACACTATATCATTGTAATGAGTTTTTGAAGCTTAATTAGCTTTTAGTAATTGTATTTTTTTTATATTGAAGATTTGAATTCTGATATTTTTTTAGGTGTTATGTTTTGTTGTTAGCAGTATTTTATTTTATTTTGAGTAATTTAGAAGTTCGGTTTTTTAAATTTTAAATTATGTTAGAAATTAATTATTAAGAATTTGATTTGCTACTATATTTTAGATCTTAGTTTGATTGATTGTAAATTTTTATCTATTATTCAAACTTCAAAAAAAAATGAAAAAAATAGCTATTGTAACATCCATGATCCTTAAATCAAAGAAAAAAATATAATTGTAAAAAATCATACTATATGCACTTTTAAATTATATTTATATTTATAATATAATCAATTATCAATTAAATTTGTTTTTTAAATGTTATATTATAACTAATTTTATTTGTTGATTTATAATTGATATCATATTTCTTTTTTATCTTCTTAAAAACATATGTAATAGAAAAAGTACTAATATTCTAATATTTAATGTGTTATGCATAATGTTATACACCTTTCAATATTATATCTATAATCTATTATGAACTCTTAATTTTTTTAATATTCTATAATTTAATATTACAATTCTAACTTTATATTTTAAATTTTAATTATAATTTTATATTATTATTTATTATTATTTATATCTCATAATTTGTTTCCATTTGCATGTGTATTCAAATCTTACTAGTTCATTTCATATTGCATGTGTACTCTCCATGTGTAGACAAATTGACAAATGTTACAAGCCACCACAATGTTCACATCTGTCATCTAAGCATATTTTTTGTAGAATAATTAACCATCCACTCTTTGACATAAAATGTTCAATATGAAATCTTTTTGAAAATCTAGGTGGAGCTTGTATCTTACACTCCTGCAAAACATCGTTAGTATGCAAATCTACACATATATTCTAATAAACATCATAATGATTAGAAAACTCAATGTGTACTCTACAACAAGAAGTTGTGTGTGTGTGACCTATTTTGACATAAAAAGGCTTTTCCATTTCAAAATACCTTTGACTAATTTTAATTTGAGGATACATCTCTAGAAATTTGGAGAAAATGTGTGTTTGTCATATCCAAAAAATGCTTTGGATGTGGCTTGCAGATTTAACAATCGATTCTCTTTCTTGCAACATCTCTTTGATTGGGAGATATTCTTGTGTTATTTTTTTTTTTAAATCAATTAGAAACCTCAAGGCTTCAAAAATTGGTTTATCTTTTTGTGTGAGTCTATTGAAAATGCTCATAATTCATTGTTATTTGGGCTCTCCATTCTTTCACATCTTTTGATGGCTCTCATTAGAGTTTTTCTATTTATTTTCAATGCTTGACTTGTCTTTCTAATGAGGCAAGTTTTTTTAATTTCATTTCTTACAATTTTTTATGTAATGACATGTCATGTGTCATTACTATCTTTGGTAGAGAGGAGAGGATAAGAGAGGGGGTAGGAGATAGAGAGGGGAGTGTAGGCGAGAGAGAGGGTGGGAGGTAGAGAGAGAAATGTAGGAGAGAGAGAGAGAGGGTATGAGGTAAAGAGGGGATGAAGGTATAAAGTTGAGAGAGAGAGTGGGAGGTAGAGAGGGGAGAGAGGTAGAGACAAGATAGGAGGTAGAAAGGGGAGGCAGGTAGAGAGGTGAGAAAGAGAGAGGATAGGAGGTAGAGAGGGGAGGGTAAGAGAGAGAGGGAAGTGTAGGAGAGAGAGAGGGTAGGAGGTAGAGAGGGAAAGGTAGGAGAGAGAGAGAGGGTATGAGGTAAAGATGGGAGGGAGGTAGAGAGTTGAGAGAGAGAGTGGGAGGTAGAGAGGGGGGGAGGTAGAGACAAGGTAGGAGGTAGAGAGGTGAGAAAGACAGAGGGTAGGAGGTAGAGGGGAGGGAGGGAGAGAGGTGAGAGAGAGGGTAGGAGGTAGAGAGGGGAGGGAGGGAGGGAGAGGGTAGGATGTGATGTAGAGAGGAGAGGGAGGTAGAGAGAGATAGAAGGTGAGTCATTTTTCTTCAACCATTATAATGTGTTCACATTATTTGAAGCTAGTGCAATAAATAACATGAGTGCATTAGTAATTTCCAACCATTAGGGTTGGATTTGTCTTGGGCTTCAAACCCAAAAGGTTGGGAACACATTTCAACATCTAAAGACATTTTTTGCAAAAAGTATTAAAGATGACACACTCTTGAGTGTGCTCCCTCTCAACTTTATACATGTTTCAATGTCAAGTCAAAAAATAGCAGAGTAACATTGAGCTCATTGTTAGGGGTGATCCCACAATACTAGTTTATAATTTCAGTGAGGAAGGAACATTGCAAAAACACTCCCATGAAAGAAAAAAAATATTTTTAGGGGTTCGCATGAACTGGGGTGTTTGAATGGACCCTGGTTGGAGCAAACCCTATTAAATGATGGGACCCACTTTTGGTAATTTTTTATAACGAAGATAATGGAAAATTCAATAAAAGGGGGGATTCACTCACTAGGGTCCATTTAAACCCTAGTTCTAGTGAATCCCCAAGGGGGTTTGCTCAAACTTGGGTCCATTCGAACCCCCCTTTTTCCCCCTTCCCCTCCTCTTCCACCAAATTTCCATATTTTTTTTCCCTTGGAAGCTCAGGTTGAGGATGCAAATGGAGGAGACTTCACAGACCCAACTGGATGATGGTAGTCCTCAAAATGACCTATCCATCGAATATAATTTTAATATGTTTTGGTTTTATTATATATTTATTTTCTTAGTTTAATTAAACATGGGTTTTCACCGAAAATCAAGCTTTGTGTTCTACACGCATGGATAAATAGTAGATTATCAAAAAAAATTCTAAAAAATATGTTCGGGCTAGGTATTGACGTCCTTGATCCAGTTAAACAAATTGAATTTTGATACATATAAAAAAGTTACGTTGTTTACGGTCCGCCTATGTCTGAATTGTAATTGGTTTGACTTTGAAACTTGATTAAGGAAAAAAATATTCAATAAAACACTATGAAACCAAATGAACTTGTTAGATATCGTAGTTACAAATATAAATTCAAAAAAAAAAATGATCCTTCATAGAAAAAAAATTATGTTGTTTATGGTGAGCATCACTCCTTAAAAATATTGTTTCCTGATAAAAACTAGTTTTCAAAGGAGATGGCAAAAGAAAAGTAATCTGATTCAAAAAAAATTAAAAATATATATTTAGAATCTATAAACAAAATGTCACAAATCACTAGTTCACATCATCTTCAAATTCTTCATGGTTTAGCAGCTATAGGTGCCCGAAAATGAAGATTTAGTTAAAAAAAATTAGTTCAATGTCCAGTTTGGCCAAAAATTGTAAACCGGTATTGTGGGATCACCCTTAGCTTTCTAACCGTGTAATTTCTTCACATTGTGAATGTTTTAGGGTTTTGATCTTTAATTTATTTTTCTAGTGCCTCCATTTTTTGTCAAAAACCTACGTATGGTGTTTTTGGTCTCATTTTTTACCCAATCATCAAAACTTGAAACAAATTATATTTTTGAAAACTAGACTCTATTCTTTGCACATTCAAAAAAATATTGTTCAATTAGTTCCCAAAAAATTTAGAGGGAGCACACTCAATTTTTTGTTTTTCAAGATGTTTCCACTTTGAAAATTTGTAAAAAACCATATATTCATTAAAAAAATAGCAAAATAATTGGGCATAAATTACATCGTGTTAGTTAATTTCTCACCGAACCAATTTTTAAAATATTAAAAAAAACTTAACATTTTAGGGGGAGCACACCAAATGTTATATATTTTTTTAGAAACAAGAGCATTGTGTGTGCTCCCACTTTTTGAAACCCTTAATCTCCACCATTTTCAAAAAAAATTAGTATCTTTTAGAAAGTATATTCAAAGCACTATGACTCTTGTTCTTGTTGTGTCTTCAAATTTTGAGTGTAACTATCTTCAATTTCTCATCCAAGATCACACTTTCTTAATTTCAAAAAAAAAGTGACCACTTTAGACCCCTTTTTAGTCCCCCCATCTTGGGTGCACATACCCCTCAAAATTACAATCTTTCAAACCTTCAATAATATTTTTATTATTTTGAAGGTCCATATACCCTTTCCTCCTATGTGGCCTAAGATGTGGTGCCATAACATATTATTTTCTATAGATAACTTAGACTCAATCGAAATAGCACCCTTAGGTACCCAAAAACCATGAACATTCATTGACGAGGAGAACATATATTTATGAATTAATAGAAAGAGCACTCTTATATACCCAAAAACCATGACTATTAACTAAAGAGAAAATTGCCTCTTTACCTAATGAAGTAGCCACAAGCTTTTCATTGAAGTATTATTGCATTCAACTATGCATGCATCACATTTAATCAATGTTTTATAATATACTACTTCTAGAAATCACCATAACACCTCTTACTATTTTAATACCTACTTCAGAAAACTTCACCAACACACCCACATCTATTTGTTTTCTCACAAAAAAAAAATTATTTACTAATCTTGGGATATGTAAGACACCATCAAATCTCCTAACTCTATTATCAATAAATGTTATGTATATGCTACCATGGCAAACAATAACTAAATAAGAATGATCATCCAAGTACACCTTACCTCATTCATACTTTTCATACTTGTAGAACCAATGTTTATTTGAGGTCATATGAAAGGATGCACCTACGTCAATTAACTATGTATTCTCACTTACATGAGTGGGCAAAGCTACAATGAATGTGTCACCATTTTCATTCTCAGACCCAAACTTAAAATCAACTTTCTTCTTCTTCTTTGCACTTCTTATATAAGTGACTAGGTTTAATAAAGTTTTAGCAAATAGTTTTGTACTTTCTAGGAGATTTAGATCTCCTTTTGGGCTTGGATCTAGATTTAGGCATGTGAAGGATCATGATTAGCCAAAAAGTGGCAATAAGAAAAAATGTGTTTGTACTTCACCAAAATTATGTTCAACACAAAGTTGACGTTTTGTATAGGTTGAGTAGAATTTGAGATGTCAATTAATAACATATGTCCCTTAGTAAGGGATATGTGTTTCCCAAAATTATTTTTCATCATTTTTGTGTATTCAAAACATATATTCATTTTTCAAGCAAAATGGATATTCCTTTTGAAATGAAAAACGAATATCCATTTTGAAAAGAAAAACAAATATCTATTTTGGAAAGCCCAAAAAAGCACACTTCAGTAAAATGGGCATAACTTTTGTGTTGCTTAAATCAAAATTTTGATTTTTATAGGCATTAGAAAGGTGATTCAAAAATATGCACAATGGATAAGATAATTTTGATAGATTGTGCACCAAAACTTAATTATTATCATTTTTAATTCCTCCTTAATTTTTAATATTTTAAATGCTCATAATGCTTGTATGCAAAGTCTTTTTTAGTGTTCTTTTTATAGTCATCCCAAAAGACTTGAAACATTAAAGAAGTAACAAGTAATGAAATATTTAGATTTTTTTACAAAGGAGAGTAAAAAATTTGCATAAATCATCATAGAAGCCCTCCTTGTTATCTTTGATCCTATGCACACCTTTTCCCAAGTTGAACTAGGAGAACATATCTCTCTCCCTCTCTCCCTATATCTATTTAGCTATATCTCCCTCTCCTTCATTCACCCTCTCTACCTATCTCTCCCTTTTTCCCTTACTCTACCTCTATTTATATCTCTCCTCTCTCTCCCTCTCTACCTAGCTCTCTCCTTTTCTCTTCCCCTCTTATCTTTTCCACATTATAATATATATATTTCTCCCTCTTTCTATCTCTATCTCTCCATATTTATCTCTATTTGTATCACTCCCTCTTTCTATATCTCTCTACTTCTCTCTCTATTTCTCCCCCTTTCCCTCACTCTATCTATTTATATAATTTCCCTCTTCATCAAGTTATCTCCATATCTCTCTCTCACTCATACACACACACCCTATTTATCCCTCCCTATCTCTATCTCTTTATTTATCCCCCTCCATCTCTCTCTCTTTATATCTTTATACCTCTTTATTACTTGTCTCTATCACCTCCTTTATCCCTCACTCTTTCCCCCTCTATCTATATTTCCTTACCTCTCTCTTTATCTCTATCTATATCTCATTGTCTATACCTCTGGGTGAACCCACAAAAGTGGTTTACAATTGGAGTGAGGAAGAAAAACTTCCAAAAAATGACCCCATTCAAAAAAAAATTGTTTTGGGGGGTTTGAACGAACTCTAGGTTCGAGCGAACCCCTTAAATGTGGGAACCTGCATTTTCCCATTCTAAAAAGGGGGTTTTCTTGAACCCCCCTTTTCCCACCTTCCCACCCTCCAACACAAAAAACCTCCAAAATTTTTCCCTTCGAAGCTCTAGTTGAGGATGAAAATTGCAGAGATTTTACAGACCCAACTGGAATTAGGTAGTCCTCAGAATGAGCTATCCAGCTAATATAATGTTAATATGTTTTAGTTTTATTATGTATGTATTTTTTTAGTTTTATTAAACATAGGTTTTTCACCGAAAATCAAGCTCTTTGTTCTGCACATGTGGAAAATCAGCAGATTATCAAAATCAAATTTTGAAAAATATGTTCAGGTTGGGTATTGATGTCCTTGATCCATTAAAAAAAATTTGAATTTTGATACATACAAAAAAAGTTATGTTATATACAATTTGCCTATGTCTGGATTGTAATTAGTTTGACTTCCAAACTTGATTAAGGAAAAAATATTTAATAAAACATTATGAAACCAAATTAAAGTGCTAGATATCATAGTTACAAATCTAAATTTGAAAAAAATAGAATTTTATCCTTCATACAAAAAAAAGTTATGTTGTATACGATGAGCATCACTCCTTAAAAATGTTGTTTTTTTTTAAACTAGTTTTTGAAGGAGATGGAAAAAGAAGTGCAATCTAATTCCAATTTTTTTTTAAAATATATATTTAGAATCTATAAACAAAATGTCACAAATCACTAGTTTGCATCATCTTCAAATTCCTCACTATTTAGCTGCTATAGGATCCCAAAAGTGAAGATTTAGTTAAAAAAAAATAAGTTCAGTGTCCAGTTTGCCCAAAAATTGTAAACCAGTATTGTGGGATCACCCCTCTCTCTCTTATTCATTAGATCTCTCTATCCCTTTCTATCCATATCTTTCGCTACCTTTATCTCTAAATATCTTTATCTCTCTCCCTATCCCTCTTTATATCTCTATATATCTCTATCATTATCTCTCCCTCTTTTCCTCTCCCTCTATATATTGATCTATCTCTCCCCCTAATATTCTCTCTCAACCTCTCTACCTTTCTCTTTGTTTCTCTACCTTTATCTCTCTATCTTACCCATTCTATCTATCCCCCACTCGCCCTCCCTCCTCTATCCCCCTATTTATCTCTCCCTATTTCTCTCTATGTCTTTATCTCTCACTCTCTATCTCTATTTCTCTCTCTATCACTTTATCTTACAATATATATCTCTCTATCTCTCTATATCCATATTCCTCTCTATCTCTCTATCTCTTCCTCTCTATTACTAACACCCTATCTCTTTATATTTTTATATCTTCTTTTACCTCTCTTTATTTATGTATATTCTCTCCCTCTCCCTCTATCTTCCTCTTTACCTTTCTATAGAGAGAGAGGGTGTGTGGAGATAGAGAGAAGTAGAGAGGGAAGGTTGGAGAGGTAGAGAGGAGATAGAGAAGAGAGATATATATAGAGATATCTAAAGGGAGAGACATGGGTAAAGAGGGAGGGATGGAGTGTGAGGTATATAGAGAGATACAAAGAAGGGGGATAGAGAGAAGTAGAGGGAGGAAGGGAGAGGTAGAGATAGAGAGGTAGGGTGGGAGGGATATAGGTAGAAAGAGAGGGGGTGGAGATGAGGGATAAAGATAAGTAGAGACAAAGAGAGAGAAGGGTAAGGTGGGAGGGATAAAGGGAGAGATAGGTAGAGAGAGGGAGGGTGACGGGATATATAGATGATTATAGAGGGAAGGGGAGAGTGAGGTAAGATTGGAGGGTAGAGTGAGAGATATGTAGAGAGAGAGGGTGAGGGGAGATAGGGAGAATTAGATAGGGAAGGGGAGAGAGGTATAGAGAGAGAGAAGGAGGAAGAGAGGGAGGGAGAGGTAGGGTGGGAAGGATAGAGGGAGAAGTAGGTAGAGATATAGAGGGTGAGTGGAGATAGAGAGAAGTAGAGAGGGAAGGCGAGAGAGAGGTAGAGAGGAGAGAGAGGGTGAAGAGAGATATTGATATACATCTAAAGAGAGAGGGGAAATAAGGGAGGGATGAAGTGAGAGGTAGGTAGAGAGAAATAGAAAGGGGAGATAGAGATAAGTAGAGAGGGGGAGGAAGGGAAAGGTAGAGATAGAGATCAATAGGGTGGGAGGGATATAGAGAGAGAGGTAATGTGGTCACCCTCCATATCTTTACCTATCTCCCTCTATCCCTCTAACCTTATCTCTCTCCTTGTCTCTACTTCTCTTTATCTCCCATCAACATCTTTCCCTCTATCTAACTAGGTACATGTCCCTATATTCCTCCCACCCTACCTCTCTATCTCTACCTCTCCCTTCCTCCCTTCCTCTCTAATTCTCTTTATCTCCCCTCTTTTTTCCTCTCTACCTACCTCTCACTCCATCCCATTCGCATTCCCTCTCTCTCCCTTTAGATATCTCTCTATATCTCTCTATATATCTTCACCCTCTCTCTCCTCTCTACCTCTCTCACCTTCCCTCTCTGATTTTGTCTATCTCTACTCACCCTCTCTCTCTACCTACTTATCCCTCTATCACTCCCACCCTACTCTCTCATTACCTACCTATTCCTCCCTCTCTCCCCCCTTCCCTCTCTCTCTCTCCTTGTCTCTCTCTCTCTCTCTCCCTCTCTATCTATACCTCTCTCTCCCCTTCCCTCTTTACTTCTTTTTATCTCCCCTCATCCTATCTCTCTACCTACCTCTCACTATTCCCCTCCCACATTTCCTCTCTCTCACCGTCCCTCTATACTTCTCTCTATATCCCCTCATCCTCCCTCTCTCTACCTACCTCTCCCTATACCCCTCCCACCGTACCCCTCTCTCTCTCTCTATTTCTATTTATCTTTCATCTCCATCTTCCTCTCCATCTACCTACCTCTCCCTAGATATCCATCCCACCCTACCTATCTATCTCTACACATCCCTTCCTCCCTCCCTCTCTACTTCTCTCTATATGTATCTTTACCTACCCCTCACTCCATCCCTCCCTCAATCCCCTCTCTACCCCTTTATATATCTATAAATCTCTTCTCTCTCTCTATCTCTCTCTCCTCTCTAGCTCTCTTACCTTACCTCTTTGCTTCCATCTATATTCATCTCTCACATTCTCTCTCTAGACTCTCTTTAGGAGTGATAGGGAGAGAGAGAGAGAGAGAGTGAGGAGAGAGGGATAGAAAGGTGGATAGATATCTAAATATAGATATGACTTGGGAAAGATAGATGAGAAGAGAAAGGGAGAGGGAGAGGGAGAGAGGGGGGAGAAATAGATAAATATAAAAAGAGGGAGAGAGTAGAAATAAATCCAAAAGGTACACTTATATATTAAAAATTTGGAAATATTAATGATGTATCAAATGTGAAAATTAAACCCTAATGTGGTTTCCAAGGATGGGCAGGGTAAGTATAATTTATTTCACAATCAAGATAATAGAGAAAGATGTAACAATATAAAATCGATGAATAATCGAGCCCACAAAGAGTTTCAAACATAAAATTGAAATGTAAATATCATAAAAGTATAGATCTAAGAAACCCTAATATGAATAAGAAACCATAAAAGAAGACTAAGTTGTATAGGATTTTTTGGGTTTACTAAAATACAAAGAGGCCTAAAGAGGGAAAAAGAGACGAAATTGAGAGAGGTAGAGAGATAGTTCTAGAGCTTGGGATAGAGAGAGATAGGGAGGGAGGGAGGGAGGGAGGCAGAGTTGGGTATAGAGAGAGTGAGAGGTGAGATATAGAGAGATGGCTAGAGGGATAGGGAGAGAGAGTTCAAATTGAGTTAAGTAGAGAGGGAAGGATGGAGGGACGAAGAGGTAGAGAGATAGGTCTAGAGAGAAAGATAGAGATCTAAAGAGGAAAAACAAAGGGAAGGAAGGATGGAGAGAGAGGTAGAGAGATAGGTCTAGAGCTCAAAGAGCTCGAGAGAGTGAGAAAGATAGGTCTAAAGAGGGTCCACAAAGAGAGAGGGAAGGAGGGAGGGATGGAGAGGTAGATAGATAAGTCTAGAGCTTAATAGATTAAGAGGGAGAGGTCTAAAGAGGGAAACAAGAGAGGGAGGGAGGGGGAAATAGATAGGCAGAGAGATAGGTCTAGAGCTCAAGAAGAGAGAGAGAGAGAGAGAGAGAGAGAGAGAGAGAGAGAGAGAGATATGGAGAGGTCTAGAGAAAGGGACAACTCGAGATATGAAGATTTTTCATCTCCTTACTACACAAAATATAAATAATTCATTATTTATTACTTCTCTAATGTTTTAAGTATCTTGAGACTATTGTTACTAAATGGTCATGAAAAAGGGACTTTGAATGTGAAAGTAGTGAGACACTAGTAGAATTTTTCAAATAAATGACTACGTGACAAACTTTTAGTCACAATAACTAAAGATGACTAAATTCTACTCATTTTTTGCAACACAACTACAAATGACTAATTTGATCATGGGTAAAGAACACAACTAAATAATTAGTCACACAAATAAAAATGACTAAATAATTAGTCACACAAATACAAATAAAAATTAGACAATATGATATTAAAGTGGATAATATATTTAATTTCGACTCCATTTTGAATTTTTTTCAGTGGGCAGGCATAATGGGCGGGCAGATGTTGCCTTAATTTTCAGACTCCCACCCAAATCTTGGAAGTAATTTTCATTTTAATAAACAAATTCTAAAACCCTTGTAAAAACTTATTTTTAGGCTGCAACTCACCAAATTGGAGAAGTGAAAGGTCAATACCGAAAAGGAAGTTTGGAGGAGTCAAAACTAGTAAAGTTTGGAGGAGCAGAATCCAGTAGCAGTGGATCCATGGCCACCTATGCTAACTGGTTTTTTCCTTTATTTCTTTTAATTCCTATGCTCATTGGTTTCTTTTTTAACAACTATAGAAGGAAGCTATAACATTAACTTTCATTTTAATAAACATACTCTAAAACCCTCGTCGAAACCTTATTTGTAGGCTGCAACTTGCCAAATCAGAGAAGTGAAAGTTCAATACTAGCAAGGAAGTTTGGAGGAGCCAAAACCAATAGAGTTTGGAGGAGCCGAAACCGATGCTATTTTTTTGGTTTTCCATGGTAAAAACAATGTTAAAATTAATCCATTGTTGTTTGGTGACATACTGCAGGAAAAGAGAAGGAATGCCTACTTTTAAGAAGAAATTAAATAGTAGGAATTGTCGATGCTAAAGTGAGGGTTTAGGAATGTCTCCATTTTGGTATTGTGTTATAAAATATTTTCCAAATTATTTCTCTTTTACCCTTTCCTATCTCGTGGATACTAGATTCTAATTATTTAAATCTTATTAATGGATTCATATGTAGAAAATTTTAGTATTAAATCTCACATATATACAATAATGGAATGTGATATATATGTATACATGTATGTATATATATTTAGATTAATTAGTTTGTTTTGTCTCATAGATTAATGTTCAACTAATTTATATTAACAGTTTGGTATGTTTTTACAATCCTTGGAGGATCTCTCATCTTTGGAATCATCATGGACCAATGAAAGAAATAGCTTGTATCTTAATTCCATAGAGGAATCTCTAAACAATTGGTATTCTTGAAATGAGGGTTATTAATAAAGCTCCATTATTTTGAGTACAATATTGATAGACAAAATTGCATTTATTTATATAAATGATCATTAGAAAATTAAAACTAGAGCATTTGAATGCACATGCTTTGCAGATTATATGCCCTGAAATGGCAAAAACTAGATGCAGGTAGCATAGCCTGCATAATTTTATGGTTTTTAGTTGTCACTCAAGATGGCCTTTGTTTAGTTTATGAGGTAAGTGACTACTTTGTAATAAAGGTGAGATCTATTTTATCTTTTCATATTTAAGCCAATTTCAAAAATTTGTTTTTCCCAAGCTATGCATTTTGTGATTCTACGCCCTTGGAACATTAAATTCATTGTCAATTATTGAGGTCAATTGATGCTTTACAGACCTTCAAACCTTTTGAGATAATTTTTGTTAAGTAAATTATTTTCTTATATTACCTTGTAAAATAGAGCTCCAGAAACTTAATTGTCTTACTATGTGGCATATTTGATATTATAATGTAAAAACCTAAATGTGCTCATTATTAGAATGTTGATATTTCATATTCAGGCCTATATTGTTGTGAAATTCTTTATCATCTCACTTTTTTTATATTTCAAAATTTCATAAATCTTTTAAAAATATTAACAAATTTTTAGTTTTTTATTGTGGATAGGTATAGAGCAATGATAAAATGCAAAAATAGTGCCTTTTAGACGCATTTATAGCCCACCCCATGTGAAACAATGGTATCACTAAAGACATGCATTCACACATATGGCTTTTTAGCTTTAGTTTTAGTTTTTTTTCAGTTTTAAAAGCATAATAAATCAACAGTTTGTATACTGCAAAAGATTTTATCTTCAAAACTCTATGTATAGAGTTCTTAGCTTTAGTTTTAAAGTTTTTTTTCAGTTTTAAAAGCATAATAAATCAACAGTTTGCATATTGCAAAAGATTTTGTCTTCAAAACTCTATGTATAGAGTTCTTTGTAACATATTTTATATATTTTTTGAATATACACAGTGAATTATTTTCAATCCTTTGAGCAGATTTGTTGAAGTTTTATGATTATTTCAGTTTATAAATGACTAAATAAATGACTACCATGACTAAATAAATGACTAAACAATGACTAAATAAATGATTACAATGACTAGATAATGATTAAATAAATGATTGCAATGACTAAATAAATGATTGCAATGACTAAAGAAATGACTACGATGTCTAAATAAATGGCTACAATGACTAAATAAATGACTACTATGACTAAATAAAATGACTACCATGACTAAATAAAGGACTATCATGAATAAATAAACAATTACCATGACTAAATAAATGACTACCATGACTAAATAAATGACTAATTAACAACAATCAATGACTAAATTAATAACTAAATATACTACCAAATTGATCAATCAAAACAACCAATAAATGGCTAAAAATGGTTTAATCATAAATTTGGTCGTGTTATAAATAACTGGCAATAAACTACTAATGGTCACATGACCAAACTACTGATCACACGACCAGTTTTTAGTAGTTTTTTTAGTCATTTATTTTTGTTTTTATACTAGTGAGAATTTGATGTTTCAAAAATGTTCAATATGAAGTTAAAATGACTATAATTATTTTTTCGTGTATAATCTAGAAACACTACCTAGACCATTGCTTAGATATCTGAATCACCTTTCCAATGCTTATAAAAAAATCAAAATTTTGATGGAAAACACAAAAGTTATGCCCATTTTATTAAAGATGGCTTTTTGGGCTTTTCAAAATGGATATTCATTTTGAAGACAAAAACAGGTACCCATTTCTAAAAAATGAATATCCATTTTGAAGACATAAAAAAGTGTACCCATTTCTAAAAAATGGATATATGCTTTATTTTTCAAAATGGATCCGATTTGGAGACATAAAAACAAATATTCATTTTTTTCACAGAATTATTTTCCCTCCATTTTTGCTTGAGAATTGCTTTGGGATTTGGCTTGGGGGTGTCAAACCTGAAAAGTCAACTACCCCAACATGTTTACAGGTTTCATCTTATTTTCAGGACTTCACCATTCGTGTTGACAACTTTTTTTCATTTGAATTTGATGAAACGAAAATGGTTTATTCAGTAAATTGCTAACATTGTACCAATATAAGATATGCTTTATTTTGAATTTAATAGATAATTAATATTCATTTTCTACATTTACTATGTGTAAATTCCCTATTGATAGGCTGATTGAAAAATATCTATAACTTTTAAATAGTTACACTTTTTTCAAATCCAAAAGATGTGTCACACTCTATGCTTCACAAACTATAACTTTTAAAAGAAATCATAAACTTTTGACAGGGTGTTGGACATATCATTTTTAATATTTTTAAAATTCCTACTAGAAAATTCATAACTAATTGTCACTTATAAAAAGTTACAAAAAAATATGTGTCACATTTGGGCATGTGCCCTCTACTTATATTGAAAGATTCAAAAAAATATTTATTTTTTCTCATAATTAGCGCGGTCGAACAATCACCTGATTTTTTTTTCCAAATTTGAAGTACTATTGCATTGAAATTTCAAATTTTCACCAATTAAAATTACTTTTTTCCAAAAAAACTTAGTAGCCTAAAAAATATCTAGATTCATTTTTCTACAAATTCTATTCCTACATATTTTCCAAATTATGTTAATAACCTATTCAAATTCTTATGTGAAGTTGCTTAAGTCTATATTTTAATATTTTCATTACCACTTAAGGGCCCTATTTGTCCCATCATGATCCTACATTGATCCATTTGTCATGCTTCTTGTCATTTTCCCCCTATTTATTTTGGTCTTTGTCAAATGATCAAAGCCTCTTTAGCTCTTAGAAAGACCTTCCTCCTCATCTATTTGTAAAGAAAAGTCACCAACAACATCCTCCACCTTAAAAAAGTAAAAAAAAGTGTTCTTAATGGCCATGAATAGGTTGTTCTATGAGTCTAGCAATGAACACAACAAATTTTAAGATCTTTCCTTCTCATCCATATTTACACCCATAGAGTTTAATTGAGCCACCAATATGTTAAATGATTCCATGTGTTCTTTAATATGTTCACCTTCTTCCATTCTCCAGAAATAAAGATTCTTTCTCAATAACATTTTGTTCACTAAGGATTTGGATTGATAATTCTCTCCAAGTTTCTTCCATAAATATTTTGCAATGGGTTATTCATGGACATTGTTAAGAAATAATCTGCAAGGCACAATCCACTTAAACCCTTTAATTTTTGTCTATTATATCATACTGAGATGCTTGAGTAGAACTTGTAGGCCTCTAAACATTTGTATTGCTAACATCCCACAAATTGTAGTCAATCAACATATATTCCAATTTTAGTTTCCACAACTCAAAGTTTTTACCTACCAAATTTTTACTTCAAGCCTCCTTGATGTGCTTGACATCTTTATTTCCTACTTGATAAAGATTGCAAAGTTCTCCTTCAACACAAGGTCCCACTCAAATGATGATTAGCTCGAAAAACACTCCACCCAACAACTAAAACAATGGTGATTAGTTTGTGATACCACTTGTAAGGAAGCAAGGTATGCAAAAATATTTTCCTAATTTAATATTGAAGGGAATAATGTATAGAAAACTCAAAACATAATCCAAACTTGTTATAGAAAGTAGATAAATGTAATATTAAATAGATAAATATAATTAGGTCATAACATAGCGATTTACGTGGGGAAAACCTCTTCAAAAGAAAACCTCACACTCCAAACCTTGCATAATGTATTATCAAATCTAAAAGAGGATTGCAATACATTTTCAATGCAAGTTTCTATACCTGAGTATTTTACTAGCAATAAACTTATAAGAATATTGGTAACATTCCAACGATATGTAAGTGTAATTGTAAATTCTCATATAAAACCACTTCATTAGGTACCAATTTATAGACCAATGAACAAGTTGGAAAACCAAAATTGGTTTTTAAAACCATGTTACAAAACTCCCAACATTTGGTGCCCAACTTGGGCATAATTTCCAATGCTACCCATGAAAATTCCATGTCACTTGCTAAAAATAGTATATCGATAATTCATCTATAAATCCTAATTTGACCCACTCAACATGGGCACCTAACTTGTCATAACTTCCTATCTCAAAATAGGTACCGTATGACAAATAATAAAGCCTATCATAGTTGGTCAAGATTCTAAAGTAACCCCCCCTAATTCTCACCTCTTACGTGTCATAAGATACCATCATAACTTGTCATAACAACCTGTAAAAGAGGGGCATTCCAAATCTTCTATATTTACCACCTTATGATGATTTACAACTCATAAAAAAAGTAGTGACACGTGACATTATATGTCATACACAAATTTTAATGCCTCATTTGAGGTGAAGCACAAATATTAAATACAATACAATTAAAATATATGCCATATAATTTATGAAAAATGCCATATAATTTATGAAAAATGCCATATAATAAAGTAATTAAATCAAGTACTTGCAAAGGTTGAGGCACCTTAATTTTCCATATCTCTATGTTGGATCTCTCTAGATTAATATTGTCATGGTTAATCTTGAGATTGTCTAACCTAACTTAGGCTCCTCATTTTTTTGCATAATAATTTTTGTTTGATACTTAGTGCGTATATATGCTCTAGCATTGTTGTGCAATATATACTTCTCTAAATTACATTTGTGTATCTCTACAACAACTTCACCATGATCATTGTCATGGAAGTGATACCCCATAGCCTAGTCATAGCCATTTAGTTCTCTCAATTGTTGCACAATAATTTCACATAGGAAAGCAATATCTACCCCAGACATGTATTGCAACTAAAATATGGACGTACTCACAGGCCTATATCGCTTGGCAAACACATTTGCAAGTTGAAGGTAGATCTCATAAGCTCAATTCTCATCACTAATGCCACTTCTATTCTATGAATAAGGACATAGAAATTCCATCTAGAAGAAGTCCAAAACATGAAAAGAGGATCTAGAAGTTGAAGGTTAATAAAGGTTGTAGCTTTCTCAAGCTTGGTAGCACCATGCTTAAGAGTGTTTAGGCATCCATATCGATAGTGAGCATATAAGGTGCTTGTTGTTGGTCTTCTTGCTCCAATTCCTAGTGGTCATGGGAATGAGCGCTCCTCCTATACATCCCGTGACTACCCCTACGTGAATTATGTGCATATAACCTTGCATCTACTCTTATTTGGGTAAATTGAATACGATAGAATTTATAGAAGTTGAGCACAATATGATATGATAAAGATACAATCCAATTTGATCTCAAGTTCAATGCATGTAAACAAATTCTAGTGATTAAAAAAATAATATTCGAAAAGAAAAAATTAACATAATTTCTTGATGTGAAATAAACTATGATTGAAAAATTAACAAACAAAAAGAAAAATAACATGATTTCTCAATATGGAACAACTTCTTGACTAAAATCCACCACAAAATATAACCTATTAACTAAATATCTTCTACAATTAAAAACATATATATATAATAACAAATTAATCTATTTTTTCATAAAGATAAACTTCCTGTTACTATTCAATACACTTTTTTCTTTTAGGGCCCTTTTAACTCTTGAAAAAAGAAATAATCTTTTGACTCCTTAGAACTTTCGAATAAAATCTCAATCTAATCAACCCATAATTGACGTTGTTTTATCTTCTTAAACAAATAAAAAGAATTTTCTATTCCCTAAGAATCTTAGCCCACGATTTAGGTCTAGTTTTTTATTAAAGTTGTCGGGTTGCGTCAAGCAAAGTCAAACAAGGAGTCTACGGCTGCTCGGTTTTAATTGACAGTCACTAAAGGAGCTCAAAAATCCGAACTGTTTAAGGTGTAGATTCATTCCCGATAAATGGGAGTGCCTATATTTTTAAATTGGGGTTAAATTTGGTAATATTTTTAAAATTGATTATATTTTCATTATATTCTACGATCTAGTATCAGGATATTTTTTAACTATTTCATTCTAATGGAAGATCATAAATACGATGCAAAAAGTTGATAAAAAACTGTTTTTTCTTTTACATAATCGAAATCCAGATATATGAAACTGTGGAAATTTTGTTTCTTTAATTGAATTTGGATTGAAGCTGTCAGAAATTTCATTTCTTTAATTGAATTTGTTTAAAATGAAACATCAAATATCCTTTTCTGTGTATAACGATAACCAGACAGTATCAAGGTACAAATTATAATATTATGCATCGGCGATGTTATGTATGTACAACAGAAGTTCAAAAAAGCGGCAGTCTAACTAATAACAATCTGCTCGGCTTTCGTCTTCTGCAAAGAGTCAACACAAATAAAATATAGAGCAATAGAATCGACAAATCCAAATTTGTCTGTTCAAAGCTTGACCTTGCATTTCTTGGCCCTGATGTTGACACTAGTGTTTTCAGACAGCCTGTCGACCACCAGATCACAGCACACGCGGAAAGTAATTTTCATGCTTTTCAGTTTCCCAAATTTGATCTTCACTGGAACATCCGCCTTCACATGCAGGGGAATGCTTCCCTGCTGCTGCTGTGCATTCAGCGAAGTCACCATCCGACTGGTAATCTGTACTCTAGTTCCTGTGAGAATAACGTTCAAATTATCAGCATTCTTGTGGCCCTGGTAAAACACAGGCAGTTTGCCCTTGCAGAGCTCCGTGCCGGCGTAGAAAACCCCAATATTGCTTTCGTCTAGGTAATATATGCCGATCATATTATTCGGATTCGTCGCTCTCACACCCACCGCAAACTGCGACGAAACAGTAGCGTCTGAACCGACGGAGAAGCTAGTAATCTGAATGCTGTCGACTGAGTATTTGGGTATCCTGGGCTGGAAGACGGAATAGAGAATGGCGGCAGCAATGATAATGGCTACAATTAACAGCAACAGTAGGCAAAATGTCCACCACAGGCAGAGGCAGCAGAAATTGGTGCGGCGCTCCGGAGGGCTGGAGGAAAATCTGGTGGCCTGTCTTGTGGGAAATCGACCGCGCAAAACCTGGCCCGGATTAGCGGCGGGATCTACATTTTTGGGCATGAGGTTCGATTTGGGAACCAAAGGAGCACTGGGCGTCGGACTTTTCCATACGGCCTTCTCTATGTCCTTTTTGACCTGATAAACCCGCTGGGCTTCTGCCATGACTGTGTTATAACTCCCCCGCCCCCCGCCTCCCGCCCCCGGTTTCAGTTCAGAGAGAATGATCGCTGGGCGTTGTGATGGAATGATCATGAAAATCTCGTTAAATGGGGAGCCAGGAAAGTTTGCGGGTTGTATTGTAACCTTCCAGGCAAGCGGTTAGTCGTGTGGGTGAGCGCACCGTGAGATAGATTGTGAAGAAAATGGTGAAGGAGACCCGAATTCACTTTGAGCAGATGGCGGGAGCCGCAGTGTACGGTCATTACCCATCTTCCCATCCCCCTGTTTTTCACACGAATTTCACCTACACCACTCGGTTTTCTAAGTTTTTTCGACCGCTACCAAACACTTCGTCGTTTTGACGTGTTTTTGGCTTGTTTGAGAGTTTTTAGATCCTCGGATTGTTGGACACGTTTCCTCTGTATTTCAGTGTGCGATCTGGGTGAGGGCTGTAGATCGTGGATTTGTAGCGTGGGCTGAGATGGGACGCTAATGACTCTTGTTTTTATCTTAATTGACTTTCGAATCCCCTTGAGCAATTTTTTTCAATCAATTGTTATCAGTCATCATTTCCCTCACTCTCGAAGAAAACACTAAACGCCACATGAATGGCTATATTCTTTTTAGGTGCCAAAAATATCGCCTTTCCATCTCATACACACTTTTATTCTTTTTAATCCCTTGAAAAATTTCGCCCTTCCCAAAATATCTCCTTTCATCTCATACAGCCTTAAACACTGATTTTTTTAACCGTGAAAGGTGCAAATACGGCCATACGGCCGCCAAATTTAACCGTATACTTGCCTCAGTTGCGTAAGTTTTGTTGTTGTAGATGTTAATATTAGTTTTTCCAAATTCTAATGAGTGGATAAATATCTTAAATCATTATGGCAGTTGATATTGGTCATATGAAGATAATTGAGAAGATAAATATATTAAATCATTATGATAGTTGATATTATTAATATTGAGATTGTATTAATATAGAATATTTGTTGTGTATAACAATTATATCTTGAGGAGTAGGCTGTTATATAAAGAGTCATAGTCACTCTTAGACTTGACCAATTCTTTCATATAAAATCTAATAAATTATTATCTAATTTTACAGAAATTTTAATTGATAATTTTTTTTTTTTTTAAAATTAATTTATTTTATTAATTGTTAATAAAAATTTAGATTCAAATTAATTATGGTAGTTTTAATTGATTTAAATTATATGTAATAATTAGTTCTCAAGTTTTATAATAATGTTAAACGTATATAACAATTTTTATTTATATTTAAAAAAAACTTGATATTTTATAAATATGTTATTTATTAGTTATTGTTTTATATTAAAATATTAAAGTCTTTCTTAATAGTCTCACTTATAAACATGTCTTAAATGTTGATAAATATTTATATTTCTTTATTTCTTTATCAAATTATATGAAGTATATTGTTTATGCATATTATTGTAGAGGAAAAAAGTGCACTCTTGCATATTTTTATGCCAAAGGTGTTCCCTATTTGAATTGAATGGGTTAACTTCAGTCATTCACAGTTGACATTGCTCAATTACAGTGCAAGATAGAAATGTTGACTGTCGTTGGATCTCTTACTATTTTTTTTTTTGTTATTTGTTGTTTCTTCTCAACGTGACTGACTTAATGCAAGGATTTTCAAAATCTCATCCATCTACATCTTTCTCTGAAGCTCACCGATTTTTCTCAGATCAAATCCCAACTACCATTATCTCGGTTTTATCTGCAATTCTTTATGGGTTGCTTCAACATTTAATATATTCTCTTGTTGCATTTTTTTTTTCATTAGCTCACAACAGGGACCATTGTCCTTTGGTATGTGACTCCTCCTCCAACCCACATACGACTCAAGATAATTTCTTCATGATTTCTGACCACCCAACCAAACCATTTGTTTTTAATTTTTTAAAACTGACTTTATATGAAATAAATATAGTTGCTAAGTAGTGTTATTTGAGTAGTTAGTTAAAAAGAAAAAGGTCATTATTTTTGTCTCTAGAAAAAGCACTAAAGCACTCATGAATTAATTATGTGATATAATATGTTTTTTAATTCTTTATATTATATAATTAATATTTTTTTTAATAATTAATATTATATAAAATAAAAAAGAAATAATAAAAATAATTATCATAGGAATTTTATTGTATAAAATAAATATATAATTAAATATATAAATATACAATTCTAGAATGTTATGTTATATAAGTAATACATTTAAAATTTTATAATATATAATAATAGATCATTATTATATAATTTTTATAATAAAATATATTTATAATTAAATAATAAATATAAAAAAAATATTAAATATATGATATATTTATTATTTATTTGGTCTCGCATTAAAACATGACTAATATTTTAAAAAATGCATCCCATTTTGTTTATAGAGTAGAACTAATCCAACATTCTTAATATTTGTAAACATGTGGATCATAGGTAAATGTAATAGACAATCAATAACCTACCGTTTACGAATGTGGATCATAATAAAATTCATCGCTAGCAATTCACCGACAAAAAATTCACTGCCAACAATTCACTATGGGAAAATTCACCGCCATGACAAATTCACTGTCAAGACAAATTCACTGTGGTAGAAAATTAATCGCATTATTAATATATTATCATGTTAAAAACATTCATATCAAAAAAAATATTAATGCGGTTAATTTTCCCCTACGGTGAATTGCTAGCGGTGAATTTTACTTGACGGTGAATTTGTCATGGCAATGAATTTTCCCACAGTGAATTGCTGGCGGTGAATTTTCTGTCAGTCAATTGTTGGCGGTGAATTTGCTGTATGCCATAATAGGCATATTGCAACTCACTTGAAATATTAAATTTTTGTTAACATGGAAGATGTTCAAATATAACCCATCATCAATACCGTACAACTCTCATCACATTCTCAGGTTTTTAAACATGTAATACAATTAAATTGGTACTATACATTATGGTTCATTATCTTAAAATTTGTACTTGTGTGAATCATATGATAAAATATAATCCGTAATTGGTACACTATAAAGTTCATCCTACATTCCTAAGATTTGTAAGCATGGATCAAAAATCAAATGCAACCCATAATTTGTATCAATACTTACCCACATTTTCAAGATTTGAAAACCTAGATCACATGCAAATTGGTATCATACAATATACACCCACATTCTTCAAACTTACAAACATGGTTTGCAGTCAAATCTAACTGCATAATGGGTTCAATAAGAGAGCCTATTAATATATAAATATTAGTTTACAATGCTATCAAATGAAGACTTGATAATTATAATTATGAAAAAATCCTAGCAAACAACTAGATAATTTTGCCCTTCAATTTCGTGCACATGGGTGATGTTGGATTTCCCACATATGCCACGCTTTCACATTTTGTTTCTTCACTCAACTTTTTTTGAGGGAGAAGGAGAAGGATATATATATATATATATATATATAGAGAGAGAGAGAGAGAGAGAGAGAGAGAGAGAGAGAGAGAGAGATTCTAGTGATATAGAGAGTGATGGGTAAAGAGATAGATACCCATGGACATGTAGCATCTTTAGATTGTTGGCACATAATAGTTGCTCAAAATATAATCTTTGTTTCTCTTTATATCTCTTATTTTTCTCCCATCTCCTATCTCTCTCTATAAATATATATTTCTCCTTATATATCTCTTACTTTTCTCCCATATCCTATCTCTCTATATTCCTCTCTCTATAAATGCATCTCTTTCTCTCCTTGTCTATCTCCCTCTCTCCCTATTTAATTTCCTTTATATATCTCTTTGTCTCCTCTATCACTCTTTTTCTCTTTTCTCTTTCTCCCTTGCCCCCTCTCTCCTACTTTTCTCTCCTTCCCTCTATATCTCTTATCCCTCTTCTTCATGCTTTATCTCTCTTTCTATATTCTCCTCTCTATGTTGCATTGATTTTACTAATGACACACAAAAGAAAAGAAAATGGAATATTTGTAGTCAAGAGGCATCTTCTCTTCAAAAGAACAAGTTAGATCTACTTTCATGGTCATTTCTTTCCTAAGAGTTTCTTTGATATAAGTAATTTTTAATATTGATAGATAATAATTCTTCCAGTACAATGTATCAAGACACTAATGAGCTAGAATTTAGCATACTAAAAACTATAAACATTTCATCTCATAACAATGTTCTATTGGTGGTTGTCGTTGCACCAAAAGATCAAGCTGTTAATGCCTGATACAACCGTCAGATTTATACAAGATCCACAAGAGGCGGTTAAGCCATGTCACGAACCCAAGCACCACGCTGCACAGGGAAGACCAAGGGACACACCAGCTTGCAAAAAAAAAAAGAAGGGCCCATTTCTACCATTACAAAATTGTATTACTGTCAAGTTAAAATGTATAATACAATATAGCTTACCACTAAAAATTATTTGGGAAAATTAGTTGTATATTACATGGTATCCATCATACCTACATATTAGCCTACACTAAGGTCCTTGTCAATACATTGACTAGAAAGAACTGCACCCATCATTTTTTGGGTAAGAATTAATGAAGCTTTAATGAACTACACTCATCATTTTCAACTTGAATCTAATGGGTGACACTTGGGTCACCTAAACTCAAGGTGATCAAATTATGTGGGAGAAAATTATTTGGTAAAATTCCCTAAATATGTGTTGTCATGGCTTTCTTCGATTCTAGAATATGCACAAAATGGATTTGTTGAATGGTCCTTGGAAAGTTTCAAGGAAATGCAATTAACATGTATAAAGTCAATCTCAAAAATTTTGCCTATCTTCTTCTAAATTATGCCAAAATAAGAGCTCTGTAATAAGGTATGACATCTATCACAACAAAATGGAAGGGAATTTTGTTAGATGTTATAGATGCAAATTTAACTATTAATCTCTCTTCTCTCAATATCTATTTCCTTATATCTCTCTTATCTTTCTCTATCTTTGCCTCTTGGTCTCTACATATCTGTACATCTCTCTATATCTCTTTGTCTCCATCTCTCTTTGGTAATATGTGTGTGTGTCTCTCTATCTCCCTCTTCCCTCTTTGCATATCTGTCTCTTTCTTAGGTCCTCTAGATCTTTGTTCTTTGTCTCACACTATTTTTCCTCTATCTCCTTACCCCCCTCTCTCTATCTCGCTCTTCTCCCCTCTATCTCTCCCTCTTTCTATCCCTATCTCTCCCTATCTCTCCCTCTATTGCAAACATAACATAACCCTGTTGGTAATAGAGTTTGATTATCTTCCTCATTCAAAGGTTTTGTTTTAATTGTGTTTGGATCCTTGTTAGAGAATGCATAGTTGCTTTGAAGCTATCACTTCTCCATTTAGACCTTTGTTGCACAAACAACACCATTTGCTAAATGGCCTACCAATTGACCTCATGTACTCCACAGATGCATACAAAAGAAATAGACCAATCTTTTTCCTAATTGACCTTCCACACCTCTTCAACATACCCATAGCACACCAAGATGCAATTTTATACAAAAAATATTAAACAAATATCTCACTAACCATACAACGTTTTAAAAGAATTTTCTGAATTTCTTATTCCAATTAAAAAATAATAATTTTTTTTTTGGCCACTAAGAATCTTAGCCCACGATTTGGGTCTACTCTTTTAGAATAGTTGTAAGGTTGTGTGAAGCAAAGTCAAACAAGGAATCTACGGATGATCGATTTTCGTTGAGGAGTCATTAAAAGGAGCTCGAATACCGGGACTGTTTTAAGGTATAGATTCATTCCCAATGAATTGGAGTGTATTCTCGAGAGTTTGGAATGTACACTGTTCCGTACAAGTTATTTGAACCCCGTTACGCATGTCTTTTAAGTTGCTTCACGCCAATCGCTTCCCCAACATATTTTGGAGTAGGGGAGAGGGGCCAATAGTTGTGCGAGGTCCAATAGTCGTGCACTCAATTGTGATTATAATACCTAGTCTTACCACATATTTATACTATATATTGTAAATAAATAATCTAAATATAAATTAAAAAATAACCAAATGTTGATCAAAAGTGGACCCATACTTGAACACATGAGAACCTTTAAATGTTATATTAAAAAAACATAAATACATTCATGAAGAAGTGAAATAAGTATTTTTTTGTCTCAAATAAAATATCACAACTATCCACTATAAGTGTGTAATTTAAAAAATAAAATTCTCATTTAATAAAATAAGACACTCATTTAAACAAGTATTCTTATCATAGTGAAAAAATATTGTTCTAATGTGTACAACTATTGGGGTAGCAATGTACAAGCATTGGAGTATTTTATATTAATAGTTTGTTCTATCACAAATATTAAAGGTGAGTACAATAAATACCATGTATTTTTTCATTAAATGTGAAGAATTTTAAAAAAAATTAGTGTTCAACTATTGGTCCATTTTTGTTTGGTATAAGTTGTATTTTAAATAATTATGTGTTGTTTTTATAACAACAAATAGTTTTTTTGTGTTCAACTATTGGTCCATATGTGTTGAATATAAAAGCTAGAGATATCAAAGATTTGTGGTTACCAATAAGTATTTGGTCCATTTATGTTGCATATTATCATATTTTAAATAAAAATATGATATTTTACAAGCAACAAATAGTATTTTTTTGTTCAACTACTGGGGTTTCCATGATTAAGTTTTGGTCAAATCTTTAAAAAGTCAAATTTTAGAAACTTCTCAATAGATGTGCTGATGTGGTGAGTTGCATGATGAGTCACACCTCCAAACCTTAGTTATAGATAGATAAGAGGCTAGTCCACATGTCAAAAAAAAATGAAGGTTCTACGATATTTCGGTCAATTGCTACATGTTGACAAAGTTAACCCGCATGATTACTGGCCCCTCTCCCCTAGTGGAAATTCGAAGTTTATCTATGTCACGTTTTTTTATAATATTAATTACCTGATTTCTCACGTAAAAAAATTGTATTGCTTAAAGTTTCGCGCTTCATAATTAATTTGCACTGTTCAAATGACGCCATAGGATGGTTATAGAGAGCCATGCAAACTATAAGAAATAAACAAATTTGTTAAATTTGTTAATATTTCTTTTAGTGTCGGAGCATCGTGGAATGTCTAATTGAATTGCTTGATTATCAATTTTTTTGACTCTGTTTTTTTTCGATCTTATGCTTTGTCTTGCCTCTCACATTCCGTCTTGCATCCTTTTTTTTCTTATTGTAATTCTGATGATGGATCATGGAGTTTGATTCAAAATGTCGATGCTAAAAATCACACACAGTTTAAACCAGAAATTCTTTGCAATATAGGATCCTCTTTCTATTTTCCTCCAACAGTTTTCAGGTTCGTGGGTTTGGTGGTTGTCTTCTTACTCGTGCTTTCAAGGGTCTTAGACCATCCTTGTTTCCAATGTTACTAATTCACATCTCTTGTTTCCAATGTTATGTATTCACATCTCTTTCAGTATCAGAGATGTGGAGGTCCATCTATTTATTTTGATTTCCAACAATTTTACTTTCCTTTTTAGATTTGATGGTATGGGATTGATCTTTTTAAATGCTTGTTTTCAATGTTACTCATCAACGATGCGAAGGTCTATCTATTTATATGCCTTTTGGTACATCTTTTGATTTTCAACAATTTTACTATTTTTTTAAGTTTGATGGTATGGAATTGATCTTCTTAAATGCTTGTTTCCAATGTTACTTATTTGCATCTCTTTCAGTATCAAAGATGTAGAGGTCTAATTTTAGTACATCCTTTGATTTCCAACAATTTTACTTCTTAGTCTTTTTTAGCTTTGATGCTCTGAGATTGATCTTCTTAAATGCTTTTAAGTATGGGTACATGGTATGGTTGATTTCTAAACTCTGACATTTTGTATTGATATATCCTTTTTTCAAGTTTAGAAGCTTGGTCTTCCCCTTCTTGTTTGTTCTTTGGTATTTTTGGGAGAACCTTGACCTTCTATCCTACAAGGTTGAGTAATAAATATCTTGGTTTTTAGAGTTTAAATTTTATAAAGCTTTTTTTTTAATCTTTAGATGGACCAACTTTCATTTGTGTTCAAGGTTTTTAGCTTCCCAATCTTTCAAGTATTTATCATCCCAGGATCCTAAAGTTTGCTCAATTGACTATTTTAGTTGGAATTCATGTTAGGCCTATAGAATAACTTTTGTTGAAACCTTGTATAGTTCTTATAAATATTTCCTATCTAAAGAACTCAATTAACTTCACCAGACAAAATATATCTAGGGATTCTAAAGTCTACTTGCCCTAATTTATTTATCTTTTTAAACTTTAGTTCTTTCTTTTGATGCTATAATTTATCTTCTACAATAGAAATGTTGGAAGGATTATCTTTGATTTGTATATAATAATTCTTATGCTTTTTTCGAAGCATCTGGATGCAAGGATAACAACTAGCAAAAGAGATGATGTATGAGTATAAAGAATATAAGGTCCTTTATCCAAAATATTCTCCCCATGGAGTGACATTATAGACATAGATCTAGGACATGTGAATGCACAAGAATTACTGCGAATAGTGTACAATGAAGGAGATATAAATTTTGAGGTCTAGTGCATGACCCAAAGTGGACTAGTCTAGGTAGTTGCATTGCTAATGTCCTTGTAATTGATAGAGCTCATATTAGCTTTATGACCAAAGGAGAAGGAAGGTATTTGGGCTTGTTCACTAGACTATCCTAGATATTAATATAGATGTAGTTGATAAGGTCTTTGGTTGACCAACATAGTATGCCAAGATAGGCTTGAAGGAAGCACTCAATTATCATGAATAATTTTTTATCAATGATAACTAACTATTCTAAAGGAGGAATTATTCCCTCTCAATAAATAATGTCATCCATTTTATTGCGCTCAAAGATGACCCCCATGATGCCATCACCTTATTAAGTAGAATGATTAGAAAACCAAAGGTTAGGGACTTCTTCCCTTAGATGCGTTTCTTTATATATTTCATCCTAGATAAGAATATAATCAATTAGGAAACACTAATATAAGTGATAATTTGCATGAAAAATTGATAAAAATGCAAGAATTAGGAAAATTCTACATGACCTACTTAGTCTACCTACTAGCCTATAATGCTAGATTTCTATGTTTGACTTAGGTAGGAAAAATGTAACTTGGAGGAACTATGGTGCATGACCCTTACTCATAGCTCAAACTAAAGGAAATATGGAGGCATTATCACTAGGTAAATGATGCATTCATATTCTCCACCATTAGGTTCTTGGAAAGGATTTTCATGAAGAGGTTGTTTCTAGAGAAAACACATAAGCTAGTCAATTGGGGGAGTTAGTTTATTTAGTTCATAACCTTCTACTACATAAAAAAGGGAGGATTACATAAAGACTTGTACAAGTTTCCAAGATACCCAATAAAAAATATTCTCTTAGAAACTTATAGACAATTAGTGGAAGTTCAAAAGAAGATAGATATACAACATAAGAATGGATTCTATTTCCCCATCTTAGTGGGGGCCTACTCCTATTCTAGCATGCACCATGCCAAAATGAGAACTTTACAACAAGATCATTGAGAAATTTAAAATTAGTTAGGTGGTTTCAATAGATATTATTGAGGAGCTTGTGAAGAAAGGATTGTTATCCTTAGGTTGAATCCTTATAAAAAATATAATTATTTGATATAATGATCATTGAAGACATAATGTAGTAATGTACTATACCTAAGAGGTTCATGTCATGTTGATACTATTTTCTTATGGTGATGTCATGTATAATGTAGCTCTTATATAATGTCTTAGATACATTTATAATTATTCCTTAATGATATTAAAAAGAATTAGGGTTTCTCCATTTATACAACACCAAAGTACACACATTAACAAAATATGCTCTCAAGTGGCCAACTAATAGCTAGCAAAAAGACATCACTTTGAGTTAAATTTAAACTTTAGGGGTCTAATTGGAACCCATGGATTTCACCTTCATAAAAGAATAGGTATTATGATGGTTGATTCCACACTCTAGGGATGAAGGTAAAATTATATTAGGTTCAAGCTAGTTGCTAACTTTTACTCAAAATTAGACCACTTAAACACTAGTCATTACACTAAGAACAAACTAGTCAAAATGAGTCCAAAATAAAATAAAAAAAGTGTAGAATATACATTTATTTTTAACATTATGATAATTAAAAAGGTTATTAGTTAATTTAAGGTTACTCTTTTATTTTAACTTTTTTTATAAGATTTTCAATGTAATTATATTTTTCAATCAACAAATTTTATAAGCAATTATGAATCTTTAATTTTAATTAAAAATATATGAAGTTTAGGAAAATTTTAAATAAAATCTCAAGCTAATTAGTATAAATCAAAACATAGTATTAAACAAATGTCATATTATGACTAGTCCTACCATTAAAATATAGTTAAAAGATTAAAAAATATTGATTATTAGTAACTTATTTTAGCAATTGAATTTATTAAATGATTTTAATTGTTTGCTAGTAAACTTAAATATTCACAAAGAAAGAATAATTCTTGATATTATAGGAAAAATCAATGCATTATAAATATCATGTTAACAACAAGATATTAAATAAATATCATTTAAAATTACCGACTATCTTTTGCCACTATGATATCAATTTTTTTTGAAATTATATATTCTACATATGGTATAATGATCTTATGTATGTCTTAAATAGATGTGTAATGATTCCTTGATGATCTTCAATTGAATTAGGTTTTTTCCTTTTAAACAATAAAGGATGCACATATTATTTTTTTTATCACAAGCGGGAAACTAACAACTAGTGCAAGAGTGTCAATTTTGAGTTGAATGCGAATTTTGAATTTCAAGGTTTAGAGGTCTAGTTAGCACCCATGGATTTCACCTTGATTAAAAAATAGGTAATATGATTATTTATTCTAGAATCTCAGGATGCATAAAAGGTAAGATTGGATTAGATTCAAGTTAATTGTCAACTTTTACATCATTACATTAAGAGAAAACTAGTCAAAATGAATCCAAAACAATTAGAAAAAGTGTAGAATATATACATTTATTTTTAACTTATGATAATTAGAAGGTTCTTGATTCATTTTAGTTTACTCCTTTATTTTTAATTTTTTTACAAGATTTTCTATGTTTCAATCATTTAATTTTTTTTTATAAATATTTAACTTCTTAAAACCATATTAATATTAGGAAAATTTTAAAGAAAATATCAATCTAATTAGTATCAACCCAAACTAGTAAACAAGTAGATGTGATAAAATGATTAGTCCTTACCATTACAATGTAGTTGATACTAATTAGTTATAAGACTAAAAATATTGATTAGTAGTAATTGATTTTAACATTTGACGATTTCAATTTTTGATTAATAAATTTAAATATTCATAAAGAAAGAATAATTATTGATACTGCAAAAAAAAATCAATGCATTATAAATATCAAATAAAATTATCCACTATCTTGTCCCACTATGATATCAAAATCTTATGATATATATTGTATATTACTATGTTGTTATATATATATTCTTAAAATATCAAATAAAATTATCCATTATCTTCTCCCACTATGATATCAAAATCCTATGACATTATATATATTGTATGTTGCTATATTGTTATAACTATTATAAGACCATATACTTGCATTCTTAGATTTTTAAAATGAATCCAAGCCTTACACATTTAGTTGAATGAGATTCACTAATAAATCCCTGTTTTCTTCTTTACCAAGCCTTTTGTTGTTGTACTAAATTTCCACATGCATTATTAATAACAAGATTTTTCTATTAAAATATTTTCCTATTCTTTGAATTCTTACTTATTTTGGTTCCATTAATTATAATTAGGTAGCTCTAGTTTGATGTTGTTTTTTGCTATGAATTTCTCTAATAACAAAATTTCATATTTAATTTATTTGGTTGTTTAGTTATTTTGTTTCCATTAAATAGAATTGGTTAGTTCTAATCTTTGTATCATATTGTTATACATATATGAATTTTAGTTTGTGTATGAATTTAACTTAACAAATCTAATTTAACTTTACAAATATCAAAATTCTAAAACTAAAAAAAAAAATTTCACATTTTCAATAACCAAAAATATAATTTTCTTCAACCAACATCAAATTATCAACCACATTACAAATTTTAATTATCCATTTTTTTAGACTATAGGAATGGGGTAGCCTCTTTATAAACTGCAGTGCGCTTAGTAAACTCTTTTCATGTGATTGACAATGCTAGCACAACATGCCCTCCAATACCAGATAGGGGAGAGTGGACCTCGTGACCTCTTGCCTACATCATGACGCTTTAGCCAATCAAAGTAGAACTCCTACCTCTAATTATTTATTTATTGATAACTTAATTTTAAATTAATTAATTACTATAAATCTTAAATATTTTAATAAATCTAATAACTTACTTTAGAACTCTAAACCTACACTATTTAATTTTCAAATATACCATTTAAATAAAAAAAAATACATAGTAGTATATTATATTATTATTTTATTAAATAAAAATTAATTAAATATCTCCTATATATTATAATTTTTTTTTAATTATGAAAACTTTGAAAAACGGAAAAATAATATAATCTAAACAGTTTATTAAATTCAATTACTTCTTGATATTAATTAATACACATCCTTGCCACCAGGACAAATAATTCACTTACCGTACCACGTTTTAAAAGAATTTACTATCTCCCAAGAATCTTAGACCAGAATATAAGCCTGCTTTTTAATGGATGTTGCGAGGTTGCGTCAAGAAAAGTTAAAACAATTTTAATTGAGCGCTGTGTAAAGGAGCTCAAATAACTGAACTTGTTAGGGGTGGATTGTGTCTTCCTGAGAGCTTGGAGTGCACGTAGACCGTTCCGTACAAAAGTTATTTGAGCCCATTTAGGCAAATTCTTCCAAATTGTTTCACACGCAAATTTTGGAGTCACGGAATTTCGAAGTTTATTCGAGAGATAGATTTTGCTTGTGTGACGTTCTTTTATGAGAATTTAATTTAGATTGCTTAAACTTTCGCGCTCTATAAAAAATTTGCACCGTTCAAACGACCGCATAGAATTGTTGCAGAGAAAGGCCATATGAATTAACGAACTAAACGAACTCGGTTAAAATGAAACATCAAATATATTTTTCTATGAGTATCAAGGTACAAATTACAATGTAATGTATCAGTGATGTTATAGATGAATCGCTAGACTTATATGGAATGAAAAAAATTTAAAAATGGCGGCCCACATATGATCGAATAACAAATTCCTTGCTTGATCGTCTTCGATAAGGAGTCAAGACCTATCAAGAATGGAACAGTATAAATCAACAAATCCAATTTGTCTGTTCAAAGCTTCACCTTGCATTTCTTCGTGCTGATATTGATATTTGTGTTCTCATCCAGTGTGTCGGCTACCAGATCACACCGCACGCGGAAAGTAATCTTCATGGTTTTCAGTTTCCCAAACTTGACCTTCACGGGGACATTAGCCTTCAAATACAGAGGAATGCTTCCCTCCTGATTCTCTTCATTCATCAACGTAACCATCTTACTGGTAATCTGGACGTTAGTCCCTGTGAGAATAATATCTAAACTAGTAGTATTCTTGTGGCCCTGGTAAAACGCAGGTAGTTTGCCCCTGCAGATCTCTGTGTCGTTGTAGAAAACCCCAATATAACTGTCGTCTAAGTAATATATCCCGATCTTTTTGTTCGGATTCGTCGTTCTCACACGCGCCGCAAACTGCGAAGAAACGGTAGCGTCTAAACCGAGGGAGAAGCTGATAATCTGAACGTTGTCGACTGAGTAATTGGGTATCCTCGGTAGGAAGACAGCGTAGAGAATGGTCGCAGCTATGACAATGGCGACAATTAAGAGCAAAAGAAGGCAAAATGTCCAGACGAGGCAGAGACAGCAGACATTGCGGCGGCGCTTAGGAGGGCAGGAGTAATATCTGGGGGCCTTCTGTGCAGAAAATTTACCTGGATTAGAGTTGGGCTCAATATTTTGGGACACAAGGCTCGATTTGGGAACCAGAGGAGCACTGGGTGGTGGACTTTTCCCTGCGTCCTTTTTCACCTGATAAATCCGCTGTCCTTCCGCCATGACTGTGTTATAATCCTGCTTCTGTTTTTGATTCGGAGAGGATTAATCACTGGGCGGTATGATAATGAAAATCTCTTTGAAAGGTGAGGCAGGAAGGCCTGTGGGTTTTCCACGGTGGAGAGCTCGCAATCGCTTGGAACTCCCGAGGAAAGAAGTTAGTCATGTGGGTGATTGCATGGTGAGATAAATTGTGAAGAAAATCGTAAGCGAAATAACATTTGCTTTGCTCTGGTGGTATGAGTCGCCGTGTATGTGCACTTCCCGTCTCAACATTCCTCTCGTATTTCACACGATTTTTCCAAACACGAATCGGTTTTAAGGTTTCCTAGACTGTTCCCAAACGTTACGTCGTTTATCTTGTGTCCGAAGTATTAGATCTTCAAATTGCTTGACACGTGTTCCTTCTTTTTTCAGTGGGGGATTTGGGTCAAAAATAGTTTGTGGGAAGCTAATGGATATTTTGTTACACTAAATTTGACTTTCCAATCCCGTCGACTAATTTTTTTCAATTAACAGTTATAAGTTATCATTTGCCTCGCACTCAAAGGAAACAACAACCGCCAGACATATATTCTTTTTTATCCATTGAAAATTTTGACTCTGCCTAACATATCGCCTTTCATTTCGTGAAGATATTCTTCTCATTCCTTGAAAAATTTCACCAGCCCAAAATATCTCCTTTTATATCGTTGAAAGAGTTCAAATACGGTCATACCGTCATCAAATTAAACTTATCGCATATCTGATTGGTTTGATAACTAAATTCTTTCTGATTATTGTTTTGTTATGTACACGTTAGCGCTAGTTTCATTCAGCACGTTCAATATTGGAGGACGTATCCTGCCACACAAAGAGGTCAAGCTATTTTCATCCAACAAGTTATGATATGAGCTTCGAAAAAAGTTTTTAATGAATAAAATTATTTTGAGATTAGTTTTTGGTTTCGAATTAATTTACATTAATAAACTTTAATTAAAAAAGTTAAATTTTATATAAGTTTTATCGTGAAATGGTTTTTTATAATAAATAACTGGTTTTAATATATTTGTTAATTTTTTTATGAATAAGGTGTATATTAGTTTTTATAAACTATAAAGATAATGATATGTTATTTGCAAAAAAAACGAGGATGGTAGAAATGCACTTTTGCAAAGTTCATGTAGGACCAAGTCCAAACAAAAGATGAAAACAAACAAAGGGTAAAGTCAGATGAATAATAAAATAAATAAAACTACTAAGCACCAAGAACAACTTTGGTAGGAGGGGATCACAATTGTCAAGGTTATCCCATACCTCAATGGGGATAATATCATCATCAGGAGGCTCCTAGCCAATAAGAGCACCCTCCCCCTCTTGATAGTCTATACACTACTAAGCATGAATATGAGAAAATAACTAGATCTAAGCAATGGAACTTGCTAGAATATGGCTAACCAATAAATGTCATGCCCATGAGAAGAGGGAGAAGGTGTCTAGAGTGCTAAGACCATCCATGAGTAGCATGATCCTTGGATCCTCGAGATTGAGATCCTCAATATCATTTGATAAATTCATATTTATTGAGTTTAAGTTTTTTTTATAATAAAACAAGTTTTCATAACAAATTTAATTTACATTTTATTTGATTTTTTTTTTTATAATAAATATGTTATTATTAACTTTTGGTTTAAGCCTTTTCTTTACTAGTTATATTTATATATATCTTAAATGTTGGTAGATATTTATATTTATTTATTTATCTATTAAATTATACGAAACATATTATTTATGTATATAGTTGTTGAGAAGAAAAGTGCATATCCTTATAATGTTTTCTATTTGTTTTATATTATTATGGTTCAATATTTTTGATATATGTTTTAATATATGATTTAGTTATTTTAGAAAATTGCAAAGCTTATTGACCTCAAGCCTAAATCCAACATTGTTATGCTACATTTACCATGTTCAAATATTTTTAACCTAGTTTTTATTGATATGTACTTATCGTAGACAAGGTCACTATATTCCCTAGATGTAATTATAAATACAATTAGATCCCTTGTTCCCTAAATTTAAAATATCACATTCCAAAGCTGACAATCTTGGGATCTAGCTATTATCTATCGACATGGAAGCAAAATATTTTAAATATACATATAAGGTTATGTACATAAAAGCATAATAATATTATGCATCTACATTATTGCATGATTTATCCTCTTGCTTGTATTTAGTTATCAATCTTCCCTTTTTAGTATCAAGCAACAACAATTCCATGAGTAATCAAAATTTAATTATTTTTATCCTCAACTAGCATGCATCTAATAAAATATATATTATGACATGATATGTATCTAGTGCATTTATCTAGGTGATTATTGATGAAGTTGATTGATCGTAGTCCTTTATCTTCTAATGACGTGGTTAATAAATTCATTTCATGATGCACATTATCTTAATACACATATATGTTAAATCCATTTAATGGTAAAATTTACATTATTCCATTTTCACATGATGCTTTTATAATGATGATAAAGTATTTCTCCCCTTAATTTCTACTATAATTTATCCCCTTACTTTGTCCCCTTAAGTCCACTAAATTCATCCCCTTAATTTGTACCATTAATCTATCACTTATTATATTTACTTATTTTTCCTACTTAATTGACCCCAGTATTATTTTAACTTAATTCACCCCTTACTTTGTCCCCTTAATCTATCCCCTTAATTCCACTTAGTCAACCCCCTATTTTGTCTCGTTAATGCGTAAAGTTTTTATTTTAGAATAGAAAATGATTTATGCAAAAAATTTCTTAGGTAATGCACACCAATCTCATATTTTAATCAAATATTCTCAATGCATGGTTACCACTCTTAAAGATCAACTTCTATAATAACAAGTCATTCATAGTAGGTACATATGGGATTTCCCAAGGCTTATTTAATTGCCATGTTGTCCAATCAAAGCTTCTCATGTTATATTTTTTAAGGAGCACACGTTTTCATGAGACACATCTTGATTTTGAACAATCTAAGATTTACAAAGCAACAGTTAGATAAATTGATGGAATAAAATATGAAACCCTAGGTTTTTCAATTTTAAAACATTACTTTAAACTTTGGGTCATTTTCTTAATCACCATATACTTTCGTTTGATTTTAATGATTCTAGAACCAAAAATTATTCTATTGGGGTGTAAGCCCCAATTTATTATTTATTTTCATCCAAATGAGGGCACTCTCTAATCTTCACACTCAAATAAAATCCAAATCAGTTATATAAGTTTGCAACACAAAAAACTGTTAGAGAATAAGATATTTACTTGCTTAATTTTACTTAGGCATAATGCATTATAGTTTATTAGTGCATTTAATTAATTGGTAGTTGTTGTTAGTTACATTTTAATTGGCTTTCCCCTTGCCTTTATAAGAAACCCAAATAGAATTTAAGCTCTTTCACCAATAGCATTTTTTTGCCTTCTTACCGGCAGATGGGTGGGAGGAGGAGTTTGTTTAAATGGAAAAAATATAAATTTTTTTAGTAGGTATAATTCATGGGGAGGGTGAGAAATATAGGAAATGAAATGTTCTAAAATCTTCATTGGTCCTTACATGAGAAAGAAACCCAAAAAGGCCATAAGATGAAGAATACCGACTAGGAAATTTATAAAGGAAGTGAATTAGAAATGAAAAAGGGTGGTAGATGTTTAGGAAAATATATTCATTGCTTATGTATCATGCCACTCAACATGGGGAAAGAAAGAGATAGATTACTTGGGAAGAGTAGGGGAGACAAAGAAATATTGATAGAAATTTAAAAAAGATTAGGCGGCCACTTGGTGAGTATTTTGTCTTCATGTTTAAAGGGGAAGGGAGCTCCAAGAGAGGAACCAAGGAATATTATTTTCTAAAATTTGGGAGTTTATTTCTTATATAAAAATGACCATGTACACTAAAAATCTAATTCTACTAGTATATGATAAGAAATAAAAGGAACCATTGTAACGTCTACAAAAAGTACACAATTTTAAAAATTACACCCAAAATAGAGTTTTTTTTCCCAAAGTTATGACCCTTTGAAGTTGCCAAAAAAAAAAATTGCATAATTGGATCATTGAGAAAATTAAAAAAAAAAAAAGATTTCCAAACTATAAGTCACCTACACCATCATGAAGGGTACAAAATTTTACCTCATTTAAAAAAAAAATGTTTGAAAAAAGAGCATATATGTGCAAGAACAAAGCCTTTAAATATGGGTTTCAAAAACCAAATTGCTAATGGTGAAGGAAGGAAAAAAGCCAAGGTTGTCTAATGATGCCATCATGATGTCATTTCCAACTTTGAAAAAATTCCTACCAAATATGGAGTTTTTTTCAAAATGTAGTTGTCACTAGAAAAAAGGTACATTTGCCAAATTTGATGGAGCTACCAAACATACTGCCAAATTTGGCCAAACACAAAATTTCACACCAAATTTGGAGGACTAGTGCATGTACTATTCTTGTAGAATTTAAAAAAGATATATGAAGGGTTTTCTAAAATATTTTATATTATTTAAAAAAAATAATAAATAAACATTGTTAACAAATTAAAATAAAAAATACTAAAAAAATATTGGGTTGGGGGGTTTTAACCCCATTTTCACCCTTATGAAAGTGGGTAGGCCCTAAGGTATTCTATCCTTTCCATGACCTAGGTTGTGGATAGGGGTTGGTACCTTGGGGCACTACACCATTTAATGAGGGTGGGACCCAAGGGAACTATTGTCCATATCATGGAAAAGGTATGGGAAGGGGAAGGTGCCTCCGCAATATAACCTAGTAATAATTTTTAAATAAATTAAAAATAATAAAAAAATATTCATACCATGGCACTAATGGTAGTAGTATAGTCACAACATAGTGTAACCTCCCAATAAAAGCTCATAAATTTTATATCACCAAACTCTAGCATCCCTTATATGAAAATAAAGGTTTTTGGGCCTTCTAAGAACAACCATGAGACCTATTTTTATCTAAGAGCCATATTGTACTTGATTCCCTAATAAAAATCTCAAAAATTAAGGTCTTTGATAACTCAATGATCTAATATTTTGTTACAAAAATAAAATAACTCATAGAAACAAGAATCTAACCAACAAAGCCAAATACCTTCCACACAAGAGATGCAATATAAATAATTGTTATATTGCCAAAAAAATAAAAAAAAATTATATCTAGAATGATGAATAAAAGTATTGAATTTATATTTGTGTTAATCTTTGGGGACTTATGATTATTTGATTATATCAGGTATAATACCATCCATGAAAAAAATCATGTTTAGTAATAGAATCAACAATCATATCAATATTACTGAGGGGAAATAATCATTGGTCATTGATTTATTAATATCTCAAAAATCAATACATATAAAAATGCATCCATTAGGCTTAGTGACCATAAATCCATAAAAAATAATCAATTCTCTAATTAAGCCTAAGTTCAATAATTTCTCAATTTCATCTTCAACCATAAAATCCACCTTAGAATGCATTTTTCTATTTTTTTATTTAATTAAATCAGCATCTAGCTAAAGAATGATAATTTATGCTTAACAGCGTCATTATAAATATATGACATATCTTGATGATACCATGCAAAAAGATCATTGATCTGATGTAGCACTATATAATAATTATGTCACTCATAATTATTTGAACATATATGATTTTCAAAATCATATTTACCTATTTTATCCATCATGTAAGTGAAATGAAAGAACTCATATCACAAATCTAATCAACAAGACCAAATACCTTTCACATAAGAGACACAATAGAAATAATTACTATAGTGTCAAAAAATAACAAATATTGAATTATCTAGAGTGATGAAATAAATGAGATGACCTTGATATAAAGATAAGAATAAAACCCTAAATGAAACTCTAAGACAAACTAAGGTCATGAAAAGTGTCTTAATCATATGATATGTGACCCAAAAAATAAATGACCTAAGTAAGCTTAAGTAAAAAAGTGTGAATAATACCTAAAGTGAAACTAATTAGGTAATACACCATTTTTACATGAAGAAACCTACTAAGTGTAGCTTAGGGAGAATTATAAAACATGAAAAGATGCACAGATGGGTCCTAAAAAAAATTCCATGTTAGGTATTGATGTACAAATGCATATTTCACAAATAGAGAAAATGAGAAAATCTCATGAGAAAAAGCTCCTCTCCAAAAGAGAAAAATGAAAAATTGAAGGAAGGAGGATTCCAGATGAACCCCTAATACTTCCATAACAGATATAAAATATGTCCCTCTAATAGGAGAGAAAATAATTGAAAGATAAAGAAGGCTCCAAAGAATATCCCAAAAATAGTGGGAAAATGAAGAAAAACAATAAAGCATGAAGAAGTTAGAAATAATTTCTAAAAAATGACTACTATAATGATAAAACTGATGAACCTCCTCAAAAATTAAGATGAAGATCATGATCAAAGAGACAAATATTTATGAGTTACCCCTTTGACACTACTCAAACAATGATTAGATGGCTAACCAAGGGAATAATCTAATAGCTGAAGATATAGATGGCACATCAATTTGCATGAGTGACCCCAATGCCACTAGTCAACCAATGAACATATAATCTAACAATTCAAAATAATATATTCCAATGGTCTCAAGAATATTGATTAACTAAGGATAAAATATCACCTCCATAAATAGAAATGCACAAGTTTCAATATCATATTTTTTCCATATCATTAAAATGTATGGGTAACTAGTTTCTGCATCTACCTAGTATATAGGAATACAAATAGATATATAAATCACTCTAAAGATAAATCAAAGAAGCTTTAGTCACCAATAATATGAACAAAGGAGAGGTATGATGCAAGAAGGAAAGAAGAAGGGGTGGTGGGCCTAGCTCGAATGGCTAAAGCATCCTGTTGTAGGCAAGAGGTCACGAGGTATAGTCTCCCCACTGTACCCATGGTACCAGAGGGTGTGTCATGCTAGCATCACCAGTCATGTGAATTTTTTTTACCAGGCACACTACAGTTTATAGGGGGCGGCTACCCGATTTCGATTCCTGCAATCTAAAATAAAGAAGGAAAGAAGAAATATTAGAAGATACACAAGATAACATTTGCAAATATAAATAGTGTACAAAGATAAAACACACTTACATAAAGGTAGAGATGGTTGTGTTTGAAAATAATACAACACACAAAAAATCCCTTAGAGTAATTTATAAATTATTGTGAGTATAATAATCATACAACATGATGTGTAAGTTCCCCAAAGTACATGTATAATATGTGATATTTTATCTTAGTGTGTTTACAAATCAAAAAGAACATTTGATAGGTGATTATAATACACAAAACTAATGACATATTAAAAATATAATTGTACTAGATAAGATATTATGAGATAGAAGGAATCACTATAATGCATCAAAAAATACATAATTCTAAAAAAATCACACCAAAAATTGAGTCAATATGGAAAATTTATGACCCTCAACATTCCCAAATTGAGAATCGTACAATTAAATTACTGAGAAAATTGAAATTATAAAAAAAATTAAATGTCCAAAATAAAAATAATCAATACGATCATGAAGAGTACAAAATTCTATCCCATCTAAAAAAATGCTTTGAAAAAGGAGCCTGTATGTGCAAGAATGAAGTCTTTAAACATGTGCTTCAAAAATAAGAATACCAACAATGAAGGGAGGTAAAAAAAAGCCAAGTCTCTGATTATTCCATCATGATGTCATTTACAAATTTAGAAAACTGCTACAAATATGAAGGCCTAAGAAAAGTAGATTTCATCAAACAAAAATAACTTTTCCCAAATTTGAGGGAGTTACCAAAAGTACTAGCTAAGTTGGTTGATTTCTCAATTTCCCACCAAGTTTAGAGGACTAGTATTTGTAATATTTTTGCAAGCTTTTGTTAGTTAAAAAAATGGAGTGTTTCTAAAATATTTTATGTTATTTAAAAAAACTAAAAAAAAAGTATTATTATAAAAAACTTTTAAAAGAATTTACTAAAAACATATTAGGTTGGGGTGTGTTTAACCCCCCTCACCAACTCTGTGAAAGGAGGTAGGCCCCAAGTGCCACTACCTTTCCACGACCTAGGTCATGGACAAGGGAAATATCTTGAGGTAATACACCCATAAATGGGGGTGGGACCCAAAGGGACTACTGTCTCTATCATAAGGAAGTACCCCCACGGTACATCCTCAACATTTAAATTTTTTTTTTTTCTTTTTTTTTCTTTCCTTAATTAGAAAAAATATCCATACTAGGGCATGAATAGATTTGACAAAGGTACACACAACTATAAAACAAAATATTTTTTTTAAGAACTTGTATAGAGATTAAGACTATTCAATGGTGATTGTACTATCATATAGATCCATAGGATTGTATGAACTAGTGTAGTGGTAGCATCCTCACCTCCCAAAATAAATCTCAACCTTTTATTCATGAAACCCTATCACACCATATGAAAATAAGGATTTTTGGGCCTTCTAAGCATAAAAAATGAGTGCTCCTTCACTCTAAAGCCACCCTATAAGAGTTCTTAACCAAAACCATCAAAGAAAAAAGAAGGGGTTTTTTGATTCAATGCTTTGATACCATGTTGAATAAATTCAAAATAAATTGTGCATAAGAAAGAACCTGAAAATTAAGAAAAAAATACCTTTTTAATGAGACATGCATTAGAACTAATTTCTATATAACTAGAAAATAATGGATATAAAATTATCTAGAATGATGGAATGGATGAGATGAGCTTGAGCTATAAAGGAAACAAATCCTAAATAAAACCTTAAAAAAAACTAAGATCATTACAAGTGTCTTTATCATATGACATGATACTCAAAAACTAAAAGACCTAAGTAAGCTTAATAAAAAGGCATGAATAGTTCCTAAAATGAAATTAGTTAGCTAATGTACTCTTTTCACACCAACATGTCAACCCTAGAGGCAAAATGTATTAATTGTAATAAGTCCAAATGTAAGGGGCAACATAATGACATTGTAATGTAGAAGGATAAAATCTAAGGATAAAACCCTAGAGGGCATACGAATGTTAGATTCACTAATTTATGTAAGAGAAAATAACACACCTCACATAAATATCATATAAATTAATTTAATCAAAACAAATAAAAATATCACTTAAGATAAAAAATAGGATTATACTACTAAAATAAACAAATAAATAATGATACTTTAAACTCTAGAGTCAATCGATATTTTATTATGTTAGATATCAATAATTAAATTACCAATGTTTTAGACAAAGGAAACCTATAAGACAATCGCCTCAAGACGAGAAATTCTATCATCTATTGTTATTTTTCACTTCACACCTACAAAAGTAATCTCTATTCTCATGGATATGAACACAAGTAGTGGAATTCCATAGATTTAAGCTACACCAAAATTGATGCAAAGACTCATTTGCCTTGATTTCTAGAATTTCATTGAAAAGAGGTGGTTTCAATAGACACTATTGAAGAGGTTTCTTAGAAAGGATTATTCTCCTTTAGCTAAACCCCTATTAACAATGTAATGATCTGATATAATGATTGTTGAAGATGCTAGGCAAAAATATAATATATCTAAGATGTTCATATCATGTTGATACTATGTTATTATGATGGTGTAGTGCATGATTTAAATTTTACGTAATGTTTTAGATAGATCTATAATGATTCTTTGATGATCTTCAGATGAATTAGGGTTTTCTCTTTTATACAACACCAAAGTGTATACTAACAATTTTTTCGCTTGAGTGGGCAACTAATAGCTAGTGAAAAGGGCATCAGTTTGAGTTAAACTTGAAATTTGAATTTAAAATTTTAGGGGTGTAGTTGGAACCCATGAATTTCACCTTAATAAAGAATAGGTAATAGGATGATTGACTCTCGACTCTAGGGATTCATGTTGGTAAGATTAGATTAGGTTCAAGTTAATTGTTGTGTTCCACTCAAAATCAAACCACTTATACACCAGTCATTAGACTAAGAACAAATAAATTAAAATGAGTCCAAAATAATTAAAAATTATAGAGTATACATTTATTTTCAATATTACAATAATTAAAAGGTTCTTAGTTCATTTAAGGTTACTCTTTTACTTTAATTTTTTTTACAAGGTTTTCAATGTAATTATATTTATCAATCGACAAATTTTAAAAGTAATTATGAATCTTTAACTTCCTAAAACCAAGGAGATTCCAAATAAAATATCAATCTAATTAATATCAACCAAAAATTAGTAAACAAACAAGTGTCACATAATGACTACTTCTTACCATTGCAATATAGTTGAAAGTGTAGTTGATATTAACTAGTCAAAGGACTAAAAAATGTTGATTGATAGTAACTCATTTTACCAATTGAATTAATCAAATGATTTAATTTTTTGGTTGATAAATTTAAATAATCACAATGAAAGAATAATTCTTGATATTGCAAGAAAAAATTGATACATTATAAATATCATTTAAAATTATCCACTATTTTCTCCTAATATGATATCAAAATTTTATGGAATTTATATGCATTCTATATATTGTATAATGCTATGGTGTATATATTATAGGGTAGTATATATGCATTCTTAGTTCTTCTAAGTCAATCCAAAACTTACACATTTGGTTGAATGGGATTCCCTAGTTTTTTTTTCATCTTTACTAAGCCATTTGTTGTTGTTAAATCTACATGCATTACTAACAAGTTTCTTTGCTAGAGATTTTTCTCACTAACAAAGTTTCATAGTCGAAGTTATTTGAATGCTTAGTTATTTTGGTCTCATTAACTAGAATTGGGTAGCTCTAGTTTGCTATTGTTTTAAATCCAAATGCATTAGTAACAAGATTCTTTGCTATGAATTTATCCCGCTAACAAAGTTTCATATTTTAAATTATTTAGCTACTTAATTATTTTGTTCCCATTAATTAGAATTGGATAGCTCAAGTTCTTGTATCATACTATCATGTAAATATGATTTTTAGTTTATGTATGGATTTAACTTAACAAGCCCAATTTAAATATATTGATATCAAAATAAAAAAAATAAAAAATAAAATACTTAATCATATTTTCAACAACAAAAAATATAATTTCATCCAACCAACATCAAACTATCAACCACATTAATAATCCCAATCTTATATCTCTAATTACACATTATAATAAAATCTAATTACCCATTTATTAATAACCTAATTTTTAAATTAATTAATTACGATAAATCTTAAATATTTTAGTAAATCTAAGAGCTCACATCATAACTGTAAACCTACACTATTTGGTTTTCAAATATACCATTTAAATATAAAACGATTACACAAATAAATTATTAAATTATTATAATATCAATTAATAAATTAAACAAATATCTTCTTACATAAAGAAATCACTTTTACTAATTAATGTATTAAATTCAATTTATTTGATAAATTGGAGTGCGTTCACGAGAATTTGGAACGTACGCCGTTCCGTACAAGTTATTTGAGCCCCTGTACGCAATTCTTTAAGTTTCTTAACGGTAACCGCTCTCCCGACATATTTTGGAATAGTGGAATTTCGGAGTTTATTGGAGCGATAGATTTGGCTTGTGTCACGTTCTTTCATAATATTAATTACCTGAATTTTCAGGTTAAAAAATTGTATCGTGTAAAGCTTCGCACTTCATAAATAATTTGCACTGTTCAAACGACGCCATAGAATGGTTGCAGAGAAAAGCCATAGAAATTAAAAGAAAAAACGAACTGTTTAAAAATGAAAAATCAAATATCTTTTTCTATGTGTATAATCAGAACTAGACTGTATCAACGTACAAGTTATAATATTATGTACAAATGATGTTGTATGTGTGAACGAAATTTTATAAAGAATGGCGGCCTAATTATGATCCAATAACAAACTCCTTACTTGATGGTCTTTGATAAGGAGTCGAGGACAGATAAAGGATAGAACAGTATAATTCGACAAAATCCAATTTTGTCTGTTCAAAGCTTCACCTTGCATTTCTTCGTGCTGATATTGACATTGGTGTTCACATCCAGCGTGTCGGCCACCAGGTCACACCGCAAGCGGAAAGTAATCTTCATGCTTTTCAGTTTCCCAAACTTGACCTTCACGGGAACATCCGCCTTCAAATGCAGAGGGATGCTTCCCTGCTGCTTCTGTTCATTCAGCAACGTAACCATCTTACTGGTAATCTGGACGTTAATCCCTGTGAGAATAATGTCCAAATTAGTAGTATTCTTGTGGCCCTGGTAAAACACAGGCAGTTTGCCCCTGCAAATCTCCGTGTCGGTGTAGAAAACCCCAATATAGCTGTCGTCTAAGTAATATATGCCGATCCTTTTATTTTGATTCGTCGTTCTGACTCGCACCGCAAACTGCGAAGAAAGCGTAGCGTCTGAACCGAGGGAATAGCTGGTAATCTGAACGTTGTCGACTGAGTATTTGGGTATCCTGGGTTGGAAGACACCGTAGAGAATGGCGGCAGTTATGACAATGGCGACAATAAAGAGCAACAGGAGGCAAAACGTCCAGACGAGGTAGAGACAGTAGAAATTGCGGCAGCAGTTAGGAAGGCAAGAGTAATATCTAGGGGCCTTCTGTGTGGGAAATTGACCTGGGTTAGCGTCGGGTTCTACTTTTTCGGACACAGAGCTCGATTTGGGAACCAGAGGAGCACTGGGCGATGGACTTTTCCACGCGTCCTTCTCTGCATCGTTTTTCGCCAGATAAACCCGCTGTGCTTCCGACATGACTGTGTTATATTTCTGCCTCTGTTTTCAGCTCGGAGAAAATTGATCACTGCGCGGTATGATGGAATGATAATAAAAATCTCGTTAAAAGGTGAGGCGGGAAGAGTTTGCAAACGCTTGGAACTCCCGAGGAAGGAAGTTAGTCGTGTGGGTGATCGCATGGTGAGATAGATTGTGGGGAAAATCGTAAGCTTGAGCCGCCGTGTATGCTCCACTACCCATCTCCCTATTCCTATGTATTTCACACGATTTTCCCCAACACGAATTTGTTTTTTAGGTTTCCTCGACTGTTCCCAAACGTTTCGTCGTTTTGACGTGGTTTAATCTTGTGTCATAAGTTTTAGATCCTCAGATTGCTAGACACGTTTTCCTCTATTTTCCAATGGGGGATTTGGGTTTTGGATAGTCTGTGGATGTGCAGTCAGTGCTCGGAAGGGAAGCGAATTCACTTCTTGCTAGTCTAAATTTGACTTTGGAATGCCGTCGAGCAGTTTTTTTCAATTAACAGTAATCAGTCATCATTTGCCTCGCACTCAAAGGGAAGAACTAAACGCCACATACATATATTCTTTATAATCCATTGAATTTTTTGACTCTGCCAAACATATCGCCTTTTATTTCTCACAGATATTTTTTGAATCCCTTGAAAACTTTCACCCGCCCAAAATATCTCTTTTCATCGCATACAAACTTAAAACCCTGATTGTCTGTTATGGGAATAGTGAAAATACGGTCATACGGCCATCAAATTAAATCAGTAACTTATCTAATGATTTATTAACTAAATTCTTTCTGATTATTGTTTCGTCGTCGTACACGCTAGCCCTGTTTATTCAGCACGTTCAACATTGGAGGGTGTGGGCTGCCATAGAAAGAGGCCATCGTTAGAGAAAGACGTCATGGTTGGACTTCGAAGAAATAGAAGCCATCGTTACGGAGAAAGAGGTTATGGTTATTTCATCCATTTAAAAAGTTATTATGGCTTCAAAAAATATAAAAGCCATCACTATGGAGAAAGAGGTCATGGTTATTTCATCTATTTAAGAAGTTACTATATGGGCTTCCAAGAAATAGAAAGAGGCCATCGTTACGGAGAAAGATGCTATGGTTATTTCATCCATCTAAGAAGTTACTATATGGGCTTCGAAGAAATAGAAAGAGGTCATCGTTCGAAGAAAGATGCCATGGTTATTTCATCCATCTAAGAAGTTACTATATGGGCTTCCAAGAAATTCTAATGAATAAAAATATTTTTTCTACTTTTTCTTTCTTTCGTTTTTTTGGTTTGAAGATATTTTATATTAATAAATTTTTGGATGATAAGTTATATTTTTGTGTTACTTTTTAATGGGTAAGTTGTCTCATGTTGGACCAATAGTGGCATGGTGTGATGGTTGGGTTGTTGTGTTGTTATTCTTGCCATCAAGGTTCAAACCCCATTGGGGTGTAATTGTTGAGAATTTATATTGGGGATAAAGCCCCCCCATTTGTGACCTCACCGATTCATAGCTTTGAGTAAAAAACATTTACCCCTTATATAAAAGAAAAAAGAAAGAAAGAAAAGAAAGTTGTTTCATGTTGGAAACAATTGTTAGGTTGTCATTACTTTTTTTTTTAAATAACTAGAAAATAATTTTTAGATTGGAGAGTAGCTTGCCCTTACTTGGTCCATGAGTGACATCACACAATTATATTAAATGTTCTTTTAGTTCATTCAATGTATTGGAAGTATCTTTAAATTTAAATATGAGCATTAATTTGATAGCTCATATCAAATATTATTTATGTTTTGATTTCCTTTTAATGCATTTTTTTGCAATTGGCAAATGCATTTATGCATTTTTCTTTAGACCACTCCTTAGGTTATGTATAAATACAATGCGCATTGTAGAGAAAAATACAAAATAGTTGCAACAAACCATTCCACAAACAATATTTGAAGAATATGACTGGGTTAAAGATAAATATTAATAGTATAGATATGGTTTTCTTGTTGTCTATGCAATATCTAATATACATTCATGTGCATACAATATTAGATAGTTATTAAGAATGTGAATTTGGATTCTCTAGGAATTTTGGGTTATATTTTGCTTAAAATTTAATTAATTTAATTTCCAACTCTTGCCATTTCTTTTGGCCAAGTTTGAATTAGAGCCCAAAATGGACCTTAGAAGTCCAAGTCTCAATACTATGACATAGAGAACAACTTTACAATGATCATGTCAAATCAAATAGAAAACATGGGAAATAATGTTTGCATCAAATAATGATTAAATAACAAAATTGGGCCAAAAAAGTAGAATACATACAACTATATGTATCAAATAATTAAAAAAACTGTCTACCAATATCCATCCATGACAAGTATTTCTTTTTCCATCAACATAAGATCATAAGTTCTTCCTTTCTTTAATTAATTCATTGTAATCTTTCCATTCTCAGCTTCTTCACAATGAAGAATAAGATTTTGGAGAAATTTATACAAATTTAACTTCATTAGAAAATAATCAAAAGAATAACAAGCATGAATAGTGATAAATAAAAGTCCTCTACCAATTTTTTTACAAAAAAATAATTGGAAAAGTTAGAATTATATGCAATATTTAACATGCTTGGTTGATTTTGTATCTTCTACAAGAAAAAAAAATCATTGAAAGCCATATTCATTGGATTATAAGGAATCCAAATAAATGGAGTTCTTCATATCATTAAGCAAAACACATATTTTATTTCTCTTCCAAAACACCCCACTAATCATAACATCACACTCTTAATTCCTTTATGTGCTACCTAGTCCCACACAAAATAATTTAGCTCTACTCCACACACACAACTTTCATTATTCACTCTCCTTCTCTAGATAGCCATAACACAAGTTTTGAATAGTACCCACAAGTCCAAGAAAACACAACCCAACATAGTACCTAGTAGGTTGTGCTCAATTTGTGACTTTGAAATATTACAAGTGAGATAGTTTTGTTATTTTCTTATCTTTTCCAATTAAAAATACTCATGGCCATACTAGTTACATTAATGGAGATTTTAGACTTGTATAGATATTTCCAAGACACATATTTTTTGAACCTTAATCACGTAAAAATCTTACTTTTAGCCATGAAATTGATCAAAACTATAACATAATATTATTTTAAAGAAAAATATTAACTTCCCTTAAATAATTTTTTTTGTTTGGAACTATAATTTTCATGTAGAGACTAAAACAATAGGAGTATCTTTCCTTAGATTATGCTTGAAGGAGTGATTTGAATACAAAACCTGTTGGCAACATGAGCATTGATCGTATATAGTGTTGTTATTGATGGAAATCCACTGTAGAAGTGATGGCACAGTAGTATGCATCTGGTTTGAAGAAGACCAAGTTTTTTTGGAGAAGATTGGTTAAGTCCCAGTGCATTTTTAGTGTAACAGAGGAAATTTTTTGTGGTCCATATTATTCCTCTTTGAATTATCTTGTCATGCAACTTTGAGGTGATCATGGAATGTATTGGAAGAGTCTATATCCAAATTTTTAGGGTTTAATGTCTTCCACAAATGAAGATATTAATGATAGAGTATCAGGCTTAGTAGATGTTGAATATGATAACTGAGAGGGGAGGTGAATCAGTTGCCACAAAATTAAGCCTTTAATTCAATCACCAAAACTAATCCTTAATACTTATTAAATGATTAATCATCAAATTCCAATGCAAAAACTTAAGTCCTTGACACATAAACACAATAACACCAGACTTACGTGGAAAACCCTATAAGGGAAAAACCATAGTGAGGATTAACTCACACTATAGATAATATTAAAATTGATTTCAAAAGGCTCATTGCCTAAAACAAGGCTCACTACCTGAAATAAGGACTCATTGTCTGGAACAAGGACTCACTGTCCAACAGGGCTACAACCCAGAGGGTTCACTGCCATAGAGATACAAAGAAGTTAAGAAGAGTTTTTACAGAGATACTACAATACCAATGCAACAAAGGATTCCACCACAATTATTTACAAACATGCATGAATGATAGAGTTCAACTTTTGCTCACTTCATCCAAAAACTTAGCATTAAGCTTCACATTGATTTGCCACACTCTCAACACACACACACACACACTAAATAGAATCAATGTCACATAAAATTGCAGTTCCTCTTTTCTCTTATCACTCTTCTTCCTTTATCTTGCATCCTTTCTTCACCATTAACTTATCTTGCCTTTATACCATCTTCAATTTTGAAACATAACCAAAGTCGGCCATCCAAATTTAAATTCAAATTAGGGTGGTGTCAAAACATCTTAGGGTGGAATTAGAATGAGGGTGACCTAAACACATGCTTCAAGGGACCCTAAAAGATCCAAGACACTTCATCATCCTCTAAAGTAGTACTTCACACAAGGTCAGCCAAACCAGTGCAAAACACATAGAACCATTAAGCACAAATCTTCCAAATGATGAAACTATCTTCAATAGAACTAGGGCAACACAACTCCATAACAACAAGTCATAAGACTTCATCAAATAGAAATCCAGACCAACAAAATTTCTCCCAAACCTCAACTAGAAACAAAGAAAACCATTGTTCACAACTGGTGAACACAACTTGCACTGTACAACGAATCAACAACCAAAAATATGGATATAACATCTACTAACAACCATGAACAACATATCTAAACCACACAACCATAAGAGCGAGTTTGGACCAAAAACTGGAGCAACCATTGAACACATGCAATATATCTTTATTACAATTTTATCAATATCCTTGATATATACAACCAACAACAACTAGTAGATAACCGGTTGACCAATTGACATCAATGACAACACCTAAAAACTTTCCTCAACACCTTCAGACTTTTCATTCTTGCAACAATCTCCCCATTTGTCATTGATGGCAACACATGATGTGAAAAACCATCAAAGACAACATACTACCTGTAAATACATTTTTCTATTTTCTCCCCCTTAGAAGATAATCTCTTAGATGCTTCTTCTCATTCTCTTTTCACAAGTTTCTTCTCTCTCCCTTTGAAATCAATGGAAAAGGCAAAAGAAGATTTTCCATTTATTTCTCCATTGACATGACAAACAAAATACACATAATGAAAACACCTGATACTACCTGCTCCCTTGAGAGGTAGCCACCAAAACATTAGTCTAGAAGAAAGATAGATCCATAGATCCACTAAACTAATGCATCCCCTTATGCATCTAGTTCAAGAAAGGAGGGGAAATAACCCCTAACCTCTCCCAGAAATACTAGAAAGTATCTTTAGCATGAGCCTTCATGAAAATATAATCAATCTGATCCTTCATTGGAACATACTCAAGATTTAATTCATTCTCTATGACTTTCTCTCTCAAGAAATGATATTTGATAGATATATGCTTCGTCCTCGAGTGCATCACAAGATTCTTAGAAATGTTAATTGCACTTGTATTGTCATAGAAAATAGAAACGGGATCATCATATAGCACTGTGATTGTTAGATGTTGTGGTTGTGTTGCTGATATGCGGTTTTCATTGATGCCAACACTATTACCATTAATGTCTTTAAGACTGTATATGTCAAGGATATTGAGAAAATTGTAATAAAATAAGTTGCAGGTTGTCTGTGAAGCAGTGAAGATTAGTATGATGGAAATTTCAATATGTTGATGGTGAGAAGTTGTGGATTAAAGGGTTTTTTTTTCATGTATATCTAGTTTATCCACCGAAATTTCTTAGAGGTGCGCATGAAGATTTGAGAAAGTTATGAGTTTCTGTGTTCTGATAGTTATTCTGTTGCTGTAACTGGTGTTCCTGGAAGAAGATAGTGTGATTCTAGTAATCTAAGTTGTTGCATATGCTCTTGTGGTGTTTGTGGATGTTTCTAGACCATGTTCTATCTATGTTGCATGTCTGCATTGATCATTGTGCTCGTGGTCGATGATTTTCTCTTGTGTGTTCATGTTTTTCATGTTCATGGCTGACAAGGTGATTGAAGCGTGTTGTGGATCTTTGAGGAAAAATATTTGAAGGTGTTTTATGTTTGAGCATATTTTTTTGGGTCTCTACTATGTTGTGGCTAACCTTGGTAGATTCACATTAATAATCTTTATTATTTTGGGCCGACAGTTTGCATTCATTTTATTGTTTTTTTCAAGCCAATATGAAGCAATTTAATTACTTGTTGCAGTTATATACATAAGCGATCGTTTATCTCATTTGAGGTATGAATGATATGAAGTATGCGAGTACTATGTGCGAATATAGATCAGATCATTCGAAGCCAAAGCAAAGTGTAAAGCAGAGTGAAGAAAAGTGAAGAAGTTTTCATGTGCTTAACCAAAACTATAATAAGGCATTATTAGATGCTACTTTCTTAGTTCTAAATATTTAGATGGATTTAATCTGAATGTTTCTATAAGACAGTGAGTCTTCCCTTGTATTTGAGCAACAAGCTCTAGGCAGTCTGCATGAATGCATGTGCATTCTCATTTATTCTTCTTTACTTTTAACAGAGTATAAACTTGTGGATTAACCTCCACCGTGGTTTTTCCCCTAATAGGGTTTCCACACAAAAATCTTGGTGTTATGTGTATTTTTGATGTGATGTTGATTTATTCTTTCATGGTTATTGTGACCCTTTTAAAATGTCGTCCTAATGTGAGATGCTAAAATGATGCAATAAGAAAGAACTAACATAAGAAAAGGGCACCTCAAATATTAACCTAAGAAATAGATAACATGAAAGCAAGATAAACAAATTGATTGTTGATTGTTATAACTTTATGCGGCTTCTTCCTTGGTTGGCCCTTGATATTTGGATGTCTTGTGTGCTCCTTGGATGACAATGGAGTGAAGTGGATGCAAGATGCAAGATGGATTGATAATAAATTCTATGGAAAAGCTAAAATGCTGCAAATGACAAATTGGCAAGAGTTTGGTAGCAAAAGACTTGATCCCAAAAATGGGAGAAATGAGGGGGTATATATAGGATAATTGGAATTCTCTAGAGAATTCAATGGTTGAGATTGATCCAACAAGATCAAGATGAAGGGCTATGGTGAGTTGAGGACTCACAAGCCCTCACATCTTGACATATGGAATGTGAGATATCTTAGGGTGGAATGAGGTGGAAATGAGGTGGAAGAGAAGTACATGAGGTGGATGAAGGACAAGTACCTTTAAGGTACCTTGGGGGATGAGAAGATTTCCTGAAAAAGGAACTTCTTGTACCCAAATGAGGATGAAAAAGACATTTGAGGGATTTTAAAATTCCTCAAAAATCTCCATGGGAAAAGGGGAAGTGGTTGGAAGAATAAATGCAAATTAAAAATTTTCATTCATTGGAGAGTTTATTGGGTAAAATAAGGTCTCCAAAAAGATGGAGATTTTTTACATGTGGGTGATGTGACAAGTCCAAGGTTCTAGAAGTCCTTGGCACATGTAAAGTGACAAGTCAAGCCTTCTAGAATCTTGCATGGGGATGGGGAAGACCTTGGAAAGACAAAAGTGAATTAAAAATTCACATGGGGAAGAGAGGAGCTTTGGGAAAATAAATGTGAATTAAAAATTCACATGGAAAAGAGAGTCTAAGATAAAAATGGTAAGTGGGAAGGTTGACCAAAAAGGGTAAGCTAAATGTGGCTAATGATTTCGATTAAGGTTGTGCAAGCACAGGATTAGGATAATTAATGAGAGATTAGAGGCAAGTGGGAGATTATGGAGGATGTGACACTTAATCAAGATTAAGTGATGCACATCCTAATCACAGATTAATTAATTTAATCTGGATTAAAAGAGGGTTATGGAGGATGTGAAAAGGAGAGAGAAAAAGGGGAATTAAAAATTGATTTTAGTCCAAATAGGTTAAAAGACTAAATTAAATATTTTTTCATATTTATTTAGTTTAGAGAAGAAAAGGGATAAGGTAAAGTATTTAATTTATTTAATTACATACTTTAGGAACCTTAGGCAGAAAATGAAATAATGGTTAAATAAATTATTTAATCACTATTAATGAAATAGATGAATGGAGTAAACAATTTTGATCATATGGAAGTGAGCAAATTTGGATGTCCATATTTTTCCCCTCTTCGAAGTACCGTAAGAATAACTATGCTTCAAAGAAAAAGAAAGTGCAGATGACTCTATAGAGGAAGTAACCGGAAGACGATGCCCTAGCGTGGGAGGAGAATCAGAGCTGTCCAATTAGTGGGGAATGGATGAAGATGCCCCAATCTTGGAAGAGATTGAATATGGAAGGGAAAATTGGTAAATGTGAAGGGTATGCCCCCTTGAGAGGGTGACGGGGGAAAAAGAGGGGTCCCGGACGACATCTCGATAAGAAGAAATGGATTGTATGGTTGAAAAAATGGCAAAAAATTAGATAAGTTTTCCTTTTGAACAAAGTCAATCGGACAAACGGGATGAAAATGGCGGCCCCAGAAAGAGAAGGGATTAATCAGAGGAGAAAAAAGGTAAATAAGAGGTAAAAGAGACCTCTTAAAAGAGGGGGAAAGAGAGGGGTCCCAAATTACTTCTTGATAAGAAGAAATGAATGGTATGGTTGGAAAGATTGCAAAAAACTAAGCAAGTTTTCCTTTTGAATGAAGTCAATCCGACACACGGTTTGCAAATGGCGGCCCCGGGAAGGAAAAAAATGGCTTGGAAATGCACAGAGGGCAGATTTGCCCCACTGTAGAAGGGCGGGTCCGCCCCGCTGCAGGGACGGCTCCACCCCATCGTGGGGGCACGTCTGCCCCATTACAGGGGCGAGTCCGCCCCTACCTGGAGCAAAAAGGGGGAGAGTGATGAAGGAGGAAGAGATGGGGGAAAGGATGAGAGATGAGATGATGAAAGGGGATATGAAAATGACGATGTAAAGTGATGAACACAAAATGATGATAAGCGATGGGAGATAAAGGTGAGCAAAAATTTAGTTGACGACATAGATGATGCTGCCCCCCAGTCAAGCTACAAGCTAGGTTGGATGGATGGATGATGGAGTGTTGTTTGATAAGGACATGATACATCCCAAAAAAAACACAAGGATGGGGAAGGATACATTTCAATGAGAGTGTTATTGATGAGGGAAGGATACATCCCAGAACAACACAAGGATAGGGAAGGATACATCCCACTGATGATGAAGATGAGGATGATAGCATTGTTGATGAGGGAATGATACATCCCAAAACAACACTAAAGGATAGGGAAAGATACATCCCGCTGATGATGATAATGATAGCATTGTTGATGAGAGAATGATATATCCCCAAAACAACACAAAAGGATAGGGAAAGATACATCCCGAGGATGACAATGATGATGAAGAGGATGATGTGATCAAGGCTTGTAGCAAGGCTGGGAATAAGACCAAGAGTGGGATGAGATGATTTATGCTAGATTGAATGGAGTAAGATGGGATGGGGATGCAAGATGGTTAAATGAAATGATGGGGGATAAGATGCTTAGAATAACCTATCGATGGTATTCTAATGAGATTGAGAAATGATGATAAGAGATTGGATGGATAGGGGAGAGAAATTGATGAAGGATTATGGATTGGTGGGGGATTGTGTTGGATGCGAGGATGAGGGATATATGCAAGATGATGGAATGGAAAATGAAATGAAATCCTAATGCAATTTGCCATCTTCTGAGCATTGATTATTTCTATAGCATAAGACATCGGGCGTCAGGGTATGTAAACCAAGACAAATTAGTGTCTAATGAATAAAACACACACAACAAACAAGAAGGATATCCCAACACCCCAAAGTCACGATGACGTTGGTCGGGCCAGGTATTGGAATAACCACAAACACAAGAGGATGCCCCAGTGTAACACAAGACCTTGAGGATCTTGGTGGGTACTACGTGGGACAACCAAGAAGACATAAATAGATAAAAGAGAAAGATATGTCCCTATGTTTACTAGTCAAAGTACACCATGATATGATAGATCAGGGCGACCATGAAAAGTGATGATAGGGAGCTCAAATGATAAACAAAAGATCAAAAGAATCAAAATATCACAATCAATTTCAAATGTCCTTTGCCATAGGATCAAAAGGATGGATGGGGTTGATGTAGTCTATTAGGAAGGATACATCCTATTGAGACCAAAGATGGAGGATAGATTGGTTGATCGAGATGACGCATGATAGCGGAAACCGATTGGATCTCATGATACGAATGACTTTGTTCTATAAGCACCAACTAGGATAGGGACATTCCTGACAACACGAAAAGACGACAAGATGATAGAATGACAAGACACAAGGCAATAAAAACCCTAAAGACCTAGGGGCTCGAGGGTTGATCAAAGATCAACCATGCCTACGTGAAAGCGCAGAGCCCTCGTAGTTCGATAAAAGATCATGGATAAAAGCAGGAAGAGGAAAATGAAGACCTTGATGGATGACAAAGACCAAATGGAAAAACACCCAAGGGGTAGATCAAATGATTGACCTTGCCTACGTGAAAGCGCAAGGGAAAGATAGTTCGACACAAGGCCAAAGACAGATGATGGAAGAGGACAAGACAAACAAAAGGAAAAACCTCGGGGTGGATCAAATGATCGACCTTGCCTACGTGAAAGTGCAAGGGCAACGTAGTTCGACACAAGGCCAAAGACAGACAATGGAAGAGGACAAGACAGAAAAAGGCAGAACCCCAGGGGCGAATCAAATGATCGACCTTGCCTACGTGAAAGCGCAGGGGCAATGTAGTTCGAAAAGAGACAACCGACAAACAATGGATAAGGGATGATGAGATGACCAAGATAAATGGATGGAGTGGATATGATGAGCCAGATAGGCCATGCAGATGGGATGGTCGATACGTTGGATGTGGATTATGCAAAGCTTAGGGATGGGATAGTGATCTAGATTATTAGAAGATGAATTGGGAGGATGAGAGGATGTATAGATGAATGATGAAGAGTGATAAGATAGGAGGAATATGTAGGAAATAGATAGGAGTGATGATAGTGAGATAGTATGGCGTTGGATTGCATAAAGGTAGCCGAGAGCTAGATACCAATGACAAGGGATTAGGAGATGGAAGGAAAATGGATGGATTGATAAAGATGGGGAGATAGAAAGATGCTAGGATAGATGGATAGAAGAATAAGGATTTGGAAAGATGACACAGATTACTGGGTAGATAAATGGATGAGGAGATAAGGATGAAAAGATGGTAAAGGACTAGTGGATGGGTAGATAGGAAGATAAGGATGGGGAGATGGATGGTGTCGCCAAGGACTAAGACACAAAGAAGGGGATGCCCCCACTCTAGATGTGTCATGTGTGATGAGGCAAGAGGGAAGGAAGATAAAAGAATGGGTAAATAAAGGAGCGAATGGATATGGATTGGAGTAGGATGGGCGGGCAAGGAAGGTAGAGGGATGTGGATAGGATGCATGGATCAAAAAAGTAGTTGGGGTGGATAAGGAAAATGATAGTGGATGAGGGGAAAATATGCCAAGAGATTTCCAAAGCATGTATATGTGCCCCTATCATTATCAAGATCACAAGGAAGATGGAGGGACTGGGATATGAATGAGAGACGATGGGTAAGGTGTGGAAGATAGGAAGATGTAGGAGATGGAGGAAAGGAATGTGTAGGTGGAAGTTTCCCCCAATTGTGGAAGGAAATTGGATGGGGAATTTATGCATGACGCTTGTTTTCTAGGTTTTCATCATGGTACTTATCCAAGGCGCTTGTTTGCCAAGTTTTCACCATTGGACGAATGACTTTCTCTTTACTGTTTTTCTTTTTTTTCTTTATTTTTGCTCTTTTTTTATTTTGATTTTTTATTTTTTGGACTAGGATGTGGATGAAGATGGATAAAGATAGGGATATGGATATGTGGATTTGGAGGATATTTGATAAGGAGAGGGAGGAAGGACTCAAGCATCAAGTTCCATATGAGGTAATAAGAGCCCATGTGTAAAGTGACCGGTGGATGTTGGTACAACCTTAGTAGAAGAAATGAATTATGCAAGAGGATGAATCAAAGGGGTTGGGCAAAGGAGATAGGAGGGATAGTGGATGGGGTGTTGAAAAGTGTATGGATGGAATGATGGAGTGGAGGTGTGATAGGGGGAAGGTATTCAGGACCAACAATGGCACATGTGGTGGATGTGAAAAGATAGGTGGAGGAATGGATGGAGAGGGTGGTGATAATGGAGGAGTTGGGATAGTGATGTTTGGGATGTAGGGACCTAAAATAGATTTAGGAGATGGAGGAGGTGAATTATTTTATTGGGGAATAGCAAATTTGGATGCCGTCATGGATTTTTCATGTGAAGGTATTGCCTCTTTTTTCTTTGGGATCCACATGGTTTTTATTTTTTCTTTGGTGGGCCTTTGTGGCCTTTGGGATTGATTTAGATTTTGGACTTGATTTTTCTTTTCTCCAACATGTCATTTGAAGGGGACATGAGGAGCTTTAGATTCATGTGGACATTTGGATTTATACATTTTTTCTTTGGTATCCAAAGTGCGTCTAGTAGAATGGGGATAAATGTGAGGAGATGGATGATGTGGAGCGATGGAGGTAGGGTTATAGGAAGTATGTGTAGATGGAGAGTGTGTAGGTATGTTCCTTTGTTGATCCTGATTAGGAGTTATGAAAGGATGAGTAGGATAATATGGAGGGGGTGATTTTGGGATATAAGGACCCAAAATGGACTGTGTATATGGAAGATGTGTGGGGTTTGATGGAGGGATATAAGAACCCATAGTACATGAAGGATGAGCAATGATGGATGGAGGGACATAAGGACCCAAAATGGATTGAGAGGATGAGGGAGGAAGATGGATGGTTGTTTTTAGGTAATATGATGGAGGAGGGGGGATGGAGGCAAATGACTTGGTAGAATGATGGAAATTACCTCTTGTGCCTTTAGAAGATGATTGTTTAGGATGTACGAAGGTTGTACCAACATCTTTAGAGTGCGGGTTTTGGGAGATATATCCAAGACCATGTGTGCTTGGGTGTTCTTTGACTTGGATGGGCTCAAAAGTACCTTGCTCATGAAGGCCTAAACCTTTTCCTTGATAGTTCATGTTTTGTAGCATGTGATTTATGGTAGGATTCTTATTCTCTTGGAAGCATGATGCAAGCACATTAGTAGGTGGAAGAGGTAGGGTGGTGCATTTTTCTTCTGTAAGAAGGCCACCAAAGATAAGTGTAATGTGACCAAGGTGATACAAAAGTGGCGTTGGGATGGGCGATGAAGGATCATGCAATGGAGATGAGGGTATAGCAACATCAGGAGGAATGAGTGATAAGGGATCAAGAGAGGGATTAGGGGAGATGATATGATCTAGATTTTTGGTAGTGGATGATGAGGGCTCATGAGATAGAGTGATTGGATCTTGAATGCAAAGGGAATCATGGGATAAAGTGGATGAGCGAGTGTGATCTTGAGATGGGGTGGATGGGAGGATAGAATCATGACTTGGTTGAGGATAGGAATCATGAGATGGGATGGATGGGGGATTATGATCTTGGGATGTAGTGGATGGGATGGGAGGATCTTGATTTGGAGAATGGAATATGCTTGTATGCTTTGGATCAAGCTCTTGGCATGAATCATCTTGTGTGGGATGTATGATGATGGAAGAGTGTTGGAGGGATGCCTTAATCGGGGGAGATAGGAGGATGGAGGATTCATGAAGGTTATGGGATTAAAGTTTGTGAATATTAGGACTGTGAGGAGGGGATTGGACGTCTTCAATGGATTGGGTGGATCTAGGAGTAGAAGATGGGGATTTAATGGATTCGATGGATTTGATCGGCTCAACCGTTTGGACAATGTTAGGAATGGTGATAGGTGGGATAGGTATAGGATGGAGGAGGGCCTCATAACTAGTGATAGTACATGATAGAGTGGGAGGGCATGGTGTAGGATGGAGGAGGGCCTCATCATTAATGACAATACATGATAGAGTGGGAGGGCATGGTTTCTCTTTTGTCATGAGTCCTTGGGCGACATTTGAAAGAGATGTAGGATTAGGTAGAGTGATGGGAATGGATGGAGGATCAGGGATGGATGGAGGATTAGGATTAGGGATTTGTGGATTAGGATTAGACATGGGGATGTGATTGGATGGAGTAAAAGGAGGAGATGGAGGATTAGGATTATATGAAGGGATGGGAATGGATGGATGATTAGGATTAAGAATTGGAGGATTATATGAGTGGATGCGTGGATGAGGATTAGATGTAGAACTAGGAGGAGATGGAGGATTAAGATTAAGAATTGAAGGATTATATGAGTGGATGTGTGGATGAGTATTAGATGTAGAACTAGGAGGAGATGGAGGATTATGATTAGGTGAGTGGATGGGACTAGATGGGGGACTTGGAGTGGTTGGAGGATTAGGATTAAGAATATGAGGATTATATGTGTGGATGTGTGGATGAGGATTAGATGTAGAACTAGGAGGAGATGGAGGATTATGATTAGGTGAGTGGATGAGACTAGATGGGGGACTGGGAGTGGTTGGAGGACATGGAGGATTATGATTAGATAGAGGATTAAGATATAATGTGGGAAAAGGGAGAGTGACATAGGAGGATGTGGACGTTGGATTAGATTGGGAAGATGGGGATGGTGAGTGATAGTAGGAAGATATGGATGAAGGATTAGAATGGGGAGATGCGGAATTAATGTAAGGGTATTGGGATGGGGGATTGTGATAGGAAGGTGTGGATGTTGGATTAAAATAGGAAGATTGAGGTGGTGAACCATTGTAGGAGGACATGTATGGTGGGTTGGCATAGGAGGATATGGATGGTAGATTAGTTTGAGAGGATTGAGATGGTGGATTAGGGTAGGAGGAATTATTGGTATGGGGGATTGTGATAGGAATGTGTGTGTTGGATTAGGATGAGAAGATTGGGATGTGGGATTAAGGTAGAGGTATTGGGATTGTCGATGATGATAAGGAGAGGAGGATATGAATTTTGGATAGGATAGGGGTTGAAAGGGAGGACATGATGAATATGTTGATGGTGAGGATGTTGGATATCCCTTGTCAAGGGTAGCATAAGAACCGTTATTAGATGCGGATGAAGGCATGGTGGGATAGTTCGAAGAAGTAGTGGGATTTTGGGAGGTGATTGGAGAGAGCTTGCAAGCAATGATAGCGTCAAGGGGATCTATATAACAATCTTCATGATCATCAAGATTTTCATTATCGTCATCAACGCAATTAGGATTCCCCTTGACTACTATTATTGGTCGTGAGAGGGGGATAAAGATTCATGATGGATACAAATTAGAAGGAAAGAATAGATGATGGATAGAGAACTAGGATGGATTGGAAGCTCATATGGGGATTGGATGAAAGCTCAGATTGGGATTGAATAAAAGCCCAGATTAGGATGATGGGATTAATGCTCAGATTAGAATGGGATTGGAGCTTAGATTGGGATTGGATCAGAGGATATGATAGGATAAGTTTGTTTTGGATTGAATGATGGATTAATTGATGATGTACCAGTTAATTTTATGATTGGTTAAGGATTGGTTGATGGATCAATTGATGATGCATGAATTTGATGATTTAGATAAATATTGGATTGTTTGGATCAATTGGATAAGATTGGTTTTGGATTGTTTGGCTAAGTTGATGAATCAATTGATGATGTATCAATTTGATGATTTTGGATTTGGATTGGATTGTTTGGATCAATTGATGATGTATCAATTGGATGATTTGGATTTGGATTGGATTGCCTGGATCAAATGATGATGTATTAATTTGATGATTTGGATTGGATTGTTTGGATCAATTGATAATGTATCAATTGGATGATTTGGATCAATTGATTATGGATAAATTGGATGATTTGGATGAGGATTGATTTGATTGGATCAAATAATGATTTGGATTTGGATTGGATTGATGGAAGGGATCCTAAAAATTGATTTGGAAATCACCCTAAGTGACTTATGATGTTGGTTGATCGATTTGAGCTAGCTAAATCAATGATCACGACACCGAATCCGCCTTGAGATGGAAGGGGATTGATTTGGGCCAATGACGTTGATTTACAAAACAAATCCACCTCAAGATAGAAGTGGATTGGTTAGGTTGAAGACAAGGATTTATAATTAGGATAATGATCAAACTTAACGACTTTGTCAATTCGGGAGATAACTCCTAAAACAAGGTTTAAGGGATTTTATGTTGAGAGATGATGATGAATGTAAATGGAAGATGTGTTGTTGAAGTGATCTTTTGGAAAGTGCAAATGTTTAGGTCACACGCTAAGATGGGTATCCCAAATGGTGGAATGATCAATGAGAATGTGATAAATGGACGTTTAGAAGGGTTAAATGGAGGTTTGGAATGGTCAAATGGATATTTGGATTGGTTAGATGAGTGTTTAGAATGATCAAACGGTCAAATGGAGACTTTGGGAGTTCAAACGGGGGTTTAGAATGGTCAAATGGATGAAATTGTCCATTCAGGGGGCATATCCGCACTTCTATAGTAAAAATATGTCAAAAACATCGAAACAGGGGGGTGTATCTACACTTTTGCAGTAAAAAGTGTTGAAACAAGGGGGTGTATCCGCACTTCTACAGTAAAAAGTGCTGAAATAGGGGGGGGGGTATCCGCACTTCTGCAATAAAAAGTGCTGAAACAGGGGGGTGTATCCGCACTTTTGCAATAAAAAGTGCTGAAATAGGGGGGCATATCCACACTTCTACAATAAAAAATGCTGAAACGGTGGGGCATATCCGCCCCTCTGCAATAAAAAGTGTTGAAATAGGGGGGCGTATCCACACTTCTACATTAAAAAGTGTTGAAACAGGGGGGCATATCCTCCCCTCTATAGTGGAAAGTGATGTGATTTGGATGATGGGATTATGACAAGGACTTGAAATGATTCAATGAAGCTAACTTATCAAAATTTATTGATTTTTTTCTCATAGAAAGACACTTTGAATAAGCACAATCCTATGATTAGTATTAAGGGTTATAGCCAACAAAGGTCTTGCTCTAGGATGAACAAGGTTTCTAGGGAGTCCTCAATATACGCTCGGTACGTGAGGCACAACCGTGAACACCAATCCGTCACAAGTGTGAGTTGGGAGCCTCAACAAGATATGGAAAGGCTCAGACAACTCTTCACGTCTATCTAGGTATCACCCTAGCTTCAACACTTTGCCAATTACGACACAACTGGATTAGGGTACAACTTTGGCTCTCCCCCCTTTGTATACCCTGCCAGTACGTGTGGTTGGGATCGTCCCTTGGGGTGATGAAATCCTCAAGTAAGTCCCTCCAAGAAGAAGACACTAATCATTTCCAACTACCCCCTTGGATCCACACAAAGTGCAAAGGGGAAGGTGAAAACAAACCAATGCCCCCTTAGGGGTAACACAACAAAAAAGACATAGCAAACAACAAGTATTACTTCCCCCTAATTATGCTAGGTGAATAGATACAACAAAAAAGAGAACTTTAAAATTTGAATGAAATAAAGGCCCTGCAAGCAAATGTTAGCTGTGAAAAATGTTGGAATAGGAGGGCGTAACCGCCCTTCTACAGAAAACAGTTAGCAAAAACATTGGAATGTGGGGGCATATCCACACTTCTATAGAAAAACAGTTAGCAAAAACATTGGACTACGGGGGCGTATCCGCATTTCTGCAGAATGTTTTTAACAAAAACGTTGGACTACGGGGGCGTATCCACACTTTTGCAGAAAAACGTTAGCAAAAATGTTGGAATGCGGGGGCATATCTGCACTTCTGCAGAAAAATGTTAGCAAAAACGTTGGATTGCGGGGGCGTATCCGCACTTCTGCAGTAAAAACTATCAGAAATGTCGGATCATGAGGGTGTATCCGCCCCTCTGCAGCGCTTGGGAGGGAAAATCCGCCCCTCTGCGACCTGAAGTTGCAAACAATCTTCACGATGACAAACGTAAAAGAAAGAAACCCTTTTGTGGGTCCCATCGAGCATGCTAGAAATGTGATCCTTTTAAAATGTCAAGTCCTAATGTGAGATGCTAAAATGATGCAATAAGAAATAACTAACATAAGAAAAGGGCACCTCAAAGATTAGCCTAAGAAATAGATAACATGAAAGCAAGATAAACAAATTGATTGTTGATTATTATACCTTCATGTTGCTTCTTCCTTGGTTGGCCCTTGATATTTGGATGTCTTGTGTGCTTCTTGGATGACAATGGAGTGAAGTGGATGCAAGATGGAAGATGGATTGATGAGAAATACGATGGAAAAACTAAAATGCTGCAAATGACAAATTGACAAGAATTTGGTAGCAAAAGACTTGATCCCAAAAATGAGAGAAATGAGGGGGTATATATAGGATAATTGAAATTCTCTAGAGAATTCAATGGTTGAGATTGATCAAACAAGATCAAGATGAAGGGCTATGGTGAGTTGATGACTCACAAGCCCTCACATCTTGACATGTGGAATGTGAGATGTCTTAGGGTGGAATGAGGTGGAAGAAAAGTACATGAGGTAAAAGAGAAGTACATGAGGTGGATGAAGGACAAGTACCTTTGAGGTACCTTGGGGGATGAGAATATTTCCTGAAAAAGGAACTTTTTGTACCCAAATGAGGATGAAAAAGACATTTGAGGGATTTTAGAATTCCTCAAAAATCTCCATGGGAAAATGGGAAGTGTTTGGAAGAATAAATGCAAATTAAAAATTTACATTCATTGGAGAGTTTATTGGGTAAAAGAAGGTCTTCAAAAAAATGGAGATTTGTCACATGTGGGTGATGTGACAAGTCCAAGGTTCTAGAAGTCCTTGGCATATGCAAAGTGACAAGTCAAGCCTTCTAGAATCTTGCATGGGGATGGGGAAGACCTTGGAAAGACAAAAGTGAATTAAAAATTCACATGGAGAAGAGAGGAGATTTGGGAAAATAAATGTGAATTAAAAATTCACATGGGAAAGAGAGTCCAAGCTAAAAATGGTAAGTGGGAAGGTTGACCAGAAAAGGTAAATTAAATGTGGCTAATGATTATGATTAAGGTTGTGCAAACACAGGATTAGGATAATTAATGAGAGATTAGAGGCAAGTGGGAGATTATGGAGGATGTGACACTTAATCAAGATTAAGTGATGCACATCCTAATCACAGATTAATTAATTTAATCTAGATTAAAAGAGGGTTATGGAAGATGTGACAAGGAGAGAGAAAAAGGGAAATTAAAAATTGATTTTAGTCCAAATAGGTTAAAAGACTAAATTAAATAATTTGTCATATTTATTTAATTTAGAGAAAAAAAGGGATAAGGTAAATTATTTAATTTATTTAATTACATACTTTAGGAACCTTAGGTAGAAAATAAAATAATGGTTAAATAAATTATTTAATCACTATTAATGAAATAGATGAATAGAGTAGACAATTTTGATCATATAGAAGTGATAAAATTTGGATGTCTACAGTTATTAATCAGATATGAGAATAAGGGTTAACAAAGTTAATGAGTTTGAAATTCTATGACAACTGATTCACCCCCCCTCTCAGTTGTCTGCCCTTGTGTTGCCAATAATGATATATTTCAATGTTTGTTTCATCCACCGAACTTCTATACAATAATATGCATCAATAATATACTCAGCTTTAGTAGTAGAAAAGGAGACTAAATATTTATTTTTACTCAACCATGCCATCAATCTGTATCCAAGAAAAAATGCACCACCACTTGTACTCTTTCTGTCATCTACACATCTGGCCCAATCTGCATCTGCATAGGAACTAAGTGTAAATTCAATATCTTTAGGATACCACAATCCATAATCTAAAGTTCCATTCAAATATCTGAATATTATTTTAGGTACAATTACATATGATTCCTTAGGATCTTCTTGAAATCTAGCCACAAGACATATAACATGCATGATATTCGGTCTAGTAGTAGTCAAATATAATAGTCCACCAATCATAGATCTATACTTGCTCAGATCAGGTTTAGGTGAATGATCATCTTTACCCAATTTGCAACCAGTCACCATAGGAGTACTTACCGGTTTGGAACCATCCATCCCAAACATCTCTCACATACTTAGATTGTGAAATGAAGATTCCTTTCTCTATTTGATTAATTTGTAGCCCAAGGAAGAAATTAATCTCTCAAAACATAGAAATTCATTTTTTTTTGCATCTCTTCCACAAACATCTTACAAGTATTTTCATTTCCTCCAAAGATAATATCATCAAAATATACAACTACAATCAAGATTTTTCCATTTTCAATCTTAAATTACATATTACTATCTGCCGTACCTTTTTTAAATCCTTGCCGAATCAAGTACTTATCTAACCTTGCATACCAAGATCTAGGAGCTTGGTTCAACCCATATAAAGCTTTCTTCAATTTGAAAACCATATCCAGTTGATCTGTCAACTGTAATCCTTATGGTTGTTCCATATAGACTTATTCTTCTAGCTCACCATTCAAAAATGCTGACTTGACATCCATTTGATAGACCTTAAAGTATTTATGAGCGGAAAGTGCCAAGAACATCCTTATAGCTTCCATTCTTTCTACTGGGGAAATTTTTTCTTGAAAATATATGCCTTCTACTTGTGATTAACCTTTACACACAAGCCTCACTTTGTTTCTAACAACTTCTCCATTCTCATTCAACTTATTTCTAAATACCCACTTTGGTCCAATGATATTTTTATCTCCCAGTCGGGACAAATTCCCAAGTCCGATTCTTCTCAATCTGCAAAAGTTCTTCTTTCATTTGCTTCCTTCCAATGTTCATCTTTACAAGCTTCACTTACTATCTTCAGTTCTATCTCATAAAGTAAACATAAATTCACTTCAGGAGTAGCTTTTCTTCTAGTTAACACACCTTTTGTCTTATCTCTAATAATCCAACTTTCTGAATGGTTCTTTTGTACATATCTAGGTGTCCTAGGGGACATCATCGAAGCATCTTGTTCTCTTTCATTATGCTCATCCTGCTTATCTTTCTCATCTTTTTCTTGTTCTTCCACAATTTCTTCTATTCTTTCACAATCATGTTCATCAGATATATATCCATCAATGTTAGTAAAATTATTCATTTTCTCATCAACCTTCACATTCGAGCTTTCTACAATCTTTCTTAGTCTTTTATTGAAACATATGTATGCCTTGCTTTTAGTAGAATATCCAAGAAAAATTCTTTCATCACTTTTTATATCAAACTTTCCCAAATTTTCTTCATCTGTTCTAATATATCATTTGCTTTTGAATACCTTGAAATATTTAACTATAGGAATTCTTCCATACCATAGCTCATAGGGAGTCTTTGTACTATTTTCTCTTGCTTGAACTTGATTGAACACATAAATATTAGTATGAATAAATTATTTCTAGTAAAAATTTGATAAACCAACCTCAATAATCATTGATCTAGCAACTTCTTGAACTATTCTATTTTTCCTTTCAACAACTCCATTCTACTGAGGATTTCTTAGAGAATATAATTGTCTCTTTATTCCATGAACTTCAGAAAACAAATTAAACTCATGGGAGGTGAATTTTCCACCTCTGTTAGATTTTAAGCATTTTATCTTCAAATTCACTTCATTTTTAACCATTGCTTTGAATGCCTTGAATCTATCTAATGCATTTGATTTCTCTCTAAGAAATGTAACCCATGTATATATAGAATAATCATAAATTAAAAGCATAAAGTAACTTTCACCAAGTAGACTTCTCACTCTTGTAGGACCATAGAGATTTGTATGAACTAAATCCAGTAGTACGATAGTAGACCGTTCCTTTGATCTATAATGATTTCTTGCTTGCTTTCCAAATTGACAATTCTTGCAAATAACATTAACATGCTTTGTAATTCTTGGTAAATCTCTCATGACCCGAACACCACTAATCCTTGCCAAGTTATCAAAATTCATGTCACATTCTCCTATGCCATAACCAACTTTCATTTATCTAAGTCATAAAGCATCATCCATCACCACCCTTAAGTTGATAGATATTCCCTTTAGATTTCTTTCCTGTATCGATCAATGTTCCGGATCCTTTTCGGATCTCACATTTCTCATCCTTAAAGACAAGATCATATCAATTTCCACACATCTGACCAATGCTCAACATATTATTCCTTAATCCCTTAACATAGTAAACATCATCAATATGATGCTTTCCATCAAAAATTACTAAACCTATCCCACACATTTTAGCATCAATATCATCTCCAAACATAACCAAGTCTCCATCATATTTCTAAAGCTTAAAAAACTTACTTTTATCACTAGTCATTTGATGTGAATAACCACTATCAACTAGCCAATAATTTTTCTTTTCTTTAGCATGTAGGATAGAGATAACCGTACCTTCATTTTTCTCCTTCTCTAGAGGGCTTTCTTTTACCTGTTTTTCAGAATTAGCAGAAGTAGGTTCATCCTTAATCACCAAGAAGAAGCGTTCATTTTCATTAGGATCTTCATATTTTGAATCCTCATCATATATACTAGAATTCTCATTCACATAGTAAGCTCTGTTAATTTTCTTTCCTTTCTTTTCCTTCTCATATATTTGTTTATTCCTTTTAGCTATTTCTAGACACTTTGCAACATAATGACCTATTTATCCACAACTAAATCATTTAAAGGGAAAATTACCTTCATACTTACCAGAGCCTTTCCTCATTCTTCTTACTTGAAGTTATCTTCTATTTCATCAAAGTTATCCTCATCTGGATCTTCAACTTTTGTAGCTTTAAAGGGAGTCTCTGATTTTCTTCCATTCCTTAGACCTGACTTCCTCATCTCATAAGATGTCAAAAATACTAACAATAGATCCTTAGTGCAAGTCTTATAATCTATTGTTTGCTCAATAACACTCACCTTCTCACTGTAAGCATTAGAAATATTTTTGAGAATCTTATTTACAATCCTTGTTTCATCAATAGTATAATCAAGTCCTTGCATTCCAAACACTATCTAAACTAATATCTGTACATAAGCTTTACCATTTTCATCTTCAGACATATGTAAAAGATTAAAATATGTCTCCAAATTTTGTAGTTTTTCCTCTTTAACTCTTTCATCACCATCGTGCACACTTTCTAAAGCATCCCAAACTTCCTTAGCTATCTTCAAATTCTAAACCTTAATCAACTCTGAATGTACTAGATCATTCTTCAAGATGTATTTCGCCTTATTGTTTGCTTCATGTGCTTTGATTTCTTCAGGTGTACTCAGACCATTAGTAAGAGGAGTGTAATGATTTTTGTAGGATTTCTCTACATCATATCCACAATACTCCATATATTCTTCCATCAATATTTTCCAGATACCATAATTAGCTCCATCGAACCTTAGATAATCATAAACCATTTTTCCAACCATCTCGAACCATCCTCAACCAATTAAGCTCTTCACCAAGGAACCAAGATCTAATACCAATTGTTGAATAGGAAAACTAAGACGGGGTGTGAATCAATTGCCATGGAATTAAGCCTGTAATTCAATCACCAAAACCAATCCTTAATACTTATTAAATGATTAATCATCAAATGCCAATGCAAAAACTTAAGTCCAACATATAAACAAAATAACACTAGATTTATATGGAAAACAGAATAAGGGAAAAACCATGGTGAGGATTAACTCACACTATAGAGAATATCAAAACCAATTACAAAAGGCTCACTTCTTGGAACAAGACTCACTACCTGAAATAAGGACTCACTATCTAGAACAAGGACTCACTCTCCAATAGGGCTACAACCCAGAGGGTTCACTACCATAGAGATACAAAGAAGAAAAGTAAGAGTTGTTATAGAGAGAATAAAATCTCAATGCAATAAAGGATTCCACCACAATTATTCACACACATGCATGAATGATAGAGTTCTCCTTTTTCTCACTGCATCCAAAAACTCAACATTAAGCTTCACATTGATCGACCACACTCTCAACACACACACTCATTGAATAGAATCAATGTCACATAAAACTGCACTTCCTCTTTTCTCTTATCACTCTTCTTCCTCACTCTTGCATCCTTTCTTCACCATTAACTCATCTTGCATTTATACGATCTTCAACTTTGAAACATATCCAAAGTTGGCCATCCAAATTTAAATTCAAATTAGGTCGATGCCAAAACATCCTAGGGTGGAATTAGAATGAGGGTGACCTAAACACATGTTTCAAGGGACCCAAAAAAATCCAACGCACTTCATCATCCTTGAAAGTAGTATTTCACACAAGGTTGGCCAAACCAATGCAAAACACATTGAACCATTAAGCACGAATCTTCCAAATGCTGAAACTATCTTCAATAGAACCAGGGAAAAACAACGCTATAACCGCAAGTCATAAGACTTTGTCAAAGAGAAATTCAAACCAAAAAAATAGAAAACCCTAGTTCACAACTAGTGAACACAACTTGCACTGTACAACAAATCAAGAGCCCAAAATCTGGATATAACATCTACTAACAACAATGAACAAAATATCTAAACCACATACCACAAGAGCAAATCCAAACCAAAAACTAGAGCAACCAATGAACACATGCAACATATTTTTATTACAATTTTCTTAATATCCTCAACATATACAACCAAAAACAACTAGTAGATAACTAGTTGACCGATTGACATCAATGAAAACACCTGGAAAATTTCCTCAACACCTCCAAAATTTTAATTCTTGCAACAAGTAGAGGCATAATTACAAGTGTAGAGTGCATGTTGGAATGCTCTGCATTCCATTGCAGATAATAATCACGCTTTTTGGATTTGAGGAAGTGTTTGAAGATGTTAGATGTGGTTGCACCCCAAGTGTCAAGTGGTTTGGTGGTTTGCATGTCAAGATGTGAATGAATAATTAGTTCATTTAGTTGTTGCTTCACCAGTTTTGTTATGTGGTGCCGACCTAAGGGTTTTGGGGTTGTGTAGAATTGAATTTTGTAAAGAGTAGATTCATATGAGTGATTATAGGTCATGCTGACCTAATTTTGTGAAGAACACATTTTGGTTTCTTTCACAAGGTATGTGGGTTGGATGTTTGATCCAATAGGTTGTGGTATCACACTTTTCATCTAATTAGGCCAAACTAATTGATGATTTGATTATTTATGGAAGATATATGTATTTAGGACAATTAATTGTCTAGATTGGGAATTAGATAGGTGTGATTTAGTGTGGAGTGTGAAGTGTGATAATGGTGAAGAATGAAGTGTGCAAAATTAGTTTTTTGAGCCTAAATAGCTAAGTTTTACATAGGAAAGGATGTGAAACCCTCTACTCCATAGAATAATATTGATCCAGTTAAGCTAAAGAAGGAAATGAACAAGATCTAGAAGAAAAATGAAGATAATGATGTGAAGAATGAGTTTGTGCCAAATTCTAATGTAGATGTTTCCTTTGAGAAACTAGATAAAGAGCTTTGGCTCAGGAGTATTTTTAATAGAAAACTTTCTAAAATCCCCACAAAATTTGAGATGTTGATGTCTTCAACATAGTAGTGCAAGTATAGGTTGATGTGCTTAATTTTTTGGTGAAAAATCTGGTGAGAAATATCTTAATGCAAAGATTTTTGGAAGGATTGGAAATGCCTATGACACCACAAAGAGGGTTTGACAAATTTTTACCTAACTTTTTTTGCTGCATTTATTCCATGTTTCAGGTCACTAGAAAGGTGTTTATATTTCATTTTACATATGAAAAAGTTATTTGTGTTCGAGAAATTGAAAGTGGAGAGCAATGAAAATGAGATATGATGCATTTATGAGGCATTGAGTGAAACCCTATCAAAAAAAAATCACAAGGTATTTATAAATATTTTGCAAAACCTAGCTTAGAAAAGTTCATAATGTTTACTCCTAAGGTTATTGATGTGCTTGAGAGGCTAAGACCTAAGTTTAAGAAGTATACATACAAGTATATGGAAATGGATAATGAAGGTGCATTTTATAGGGTTCCTAGTGGTCTGATACACATAAAGGATGTGCAAATATACATTCATATAAAAATGGATGAATATGATCATTTAATGCTGGTAGAATTTAGGGAAAAGGTGCCAATTGGAGATGATTTTGAGTTGAAACTAGAGTATGCTAGCTTGACAAAGAAGAAGTTGGATGTGTGGATAGATTTTCCCAATTTAAATATTGAAGATGAGTAGGTGAAGTATATTCTAAGAAGAATGCATGATAAATTCATGTGGCTGGACATACTACATATGATAACTAAAGATGCAATTAGGTTTGTTATTGGTTTAAGCTCCGCTGGACCAATTATGGCATTGAAGGAAATAAAGAAGTGGCGATGAAGCTTATTAGAGCCAAGTTTGACAAGTTTGCCCTAAATTTGAATGACATTTAAGATTTATAGGTGAAACATGATTCAATGATGATTGGTTACAAGATATTCTATATAAATAGAGAGAATTCAGTCTTTTCCACCATGATTCACAAGTTGCATGTACCAGATGGTGAAGGAAGGTCAAGAATTTGATCTTTGTGAGCTCTTGAGATTACAGTTGATGGAAAACTTGTATAAGACAAAGGAGTCAAGGCACCCTTTCTAGTATGGTACTCTTATCATTTGCTTAAATTTTTACTTTCTAAATGAGGTTTCTAGAACAAAGAATGTAGTATGACAATACAATATCCTAGTAGCAATTAAAATTAGAAATCATTTAAGGAGATTTGGATATTTTGAGTCTTGGAAGATAATGTTGTGGGAGTTTTTCAAAATATATCAAGCAAAGATGCAAGAGAAAGAAAGAATTCCAAGAGAATTTGTAAGAAAGTATAAGAATGATATAACATTTATGGTTAGTAGGGACTAATTCCACATGGAAGAAGTTGAACCTTGAACTGTTTGGGTTCTAGAGCTTGGTTATGAGTTAGCAACATATAAGATCATTCCCCTTGTAGAGACTGTATTGAGAGAACTAAGAGATGCAAATGTTGAAAGGTTTGGTACTTATGAAGAGAAAACAAGTCAAGTGAACTTCAAAAATAAAAAGAAAGGTATTGAGGAAAAGGTTGAAAAGATAAAGGATGATTTGGAAAGTGAGTTTGGTGCCCCTATGGACCTTAAGGAGAAATCCAAAAGCACATCTGCTCCTCTACAGATCCACATAGAACAAGAAGGTAAAGTAGGACCCCAACCTCCACTCCTACTATTACAAAGTCCTCCAGAAAAAAAACTTACAGATGGTTCCAAGAAGAAAGACTCATCCAACACCCCTATGCAATTGAAGTCCCCAAAGAGAAGAAGGAAAGAAGAAGCGACAAGAGAAAAGTATATCAATTGTGAAGAAGAAGAAGAAGAGGAAAATGAAGAGGAAGAACACCAATTGGCCCACAAAAGGAAGTCTGAAGTCTCTTAGGAAGAGACCAACATAGATAAGGGAAAGAAGAAAGAGGTGACCCCTTCAGTCTATGGGAATAGTCCCATGAAGTTTGATGCACTATTCAATTCTATTGGAAATTTTGGGATCCTAAAATATATATCTAAAATGTATCTAGATGCAAATGATGAAGGTAAGGGAACAATTGAAGCTCGACCATTGTAAAATAAATGATGACATTCAATATTGTCCTAGGTGATATAGATGATCAATCACCGAATGAACTAAAAGGAGTATTGAGTGCAACAAGATAATAATTTATTACAGAGGATGCAAAGATGAATTTCTTTTCCTTGGAGAAGATTTGTTCCTCATTAACTATGCCAAAAAATTTAGAAAAAAAAAAGAGTAAGTACTCTTATGAAAAAAGATAAGGATGGAATAGAGAAGCTAAAGAAATAAACACTACAAATAGTTGAAAAAATTCTTAAGCATGTGAGAGCCTCTCTAGATGATGAAGATAAAAAGAAACAAGACACATCCCTCCCAGAAAGCAATGAGATAATCATAGAGAAACATGAGCATGAGCATGAGCATGAGAATGAGCATGAGCATGAGCATGAGCATGAGCATGAGCATGAGCATGAGCATGAGCATGAGCATGAGCATGAGAAAGAAGATATTTTAATAGACAACACCCCTCTAGATGTGGAAATAATTGATATGTGGAGTATAGAAGATAAGAAGATGTCCCAAAGAGGACTAGAGATCAAAATTAAGAAATATTTCCTCATCTAGAAGTTGAGAAGCTTGCAAAATAATTTTATATTAGTGGTGAGCAAGAGATGAATACTAAAAGTGAAGGTGAAATCACAAAAAATGGTAGTGAATACTCAACACCCTCTAGAGATTCATTGAAAGATCTCCTGGATATGTGATTGCAATTTCAACCAGTGGTGTCTACACAACTACTGTAGATTCCCATGCAACAAGGTCAAGTGGAATTGGAAAATATTTCCCCCCTCCACAAGTTGTAGCTTGGTTATGTATTTCATGCCTCCACAAGAAATGAGATTCTTCAAACTCACCAGAAGAGCACAAAGCTGGTTGATGAAGTTGTAAAGTTATTGTAAGAAGGACTTCATGGAGTATCTATTGATTCTTATTTGTCTTGAGTGTGCCACAACTGAAGTTATTGTTAGATTCTTTTAAGGATTATTCTGCTGGTTTGGAAGAGAAGATAGAGAAGTAAGTTGCAAAGGTGCTAAATGATAATAAACTAATTGATGCCTTAGATAAGTGTGATACTACACATGTCAATTTGCATAGTAACTTGAAAGATGTTCAAAAGTGTTTGGAGGAAGCCAAATTATTGTTTCAATTATGTTTGAAGTGGCCATTATCTACAAAGAGCATAAAAGATCAGATGGACCCAATTGACTCTTAAATTTCTTAAGCCTCAAGTGTGTATGATCCAGTGAATGATGAAGATGGAGCTACGAAAGTAATAATTGAAAATCTACACACTCAATTTTTTTACTGCAAGAACAAAATGAGAACATCATAAGGTAATATAAGAAACTTTACAATATGGTAAGTCTAAGACTTACATCTTTGACTAAAGTTTTGGAAAATGTGGAGAAGCTTATACAAGAGTCACATGTGCCTAGTTATCCAAAAGATGGAGATGACCTCCATGTTCAATTTGAAAGTAAGTGTCCAATAATTTCCTTCACCAAGAAGGATTGGGAGATTGCTAAGAAGTATTAGAAGGCACATATTACAAAATTGAAGGTATCATATAAGGGTATTTTACCCTAATCCAGCTAAGGTGTATATTTTTGAATTGTATAGTCAATTTTTGATTTCAATATACATATGTGGAGTTAGTGGATGGTGTTGTGGTATAGTTTTATATTTTTTGTGGTGAATAACATAGATAGGGGTAGCTACTCTCATGCAAATATATCAGTAAGGGGGAGTGATGTAGAGATCCCTTTTCCCTTGATGTTAAAGGGGGAGTGAAGTAGAGAAGTAAGTTTCCATCAATGACAAAGGGGGAGATTTTTGGCAACATGAGCATGATGGTATATGGTGTTGTCATTGATGGAAATCCATTGTAGAAGTGATGGTGCAATAATATTCATATGGCCCAAAGAAGACCAAGTGATTTTGGAGAATATTGGTTAAGTCCCAATATATTTTTAATGTAACAGAGGAATTTTTTTGTGGTTTGCATTGTTTCGCTTTGAATTATCTTGTCTTTTAGTTTTGAGGTGATCATGGAATGTATTAGAAGAGTCTATATCCAAAATTTTAGGGTTTAATGTCTTCCATAACTGAAGATATTAATGACAAAGTATTAGGCTTAGTAAAAGTAGAATTATATGTGTAGAGGGCATGTTGGAATACTCCACATTCCATCGAGGATGATAATTATGTTTTATGTATTTGAGGAAGTGTTTGAAGATGTTAGATGTGGTTACACTCTAAGTGTCAAGTGGTTTGGTGGTCTACATGTCAAGTTGTGAATGAGGAATTGGTTCATTGAATTGTTGCTTCACCAGTTTTGTTATGTGGTGCTAACCTAAGGGTTTTGTGGTCGTGTAGAATTGAATTGTGTAAAGAGAAGATTCATAGGAGTGATTATAGGTCATGCTGAGTTATTTTGGTGAGGAACATGTTTTGGTTTCTTTCGCAAGGTATGCAGGTAAGAGTTTTGATTCGTCAGGTTATGGTGTCACACGTTTCATCTAATAAGTCCAACCTAATTGACAATTTGATTGTTTGCAGAAGATATATGTATATATAAAAGGATAATTCATTGTGTGGATTGGGAGTTAGATAGGTGTGATATTGTGTGAAGTGCTAAGTGTGATAGTGGTGAAGAATGAAGTGTGCAAAATCAATTTTTTGAGCCTAATTAGAACTATATCTTTAGCATATAGTAGATGCATTGTTAGCAATTCAAAATTTGGTAGTGAGCCACTCTTTTCTATATCTTTTGCAATTATAGAAGAATTGATCTTCCTTGGTTAGTGAGCCCTTCTATTCTCTAGATAGCGAGTCCTCTGAGTAGTGAGCCCTTCAAGCAGTGAGCCACTTGTAATGTATTGTAGCCAGTTATGATATATTGTGAGATAATCCTCATCATGGTTTTTCCCTCCCAATAATTTTCCATGTAAATCTAGTATTCTTGTGTTGATTATTGTGGTGCATGCTTTAATTGTTTACTTTCATTTCTGCAAGTTTAATGAGATGCTTTGAATGTACTTTTAAGTTAATGAATTTCAAGGAATATTGATTCACCACCCTCTCAATTTTTTGGGTGTTCAACAAACCCAAACTTATATTATCCTAACATTGGTTATAATGAAAAAGGGGAGAATACTTAAATCCTAAATGATGAAGAAACTTTCATCAACTATCAATGCAGGTGTAACTAAGTAAAATTTCATTATCATCCACACTATGACTAGAGATATTAAGAGTAATATAGAATATTTCAATCATAATTATTTCAATATTATTTATGTCCATGAAGTCTTTAAAGGAGTGGGACACAACTCTTAGGAAAATAAGACATTGCACAAGATATATTGTCACAAGATTCTATATTAAAAAAAATTCACCCAACTTCCAGTCTTGATCCTTATAGGTAGGTTGAGACACAAAATGAGTTATAATTTTAAGGAGGATAGCATATCGAATCTTACAAATAGTATATATGGAGCATACTAGTGAGTCAAATGTGGAATATATGTAGTTGAAAGGTGTCTGATTAGTGAATATCTCAATTGAGATGTAAATATTAGGTTCACTTTTTAATGAATACAAATTGTACTCGAAAGTGATTTATGTGTCCTTCAAAACTAGGCCATCAAAAAAATATTTCAATCCTCTTTAGTGTGGGTTTTAATAATATATGTAAGAAATAAAAATAAAATAAAATACAAAGAACTTAAAAAAGTAAATAGAAATCAAATCCTAATTTTTATTTAACAAACCTCACCGAAAATCTCAATTACATGTTGATTCACATGTTCAAATGTGCATGTTACTCAACAATATAAAACTGTATTTATATGATAATTTATTTTGATAGAGTGGATTTGTATAAGAGTGAATATATGTAAATGATGAATAAATGATCATATTTATATATTTTCAAGAAAAAAACCAATGGAATTTGAGGATAAAATCAAATAACTGAGTTAATTGAATAGGGTGTGTAGTCAACTTATTTGATAAATAGAAAATTTATATTTTGAAGTGATCAAAGGATAATAATAATTATTTAATTTAATTAATGGATAAATGTAAGGAACAAGTTTCCATTGAAAGACAAAGTTGACTGATGATCAACAAAGAGTCATTTAAATAAAGATGGAGCTAACTAAAGGGTGATGAAATAGTTGATAATTGAAGAGATGAAGTATTAATTTTAATTGAAAATGGATGTTATTTATTAATTATAGAATATGATATTATTTAATTAAATGGATAAATATAAATTATGATAATAAATGATAAAATAAATGGATAAAATTAATAATTAATATTATGGTAAACTAATATGAGTACTGATTAGGGAATGATATGATGATAACTAAAGTTCAATAATGAGGTGAATTAATTGTAACGTCTACATTTTTCTTCTCTTTGAAGTAATGTTTGAACTAATATTTTTTGAAATAAAATAAAAGTAGTCAAGAATAAAAATTAGCTCAAAGATGAATAAAATAAAATGATATTCCCCAATCAGATAAGAAATTGAAAATTAGATAAATGAGATGATTGATCCCATCTCAAGATATTATCCATGCAAAAACAATATGAGTGAGCTCTTAAAAAAAAAAATATGTGGGTGAGTGTAAGATCATGAGGGTCCAAAAAGTGGCAATATGACAAAAAAGGGTTGGCAATTTTTTTATATATAAATTTGATGAAATGAAAAGGGTTTATTGAGAAAATTGTTAGATTTCCACAAATATAAGATATGCCTTATTTTGAATTTAATAGATAATTATTATTAATTTTCTACATGCATTATGAATCAAGTTCTGATTGATAGTCTAATTGAAAAACATTTATAATTCTCAAACGATTTCAATTTTTTTGAATCTAAAACATGTGGCACATTCTATGCTTCCCATACTAAGGATAAAAAAAATAAAAAAATGAATTTCATAATTTTTTTACCAAGTTATGGTGGTTAGACAAATAATTTTTAGTATTTTAAAAAATTTCTAATAAAAATTCCATAACTAATTATTTAATCATAATTTTTTTACAAAAATACAACATATCCGGGCATGTGTTCTCTACTTATATTAAAAGTTAAAAAAATTAAAATTGCTTGTACTTAGGTTGGTTAGACATACACCTGCTTTTCATTTTTTCCTAAAAAATTAGTACTACTACATTGAAATTTCAAATTTTCACCAAATATATTTATTTTTTTCTAAAAAATGACTAGTATCTTAGAAACTACATTCAATTTACTATAAATTCTGTTTTTACATATTTTTCAAATTATGCTAATAACCTATTCAAATTTTTATGTCAAGTTGCCTAACTCTATTTTTCTATATTTTCATTACCACATATGAGCCTAGTTTGGACCCCCATGATTCTAAACTGACCCATGAAGAAAATGTCAAAATCTTGCTAGATATGAATACTAGTTGATAAGTCTTGTAAGGACCTCAACTCTAGTTTGGAAATGAGAAGGAATCAACCTTAAGTTAATTTTGTGTTGTTTAGTGGCTAAATTATTTGGAAGAGTATTATTATATCTATCTATCCTTTAGTTCCAACTACATAAAACAATTCAATGGTTTCCCAAATAACATCCCTATACATTTTTAGTCTCTCATCCTTTATCGTATAAATTTTATTTATTTCATAGAAATCAAATATAAATCTCTAATGATCCTTAAGAATATAATTCTATGATTGTGGGAAGTATTTCTAGTCCTAATAGTGGAGCTTCATACCTTGTAATGTTGTTAGTGTATTGGAAGGTCAACTTGAATACATACCAAAAATATTCACCATTAGGGGAGACTAGGACAACCCCTACAACCAAAGAATCCTTTAAAAATGAATCATCAAATAAAATGGTCCATAAATCATTTATATGATTAGTAGGGGTAAAGAATTTATAGAAGTCTTAATATTTCCATGAATTTGGTCATCATAATACCTAAGGAAGTGGTTACTAGGACTAGCATCAAATTATAACACTTCATTGGTGGGCTTGTAACACTTTTTAATAATGCACACAATATTTTTCTAAGTATCTTGATTTATTCGCCTTACCATAGAATTCTATCATATGATACATCCATTTGTATATTACCTCCTATCGTGCCTACCTAATTTTTGGATCATATAAACATACCTCATTTTGATATATAATTAAAATGTAGAAAAGTGGAAACCTTTTTTTGTGGTTTTGCACCTTAGAGTTTGAAACCTTTCACCAAATTTCATATGAATGGGTAGGATAGGATGTAATAATGGACATGCAAGGATGGAATGGGGATTTTATGGATCTAGACAAGGTATGCAATTGACTTACAACCTAATGGGTGAGTGAACCAACCCTTAACCAAATATGGAAATGACCTAATAATTAAATGAAATGATCTAGCTAGCTTAATGATGCAAAATAATGTTATGATGCTAATATAGAAAATTTAAGATGCCATAGAGGAAATATGATAACAAAAATGAAAAGGGGAGAACACTATATACACCCATGGTATAAATTTTAGTTTGATTTATCAGGACATTAATGTCGAGGGCACCACTGCTCGCTAGGTATTTTTCAAATCTATTTTCATAGTACTTTGATGAGGGTTTTCTCTTCAACTTATCATCTACAAACTAGTCAGATCAATGTCAGATATTTTTGTAATTGACTTTTTGTGAGTTTTCAAGGCTTAGGGTTTCAAATGCAACAATGAATTTTCTTAAAGAATCCTTTGGTCCTCTTCAACCTGAGATTTGCACATTCCCAAAGAGAGGAAATGTTGGGCCATTTTAGGGGCTTTCCTCGGTCAAACCCTATGTAAGTGTTTCCACTTCCACAATGGAAATTCCAATGATAGGAATGATAATTAAAAGGAAGGAATGATAAATGAACCAAATGCTGCAACTCACCACACTTTAATGGCTTCCTTGAAGGACTAAAGCCATACCCATCACTTCAAGGATCATTGATCTTGTTTTCTTGATTTGCTTGAATGCTTGAATGATTTGGAGACCTGAAACAAATTTTAGCCTTCACAAAACAATGATAATACATGAAATCACATACACTTTGACAAGATGTTGGATCTTGAACCATTGTAATAAAACTCCAATGGTTGGTCTTAACTTTCTCTTGAATACTCTTGATAATTGCTTGATCATAAATTCTCCTTAACATTCTCTATATTCTCCTTGTTGGATTTGAAATGATGTAATAACTAGGTATTTATAGGAATTTCTCTATTTTCCTAAAAAGTAAATCCTGACTGTCAACTTTAGATATTCAAATTTTAAATAAAAAAATCATAACACTAACATATTTGAATTTGGAGACAAAATAGGAAGAAATAGGTGCCCTAGTTGCTAGTGTCCCAACCATATTTTTAGGGATTTAAAGTGTCGGGGGAAAGGTATTAAAGGAGTAATTGTTTTTATGCTTGCAAATTATCAAAACAATATTTAAAATAAGAAGTGGAATGAATAATTTTTGGAAATAAGGAACTTAATTACATCCAATAACTTAAAGGAGATCAAAACATAGTGTGGAATTTTCAAGAGTGATAATTTACGATGCTATATTTAACCCCCTAGTTTAGTGAGAGTATGAACTTATGCTTAGACTCACACTAAAGTAGAGAAATATATGTCAAGAGGGATTTGACTATTCAAATGTTGAAGAGATAAGATGATTAAGGATCAAGGGGGTTGTGCAAGCCCCTAAGATCCAAAATCCCATGGTAAAGGAACATAAGAACAAAGGAACACACACATGTATTATATGCTAAACACAAGGGAAATAGGTTTCCACCTTTTAGGATATGGAACTTGAGTTTATGACCTATTTCACTCTTAGTTCATTAGAAAACCAAGATCACTCAACCAAGTTACTCAACTGAGGGAAGGATTAGGAGGTTTTCTTGGGTGTTATTAAATGGTGATTCACCATTAAAACAAAGCGTCAAAGGAGAAATGCAAACATCTATACACAAAACCTTAGAAACTTGAGAACATGAAATCAGATTGATAAAAGAGAATGAAACAAAAGGGTACCTAGAAGAATAATGGAATCAAAGCAAGGTTGAAAACTTTGGAAAACTAATTTTTGAAGTGCACCAAGACTCATACACCAAGATGGGTGACTTAGTCACAGTCTAGGGTTTTTGGACAGGATATGGAATCTAATAGTGATTTATCTAAATCTATAGAAATTTGGAAAAATGGCTATACTGGTGGTACTCATCTGCACAAACAATTGCATAGTGTCCTAAAAAGGTGAAAAGTGTCCTAGGAGAAAATTTTTGAACCGAAACTTTGTGAGCCTCTGAAGATGGATTAAATAAGACCTTTCCCGTTAGTTTCATGTAAATAAGTTGGATATATTTCTCTAGATCTAAGTTTTTGTGAGCCTTGACAACTTCTTATGACAACTTTGCGAATTTTCACTTTTGGTACTTTTGAAGGCTTCAAATCCCATTTTTTCTTCAACCTATAAATCCGCAACATACAAAGAGGGGGGAAATTTTTTTTTTTGTTAGGGAATGGGGGTTTTCCTTTGTCAAAACCTGTTTTGGTAATCAAACCTTAATGAGAAATGAAGCATGAATGAAATGAAACGTGAAACATAAGATGAAACAATCAAACCTTTTTTGAAACCTTTTAGATCTGCAAACAAGCATGAAGTGGCCTAAATGGATGTAGATCTTGATCATGATTCTTGATGAAGTATAATGCATTTGAATACTTGAGTTGATCTTGAACAATGTATCAAAACACTATCTCAAAACCACATGTATGATGCATCAATCCTTTGACATGATAATGGATCTTTGATTCTTGCAACAATCTTCAAATTTTCCTTTTGAATTCTCTTGAAATGGTCTTGTGAAGATACTCTTGATTTCTTATGAAGATCTAGCTTGTTAGGATAAATTATGTGAAATAACCTTGTATTTATACTTATTTATGCCAAATTTCCTAAATTATAACACTACAAGCCGACATCACATCTAGGATAATAAAAATCCACCAAGAGTTTGATTTAAAATAGGTCCTGGTTAAATTGGGACTCATACGACACCTTGGGCATATGAGTCCTAGTGTCTTAAACATAGGACACAAACTTAAAGAAATATCTTGTTTAATACAATGTTTAAAATCAGGCCCTGAAACCTAAGTGGGACCCATATGCCCAAGGTGGCATATGAGTCCTATATCACTAGATTTGGAACACACAACCTAGAACATTGAATCATGATTTTTTATTTATTAAATTTCGAGATTATCCTCATAAAAATGCATTTAATTAGGCTTGTGGATGCAAAATAGGACCAATTAAGGCATAGAGGATCCCAATTAATTAATAAATCCCTAGATTTGTGTGAAAGTGAAAAGATACACTTTATAACACCCTAATAAGGCACAATTAGGTCCATTTAGTTAAAAAGGGCCCTAAACTTAATGTGAATATGTAAAACACATTACAACACTAAATCAAGGCAACACTAGGCTCATTTTAATGTTAATTATTCCCAAATTAAGTGAAGAAAAGGGATACTTTTTTTGTTACTACATTTAGCTGCCACTTTAGTGAGAGGAGGAACTTGCTTCAAACTCACACTAAAGTAGACATTCAAGAGGGGTACAAGTGTACCAATGTGGATGGTATAGAATGAAAAAGATCAAGAGGGTGGCAAAGCCCCCAGGATCCAAGATCCTATGTCAAACCAAAATAAGAACAAAGGGACACACATAAGGACTATGATATACAACATCAAAATACACAAACATAAAATTTCAATGAATAACAAAAAGAAAAATAAAAAAGAAAAATAAAAAGGGGTGGATCAAGACTCGACTATTTATCCAACACAATGTGGATCAATCCTTAGTTGTTTGTCCAAAATTCACTCACTCCGAGACAAGGAAACTTCAAGTTGTCTGCTAGGTGAGTATCTAAAAAGGGTGGCTTAGTGAGAAAGTCATGCCTCAATATCAAATTCTCATTATACAATGAGAAAGTCATGCCCATGTTTAGAATTCTCATAATACTAACCATACCTAAGATATCCCTCTGATAACTTCAATAAGATGCTACAAATGAAACTTCAAGATTCACAAGGCCTAACAAGCTGTGTTAAGCACTTATGAACATTTATGCATGTAAAGGATTGTTCAAACAAATCTTTTCTTAATTCATGTAAGGTGTCTTCTTAGGGAACATCATGCCTAATGTATCCAATAGAGGACAAATCAAATCTAAATATCATTCTCTTAGAGAAAATCAAACCCAATGACACCACCAAGAAAAGGACGCATCATAAGAAGAAAGGAAATCACACAATAAAACATGTCAATGTTAAAAGATAATGTCAATTTATTCCACCACTTTAAAGAAATTTATAACACCATTTTCATGAGCAATCTGCTTTAAATTAGCCAATGAAGAAGACACGAGAGCTTATTTGGAAAGCCCTATGCCAAGTCATATGTTCCCGAATGAAACTACATTGTGGATAAGGGATTTCCCTCAAAATTCAACAACTAAATATAACTCGGTACGCCACATGTGAGTCAAATTAAGGCATGTCATCCACATCCCAAGTTTACTCATATATATATACATGGAAGGCGGTCAACTAACCCAAAGAGACAATGACAAGTGCCATGTGAGGAAAAGGCTTCCTAACCCCTTTCCCCCACTTAGTGTAGGACAAGGATGAGCTGAAATGATTGATGAGAAACATGTAAATCAATATCAATTAGAGGAACACAGCGATTCAACACAAGGAAGAACACCACAATCCTTAAGATGTTGAATTTTATTACTCAAAGTTGTACATTCATTAGTAGAATGACCATGAAATCTATGATATGCAAAAAATGAACTCTTGTAGTAAAATTTATTTCATGTTATTGGAGGGAGGGATATCAAACGATATTGGAGGAGTCTCGATAAGATACCCTCTTGATCAATAGTAGAGGATGTTCCTTTATTTTGCAACAAAGATATATCTTGCTTAGTACAAGATGTAATACTTAAAAAATACTCTTTAGATTGTGAGATCTTGTTCTCCCCTTGAAAGGAGGGCATAAAATCTAACAAACTCCAATCATTACTAAGAAATTTCCTAGGAGTGATTTGTGTGATGAAAATAATGTTAAGCAAATAATTCTTTATTTCTTTTGTTTCTTGCGAAGGACAATAACCAAGACCATTAGTTGTTTCTTGTGTATTAGACTCTATAGGGATGCATATACCTTGTTCTCTTGCACCACATCCTTTTACACTATACCCAAGTTGTTTCATAAGTTCGTAACCTCTTCCATAAAGATTTTTAATTTTTAAATTAGATTTGGTGGTTTCTCATAATCAACTTCATCAAAATTTGTTGTGTAATTTTATTCTCCTTCTAAAGAGGTTGAGGTGGATGCTTTTAAATCTTGTGTTGACATTATCACCTTTTATTTTCCCTTTTCAAACTCTTTTGTTGTTATCTTTTATTCACCCATGAATGTAGTTGTGCAATCTAAGAAACCCCAATCATACTTGATAGATTATTTGTCCTAATTGGTCTTATTTTGCAAGAGAGGATCAATCAAAGGATAAAATATTCACCACAATAAGAAAGAGGGATGTTCGAAGTGATTTTTTTTAGTTCATGTGAGGTATTAATCTTAGGGGACATCAATCCTAATGTCTCCAAGAGAGGACCAATCAAAGGATACAAGATTCGCAACTTAGGAAATGCAGTGTGCCACATTACCACTAAGAGGAATGTAATATGCTAAGATAAATCATTCTCTTAAAGGACATTACTCTCAATGTCACCAAAAAGAGAAAAACACATTGTATGAAGTAAGAAAATCACATCAAGGAACATGGAAAATACAAATAAAATCATGCAAAAATAATGCAAAAGTAATGCCAATGTATGCCCCCACTTTAAAAAAATTGCTAAACACAATGTTTTAAGAAATTAATTTAAAGTAGACAAACATGCAAAAGAGAATAGAAAAGAGGGTTTCCCCCCAAAAACACATAAGGGATCTATAGATTCAGGGTTAGTATCTGTGTTTGCTGCAATGATATTAGAGAGCTAAGAACTGTCATCATTCCCCAAATACACATAGAGCTAGAAGAATGACACAAAGAGAGCGAGAAAAAATGAAAAACCTTTTAAGTCAACATGGAAGATACATAGAGTATCTCAATGCCTTGTGTCATCCCCAAAAGAAAAATACAAGACAATTGAAAATGAAAAGAAAAGATCAATAAAAGGCTAAAGCTTATGACATATAAAAGAGTGAAGGTACAAATAGAGGAATGCATAAAGAGAGAGAGAACATCAAACAAAACATCATGGGGGATCAAATTACGCACATGCAATCAAACAAAAAGATAGACAAAAAGGAAAGAAAAAAGACTAGTAAAGCATAGGCAAGTCAACCTAGAGTAGGTTATCCACCTCCCAATCTCAGTCTATATAAGTAGAAGGTAGACAACAAACCTAAGGGATAACAAAAAATGTATTAATAGGACAAGGATATCTACTTCTTGTCTCCACTGAGTGCAAGACAAGAATGAGCCAAGGCAGGTGATGAGAAAGATCATGTAATAGTGAGAACAAAATGTTCTACAACTATTACATGTCAAAGGGGAATAGTCTAAGAAATTACTTCATAGCAATCATTGCCATCAAAGTGGAAGTTTTGTAATAATAACTTGAATGCATGACAGTCATCGATACTATGTTTGAGTGTTTCGTGGTATTGACAAAGTGGAACTTTTGCATCTTTAGATATAGCACTAGTTTGTCTTTTATTGGTGGTAATGTTATTAGTTCTTTGTTGAAAAGAAACTGCAGTTTCCTTTCACTTTCAGGTGGAAAACAAGTAAACTTTAGTTTTTGTAACTTGTAAGGCCTTTTATGCTTGCTAGATTCACCAAATTCTCTAGTTGAAGGTTGAGGGATAGGACCTAGGGTGATCCTATCATCCTTATCATTGCTATGAGTCATTGGTTTTTCTTTAGGAAGGACATTCATATCAAGGGGAGAATCAAAGATCATCATACCATCACTACGAAGCCTTAGGTATTCTTGTGAGGGGGTTATTGATAGCCTAACCCTTTTGTGTTCTCAATATTTGGTATTTTCTCTAGGAGTTGGTGAATTTCATGTTCACTTTTTTGATTCACATCCTTATTTACTCAAGATTATGAATCCTTTTCCATATGTTTCTTCTAGGTTGATTGGAGTGTTTTTTACCTTTTTATCATAGGATGGTTGAGTATTTTTTTTTTAGAGGAAATAGGTTCACCTATTGTAGGGAACTTAGGTTGAAATTTTGTTTCAGTTTTGGGATGTAAGTAACCAAACATCTCAAGAGGTGGTATTGTAGGGGATTTGGTTGTTTCATTGATGGATAAAATGATGTATTAGATTCAAGGTTGTTAAGGAAATTATTGAGGAACATATTCATGATGTCGTCATCTTCTCCAATGATGTCAACATCATGAGGAGGACATGCATTAGGAGTTGATTGATCATGAGTGTGTTCAGTGTCATTAGGATCATTACTAAATGAACAACTTGAAATATCTACCAAAGATTTCAGGGACATCCAACACTTTTCGAAGCACATATGCATGATGCAAGATTGAACAAATATGCTTGAAAGGAAAGAGATTGGAATAACAACAATTCTACAAATTGAAACAAAAAACTGAAGGTAGCCAATAGAAGCATATAAAAGCACTTATAAATCCTGAAAAAAATGGAAAGTCAAAGTCAATAGGGACTAAGACACCAGTAAGGGCGTCTTGGTACTACTAGTGTGATTTTGAGGTTTTAGGGGCTGGAACAAACAACAAATAGCAAAGAGAGGATTCTGAACCAAAAACCCTAAATAGGACTAAAATGCCAGGAAGGGCATTTTAGTCTTAGTGGAGGTTTTTGTCAAAAAAACAACAAATTATTGATTGTTTATAGTGTTCACAAGTTACTTATTTAGGGACTTGGTGTTTGGAAACAAAAAACTATTCAAATGAATGCAAGAAAAATGAACTAGTGAAAAGCAATTGAATGCGATTTTTTTCAATTTTGAATACAATAACAATGTTTCTAAATGTAATTATGATGATGAACAATGCACTTTTTAGTTTTTCAATGAGATAAGATGATGCAAGAAAGAAAAAATGCAATCTATATGCACTTTCACTAATGCAAAAATGAAAAACCATAAATGCAATTTCACTAATGCAAGATGCAATGGAAGAATGAATGCAACCTAGATCTAGGATTTTAATGGACTGAAAATAAAAAAAATGAATGCTCAAAGAGGTTGCGTTCACCAAAATGAACCATGATGGAAAATAGGTGTATTTTCACTTATTCTCCTTAGGTCATTCAATAATGTCCTAGGAATCCTAATGGATTGACTATCAACCTCAAAGGTGAGTTAGTTCTAAAAAAGGAAGACCTAGTAAGGGTTCTTTTAAGCTTTGAGGGGTTCACCACCAAGCTAAAGCTTGGACAAGACAAATAAGCATCCAAATCACAAAACCTAGTAATGCAAGCTAAATGAATGATGAAAACAATGATATTATGAAAAAAGTTAAGGTATGTGTACCTAGAAGTTCTAGAAATGTAACAAGGATTCTGGAAATACAAAGAAGTTGTCAAAAAGTGTTATGGATGACTAAGATGCTCTTATTGTTGACTTAGTCCTGCTGCTTTTTTTCAGGAAAAATGCAAAATCTTTAGATGCTAGAACTGAATCTGAAAGAATTTTTGGAAAATGACCTTAGGAGGACTAAGACACCCTAGGTGGAGACTTAGTCCCATTTTAAATTTCTAAAATCTCTGAATGTGGTCTTGAGGTCCAATGTCTGCACTTCCTTCTTCTTAGATCTCAGGTTCTGAATCTTCTGAATTTGGCTTGTAGGCGAGTTTTCATGAAGATGGAAAATTTGTGATGCAACTTTACAAATTTGCACCTTTTCACTTCAAATGATCTTCAAGTCTTCTACCTAAATCTACAAACACAAAGACACAAGATAAGAAAAAGTTTTTGATTGTTTGTAAATGGGGGTTTGCCTTAGTCAAACCCCTTGTTGGTAATTAATCCTTGAAATGAAATAGAATAATGAAGGGAAATGATGGATGAACAACATGCAATGTTACAACTCACCAAACCCTTGATATGAAGTCTAAAAACTTGTGTGAAATGGCTAGCTTGAATGTAGATCTTGAATGATTGATAGATATGGACTTGAATTACTTTCTTGAATTGAAACTCTACATCAAAAATGTTAGCTCAAAAACACACATTATGCACGAATATCCTTGATATGATGCTTGAATCTTGATGATGGCTCCAAATTATTGATGAATTGGTCTTGATCTCATAAAATTGCCTTAGGAATGAATACTTAAGTTTCTAGGATGAAAATGAATGAATGAACATTGTATTTATACTTATTCATGATTAATATCCCAAAATTGCACAACAACAAGCCAAAATATGAAATCATTGATTAAAGGAGGCCAAATCCTACCAGAATTTGAAATTAAATCCTGAAAAAAGCTTAATGGGGACTAAGAAACTCTAGGTGGCATCTTAGTCCCAAGTCCTAAAAAACTTGGGGCACAGACTCCAAAAAGGGGCCCATTTAAGGTTCCATTGAAAAGGGGGTCCCAAGACCTTAGGGGAACAAAGACACCCTAGGTGGAATCTTAGTTCCAACCCAAAAATCAAGAACACTCACTGATACATTTTGACTCAAATTATGATGAAAGGTTGTTGGAATTTCGACGAACTTTTATCGAAATTATTTCGTCGATTTTTTGACAAAATTTGAAACGTCGAAATTCCAACCCAGTCAACGATGTTGGGTTAGAATTTTGACATTTCATATTTCTTCAGAAAATCGATGAAATAATTCCGATGAAAGGTCATCAAAATTTTGACAAAATTTCGTCAGAATTTGAGTCAAAATGTATCAGTGACTTAACCATAATCATTAAGTTATCGTTTATCCATTGATGTTTGTCGGGATTATCCATTAAAATATATCATTCATTGGGCTTTTGGATGCAAAATAGGACTGATTAAGACATAAATAAAGATAATTAAAGCAAGGGGGTCCCAAACAATTGTGAAAATGCAAGGGTATGCATTTTCCTACACTACATAGACTATCATGGCTTTATTATGAGCTAATTTGGCCTCATCACTCTCCCATTAGAAAGCATCTAGATCTAACATCACAGTAGCTAGATGTACCTATAAATAATCCTCATATCTATGTGATTCTCTTGGAGAATCCTCATCCTTCCCCACACTAACCCTTGATGGACCTACCCCATCTCCCCACATGCCACTCCTACTCCTACTAATCTATCTACATCATCAAGTACTATCATTTGTACTATTTTTTGTATCTCTTTTCACTCTATATAATCTATTTTATTTCCTCCCTCATCTATCTCTTCCCTCAACACTAGTGACATTGTAAATAGTTGTAACTATCTAAAAAATTTCTATAAAACATCCATCTATACCTTGATACCCCCACTTCCCATGAGACTCACACAAGCACCACATCCCTTCATGGATTATTATATGGAAAGAAAAAGTATCAAGTACTATCTTATGTTGTAAATAATCCTGCAAACCATAATTTTCCACACTATAATGAACCATTTTATTTACACATGTAAATTTATCATCACCTTGGAACACCTTGCATCCCCTCCATGACCTCCAATTCACCTCATGAATCTCATTTATCACCTAGCCAAAATTCAAAGTTTTCCATCTATATCTACTTCTTTGGACCTATATATTCATATGTGTAGGGTTATATTACCCTCCTTTTACTCTCTTTTAATGGTATGAGTAGTACACCATTCTACCATTCCCACACATTTAGTAGAGTGACCCCACATCCAAAGCTCCAATCACCCCTATAAACAATCATTTGCATATCTCTATACAACTAATCTAATCAAAATGAATCCGATGTAGATATCCTCCTCTCCTCTAACATATTCTCCAACACTCCTTCCCAACCAATAGGTAATCCTAGTGACCTATTGCAATGTAAAAATACACTGCTAGCAATGCCTACTAACAATAGAGGAAAATCCTCCAATACATAGATACTAATTATCAAATCCATCTCATGATTTGAAAAAAATAAATATTTTATCAAAAAAACTTCTCTAGTTACTCCCTCACTCTCTCTAGTAGGTACTCAACTATCAATCCCAATATTGATAGTTTTAGTATCCTCCACACATCCCCTAAAACCATTGTAATATGTCCCATAGGTAGATGGAAAGAGTTGGTCTTGCTATGTCATATCTCCACTAGTACTACCAATATTTTCCTACGATCCCAAAACTATAGCACATATGCCACATTATATAACTCCAATGCCTCCAAGAAATCCTAAGTAGCCTTGTCCAACCTACCCCTAATCCTCATCAAGGATTGTTTTCACTTGAACCATTTGAGAGGTGAAATTTTTTCCTACATCCATCCAAACCACTTTTTTAGATATTTTCTAACTAAAATTATAGCTTATTCTACATAGCTAATGTAAGTGCAACTATATTTATGTAAGAACTAATTCATACAAGTGATTCATTTTTCATGCAATAACTATCTCATGCATGTGATCCCATCGATTGCAAGTGAACACATGCCCATACAATTAAACCTTCTTTCAAATAGGTGTCAATTCATGCAAGCATTTATTTAGTGAGTGCAAACATTGATAATGACCATATAAGTGCTAATTTATGACATTTCATGAGTTTATGCCTTTTCTATTTTTGAACTCACACTTATGAAACCTATGGTACCTTAGGGTTTTGAATTTTTGATATATAATATTTCTCCTACCTCTATTGGTCATCAATAAAATCAAACTCAGTCCGCTTGGTGGATGTGGTCTAGGATATTAGTCAAATTCTTCTATCTCCTCAACACAATTTTATCCTCTTATCTCTAGGGGGCCATGGTTAAAATTAAATATTCCACACCTAGGCCTATTTTTAAAATCACCAAGCCTTAATTGGGGACCCCAATACCTAACTTTTTCTTCCCCTTCACTCTTTTCTCTACTATTTCTCCATCTTTTTATCTATTTTATCTATTTTTCTTTCATTACTCATATATTTTCCCTCTATCTAATTTTCACCTCATTTTTCTTATTTCAAGACCTCCATTGGACCATTTTTTGGCAACCTCTTGAGGGGGAATCATCACATTATGTTTTCATCATCATTTTTTTTTGACTAATCGAGTCATCTTTTTTGTTCTTCTTTGACACGATGTCACTTCTCTTAGTCATGACATTGCATCAAAGAGGGAAGACAACCAAATTTCACCATTGATTCCTATAGACACTTAAAATTGTCCTAAATGGTATTATACATTTGAATCTGATATACTAACATCATTTCATCCTAAAACCCATCTTCTTTTCGCTTGTTTGATTAAATTAGCCCAACTATTTAATTAAATGCCTCTTTTTTTCACCTATTAATCTAATTGACCTAATTGGGTTAATTCACCCCTTCTCACACTAATATTTCATCTTCTTTAGGTAAATAATGTAAATTATTTAACATAAACCCTAAGTCCTCTTATTTAATTAAATAAGCCTAAACTATTTAATTAAATATCATATTGCATCCCCCTTTTCATTAAATCAATTGTTTAACGAATATCATATTATTCCTCATCTTGCATATTTAAATTTAGTTTTAATTACTAAATTTATTAATTACCCTCACCCTCCCACTTGCAAGGGAATATTATTTGAATATTCCTCCTTTACACATTCCTCTAAAAGAGAATATTACTATGCAATATCCCGTTTTGTGCACTCATTCCTCCAAAATATCTCTTAACCTCTTCTTAACTCTTAGGAAGTGTGTTTTTTGAAAGCTAATTTGGACCATTGATTAAATTAGTTGATCCTTTTCCACTTTCAACTTTGACCATAGATTAGAATGCTCAATCCATGTTTCATCCTCCTTTCATTATTGACCATTGATTGATCTTTTCAATCTAAGCCCTTAATTTTTCATTTGTTTTCCAACAACAAGCCCTAGTGGCCCAACAACAAAAAAAAGGTCAACAAAAAGCCCTAGTCACACAAAAACAAGCTCAAAAACAACAAAAATAATTTCTAGCCCAATAGTATGCCCAACAACAAAAAAATGCTTGTGCAACAACAACAACAACCAGATTTATACTATAATCCTCAATAAAATCATCAATCCAAACATGTTAGGAGCATATACACCTCTACCACCATCACCTTCACAGTATCAAACTCCACCCTACACACCATATAGCACCTCACCATATCAAAATACCACTTACAAATCATCTGCCATCCCACAATACACAACATATGCTCGTCCATCAAACCTACAAGATGATATGGCATTACAACTCAAGGCGGTAACACAAAAAATGCAGGACATTCAAATGGGAAAAATGAAGAAGCCCCATACACAAAAAATTTTGTGTCCATACCCATTCGATATAAACATCACAATGTTAACTTTCCCTCCCGGTTTTGAGGTCCCTAAATTTGATAAATACAAAGGGAGAGGAAATCTTGTGGATTGCATCAAAGAATTTGATAAATACAAAGGGAGGTTTCCTACAATGATTCCAACTTGATACACCTCTTTCTATAAAGTTTAAAAGGCTAGAGCCATTGATTGGTTTTCACAATTGCCTCCAGGTATCAAAACCTTCCAAGAAATCATCGATAAATTCATAGATCGCTTCTCGTTCAATCTTGACTTGGATGTAATTTAGAAGAGTCATACACACTCAAGAAAAACAAAGGAGAGTCTTTTGCTAATTTCTTGCAAATTTTGAGGCAAAGAGCTAGTAAGAGCAAGTGGCCCATTCTCGACGAACAAAAAGTGGGGATTATCATAGAAAATGTTGATCCAGATCTCTCCTTCGACTTAAAAATGTAATGTATCACCATGTATGATGAGCTTGTACCGAGGGCCCTTAACATTGAGAGAGCCCTAATCTCATATGAAAATATGCAAGCCTATAGAGACAACCACCCACCAACTAGTTCAAATGACAAGCCTTGTCTCTGGGCTAAGAATAAGAACATGGTGAATGATGATGTGGTAGATGCTAAAGTGGTCATAAATTATCCTAGGCCAAACAAAAATCAGCCGACCAATGTCTAAGTAATTGTGCAACAAACAAAACCTCCACCATAGAAAAATTAGTTCAATAAAACTGAAACTCAACAAAGATGAACCCCCAATAGGAATAGCTACCCAAAACACAAATACACACTATTGGGGGAACCTATTGAAACTATCATGAAGAAATTGGTAGATCCAAACTTGATAATGCTTCCTAATTTCCAAACATACCAAAAACCATAGGATAAACCACCTTGGTACAATGAAAAGGATCTTTGTGACTTTCACAAAATCAAAGGACACAAAACATCGAATTGCATGAAGCTCAAGAATTTTATCCAAGATCTTATAGAGAATGGAGACATATTTTCTGATGTACCATATGGTAACCAAGACCTCCAGATATACAAGAACCCTATGCCAGATCACAACAAAGGAAATGATAATTGAAAATGGAAGAGTTACAATAACATGCATCATGTCTACACCAATGTGGTCACCTCTTATGACAATGTTGTAACAGTCGTGACCATTAAAGGACCTAGCATAGAGTGTGGAGTCACCACATGATATGGAAAGGTGACCATCCAAGGAGCCTCATCTCAACTAGGGGCACAACCTACATTTCCAACATCCAAACCTAGCAACTATAGTCTCCTAGATCAACTAAAGAAGAACCATGAACAGATATCTACTCTAGAACTATTGAGGCTATCCCTCACACATAGGGAGATATTAGAAAAGGATTTATCCAACTCCTTCATTCTTGAGAATATTGATACAAAGTAGTTTCAAGCTATGGTAGGGCATATCACCACCCCTCATTTTCTCACCTTTTTTGAACAAGACCTACCAACACAACAATCTTACAATCGTGCCTTACATCTTATGGTGATTGTTCATAAGAATAAGGTTAAAAGAGTATTAGTAAATGGAGGGTCTTGTAAAAACATTTGTACCCTTTAGTTGGTCAATAACTTGAGTTATTTCTTAGGAATCTATTGAGAAAACAAAGAGTATAGCTATAAGGGCATATGATGATCAAGAAAGAGTGTTGCAAGGAATCATCATACTACCTATCCAAGTAGGACTTGTATTTTTTGAGACTACATGCCAAGTGATAGACATTGATCTCCCCTACAATATCTTGCTTGGTCAACTATAGATTCATGCCATGCAAGAAGTAGCTTCCACATACCACTAGTGTGTCAAGTTTTCTTTTGAGGAAAAGGAAGTTACTATCCATGGAGATCCTAAGCCTTTCTATTATTGCAAGAACCTTGAGGATAATTTCTACAAGACCCCCTAGATACCAAAGAATGATGAAGGCCCTACATCCTCATCCTCATTTGTTGAATCATCTTATCTTGCATCCACCTTGGAATCCAAAACACCCATTATGCAGAATATACTTGATATCAAAGCAGTTATCAAGGATAATGGTTGTGGGGATTATAATCTCAAAGAAAAATTTGTGTTGGGTGAGTTACCTCTTTCCCCAAAATCTCATGGGAAGCCCAAATCTATCAACAAAGTGAATGAAACATTAAAGCTTGAATCTACCACCTTCACCAAGTGGGGGGGCTTGAACAAAGAGGATGTCAACGAGGAAGATGTATCTAAATTTCTCTATCAAGACAACCAACACACACCCATTTTTCCCATGAAAGATGATAATAAAGGTCTATAGTTAATGAAGGGATGGAGGTACAACAAGAATGAAAAGCTGGGACAAAATGATAACGGTATGTTTGAACCCATCATTATTGAGAGACATCCAAAGAGTCTTGGATTAGGATATAATACTAGTAAGGTTTCCATTCTTGGAAAAGGTACATTTGGTAAGAAGGTTGAGGATTCCTCTTGGTTACCAAAATCATGTGATCCTACCCTATATGACTTCCCCCTCAAAGTTTCTGACTTATTTGAGAGTACCTCTCTCTTTATGATATCAACAACATCTTTCACCCCAAATGACCAAACCAATGAATTAAGCCGTGTACCCCCAACTCATTGAATGGGACCAATGAGGACCACCAATTCTAGATATACTTGAAAATGATGAATAATATTAGAATTCATGGGACTCCATGAAAACTTACAATGTGGGGATCAGAAAGTAGTATTTTATATAGAGCTAGAAACACATGCGTACTATGGGGAGATGATTGAATCCTTTAGCTGCAAAATTGACAACACAAGAATAACATGCAGATCTTTAATTGAAAACCACATTGTGGCACTTTCAAATCCTAAAATAGTAAAAAGAAAGGACATATCTATGGGTGAAAACCTCTCTGAGGTGCCCAAGGATGAGGGATTCAATCTCCCCATTAGTGAAATACATCCAAAAAAATCAGCAGTGCTAGTAGAGAAGGCTAATATAGTGAATGAAGGAATAGAAGAAGCATGGTCCAAGATAACTTTCGATGCCGAATCCTTGTTGGATGAAGAACAGGAAAAATTAGCAGCATTCTTGAAAGAGAGAAGAGAAACCTTCACATGGTTATACAAAGATATTCCAGGGCTCGATCTAGAAGTGGTTGTGCATAATTTAGTAGTCTATCCTGAAGCTAAACTAGTCAAACAAAAACCAAGAAAAATGCATCCTCAAATTGCATTACTGGTTAAACTAGAGTTACAAAAGCTCCTTGACATTGGATTTATCTGACCAATTGACTATCCCGAGTGGGATTCCAACTTGGTTCCAATTTAAAAACCCATTGGGTGCATTAGAATATGCATAGATTTTAGGGAATTGAATAAAGCATTTCCAAAGGATGATTTTCCTCTTCCCAACATTGACATCATTGTCGATCTAAGTGCAGGTCATGAAATGTTATCACTCATGGATGGATTTTTAGGATATAACCAAATCATGATCACCAAGGAGGATCAACATAAAGATACATTCACTTGTCCATGGGGTACATAATGTTGGAACACAATGCCATTTGGACTTAAAAATGCTAGGGCAACCTATCAAAGGGTGATGACCCCAATCTTTCATCATATGATCCATAAAATAGTTGAAGATTATGTGGATGATATTTTGGCCAAATCAAAGAAAAGGAATGAGAACATAGAGGTATTATGACCCATATTTGATAGAATTTAAGAGTATAAGGTAGAAATGAGCCTAAACAAGTGTGTCTTCAGGGTTACATCAGGGAAGCTTATTGTAATAACCCATTCTAATTATTACTTAATTATATTATTGCAAATGCCATTATAAAAAAATACTTTTAAAAGATATATCTAAGCATCTATTTTCAATCATAGCAACACATGACTAATTAAAATAAGATTCATGATAATATGTATTCATTTCTAAATGTCAATTACAATATCCAAGTTGACTTGGCTCATTGGGCCATAAAGTTAATACAATATACACTTTTAAATCAAGGTTACATCATAGTCCATGATAATCATGGAAAAATCCAAGGTTTCCTCTTGACGCTCACCTCCATTGGTGGATGTGAACATGGTTGAAGTTCTTTACCACCTAAACACAAAGCTTAATCTTGACTGAAATTCTTCCTACTTGAAGAATGCCCGACCCTGCATGGAAAGTTTAGCAAATGAACAATTTTCAAGGTGGAATCTGGTGCGTGCCCAAACATCAACATGCATCTCTATCTATGATTTACTAAAATAAAAGATCTATGCTAGGAATGGCAGAGAGTGTTATCAAAAATTCCATAAATACATAATGGGCTAATTGCTTGGCCAAGCATAAAATTTAAGTTGCAACAACAACGATAGCTTTTGGAAAAAGCAAAAACATATACTCTCTGAACTCCATTTCGACACTCAATGTAGAAGGTAACTTTAAACAACACAGTTATTCCTTAGCAACTATCTACCCTCTAGCAACATCAACCCTGAGGTGTTCTAGTCTAATTAGGTTTTTTGTTCTATTCAAACAAGAGAATATTCTTTACACACATATCTACGAAAAAGTAATCCAGTCTACTTATTTTCTCGACTTAAATAAAATTAGAAAAATGATTCAAATGGAACTGATCAATACATTATCCATTCATTTCATACACATTGCACATGGTTACATTCAACATAATTAAATATTCATTTAAAAATTAATTAAATAAGTAACAAAATAAGGTATGCCACAAGTATGTGTATGCACGTAGATGAAGATCTCTGTGCATACACATATATGTGTTGACTTAAGTTATTATTTTGTGCATACATTCTGAAATAAAAACCATTATAACAGATTGCTTCCATTCAAAATAATTTTACAGATTGACATATTGCTTGTCAGTAGTAAAAGATGTAAATTTTCCTTTCAAGAAATGAGAACATATCTGTTTGAATAGTTCTTACATATTGATATGTTGTTTATATCAAAAGAAAGTTGTTTGTAGTAGAAAAAAGTTGTTTGTAGCAAAACAAATGCTATTAAGAGAAAAATGATGTTGTTTGTAGCAAAACAATACCTTTTATAGCAAAATAATGTTGTCTGTAGCAAAACAATGCTATTTGTAACAAAAAAATGCTGTTTGTAGCAAAACAATGCTGTTTGTAGCAAAACAATGCTGTTTGTAGCAAAACAATGCTGTTTGTAACAAAACAATGCTGTTTGTAGCAAAAAAAATGTTGTTTTATAGAAAAACAATGTTGTTTGTAGCAAAAAAATGTTGTTTATAGAAAAAATTCTATTTGTAGAAAAACAATGCTGCTTATAGCAAAACATTGTTATTTGTAGTAAAACATTTGTTATTTTATAGCAAAACAATGTTGTTTATAGAAAAATAATGATTTTTGTAGCAAAACATATGCTGTTTGTAGCAAAACATATGCTATTTGTAGCAAAACAATGTCATTTATAGAAGTTTACAAGTTTATGTGCCAATATGTTTCATTAACATTTTCAAGCTATCTAGTACAACATTCAAACAAACAAAGTTTCCCTCATTCTGGTATTCAATAATTTAGACAATACTAGTATTCTTTGTGCAATAAATAAATCAAACGATATGCTTGTCGTTTTAAGACTAAACTAAACATAAGAGTCTAGAATAATTTTATTATTTCTAGGGTTATAGAAAACCTATGTTTCCTATTGGTGACTACAAGAAAAATAATAAATATTTGAGCCATTTTTCATTCTAAAGAATGACCAACAGTCGAACGACTGTTTAGTTTTACCATAAAGAATATTAATGGACAATCTTTGATGAATTCCTTTTAATGGCATACATAGCTTGATATGCAATAATTTACTTGTGATCAATAACATGTAGTTAGTCGATCTTGCAGATTGATACAACATAATGCAAGAATGAAACAATATATATCCATTCCTCCATCGTTCATGGTGAATGATGTGACTTACTTAAACAAAAACAAAATTTTTCTATTACTCTATGATTTCAATCTAATCATATGCCCAAAGGGTGTGACATCCATTATTCGTCCTAGCTGACATGGGAAACAAATACTATGAAAAAGATTAATAGTGATAATAAAATTATTTCCCTGAAGAGAACGTTCAACAATTTCATTTTACATTGTTTCATATAAAACAAAATTTTTCTATTTGGATTTAATTCGAATATCCATAAAATGGCTAAATAACTCACACGTAAGAAATTTCAGGTATAGTCGATAATGATATGACAACATAAATCGGCCATGCTCAACTAGCATGCCGATAGGGTGAAAAATGCTCAAGTTTAAACTATGCAAGAATGGCCGATAAGGCCTTGGTGTCATAGAACAAGAAAATGATCGATCTTCATAAAAAAAAACTCAACTCTAAGCTTATTTCACTGGCACTTTTAAAATATTTATTAATTTACTACTAATTCTAAAAGAATCGACATACTAAAAAGATAATTTTAAGTTTTTTTAGAATAGAGATTACCAAGAAATCAAGCATGTTTGTAAACAAAAAAATGATTTACCTATAGACCAAAGCTTTTCCTTAGCTTTTTCTTTCAGTTTCCAACACTGTTGAGTCACTTGCTTTCTTACTCCCTGGATACTCGTTGTCGCTACCTAATTTTTGCTAGTGATTAATCTTTCAAAATATAAATATTTTCCTACTTACCTATTCGAATGATATGGGGGATATTTCTTTCATAATTGGCATTAATTTTCTGCCCCACTTATTCAAATTTAATTAACTTGGCCTTAAATTTGGATATAGGCCACTCGTCCATTATATCCTCATTTGATTTTATTTGAAATCAACAATTTTGATTTATAATTTCGATCCATATTATATTTTTATATGAAATATGTATATGTATATATATTCATATATACATGCACATATATTAGTATATATATTTACATATATATAATTATTACTATTATATTTATTTTTTGGCAATGTAGTATTTAATCTCTTTCAAATACTAAAATAAGCTTTTATTTTATTTGAATAATAACCTCTAAATGAAATTCTTATCCTTTAAGCACATTTTTTTGAAATACATACATATATGTGTTTAACCATGCTTTCATTTTATTTCAAATTCAATCACACACAAGATCAAGATAGACAATTTGAATATTAAATCATATGTTTAACATTCCACAAGCCTTTTTTTCAATAATTGAATCATTTCAAATCAAGTCAATAAATATTCTATATGAAATTTCAAACGCAAACATCATGCCATTTGTGGTGTGTGCACCCAGATTCCATCAAGCTTACTGTTCAATCCAACTAAATGATCCTACTTCAACTGTGTTCTCATCCTCCAACCTATTATCCTGCAATTAAACACACTTACACTTACATAGTTCATTAGTAATGTTGTATCATGATAAAGTATAAGATAGTTCAAAATATCACATAGTCAAATTATGGTCAACTTCTTTCAAACTTTTTTAAAAATATCAAAATTTTTCATTGAACATATTTAATTTCCTCAATAATTCAATTTATGATATTATAATTTAAATGCAATAAAAATAGGGTTATGAAATCCTTCCCCTCTTGGAAGAGACATCGTCCCGATGTCTATAAAATCTAAATTTAAGCATATATGTCTATTTCAACATCATATCATGTTGTTTCCAAAGAAAAACATTATAATATTCAATTCAAAATTTTCATTTTTTTTTGTCAAAAGTCTCTTTCTAAGAAAGAAAATGTGTGAAGGAGAATTTTATCTCTTTTGCATCCTCCCAAGTAGCATTGTCTTCTAAATATTAGTCCCATTGGAACTTAGACTGAGCAATGTCTCTGCTCTACAACTTAACATTGCATCTATCCAAGATTCTAATGAGATCCACTAGCACCACTCCTTGGTCTTGTACCTGCAATAATTTCCAATCAAGCACATGAGCTACATTAGGATGATATGGATTAAGTAAAGAAACATGAAACACATTATGAAGTCGGATCAGAGTAGGTGGTAGAGAAAGTCTCTAAGCAACTGGGTTGATAACTTCCAAGACTTGAAATGGACCCATATCTTAGGGCCAACTTGGAAGAATTTCCAAAGGAAATGGAAATTTTATGAGGCCCGACTCTTAAGAAGAATTTATCCCCTACCAAAAATTGTCTAAGATTTCTATTCTTGTTGGTATAACTCTTCTATCGATCTGTCACCTTAAGTATGCTCTTAATGATTCTCATTTTTCTTCCATCTCCAAAAGCATTTCAGGTCCTACTATGATTCTATTTTCTAATCTATCCTAGCTAATGGGTGTACAACACTTATGATCATAAAGAGATTCAAATGGTACCATACTTAGAGATGTGTGTTAAGAGTTATTGTAAGAAAACTTTACCAATGATAAGTATTCTTCACACTTATACTGTTGGTCCATGCAATACATTCAGACGAGGTATTTGACTACTTGATTCCCCCTCTCTATCATCCCATCAGTCCGAGGATGATAAGATGAGATTAAATTTAACTTGGTTCCCAATGTGACATTTAGGGTCATCAAAAATATTGAGGTCATCCAGGTGTCTCTATCATAAATGATAGTCTCTAGCACTCCATGCAAGTGAAATATCTGCTAGAAAAATTTCTTGGCTAGGGTCAATGATCCATCCTTAAGGTTTCTTGGAATGAAGTGTGCCACCTTGGTCTACTTATCAATCACAACCAAGATATAATATCATGTCGATTCTTGCTCAAAGGTAACCCTGTATGAAGTCCATATTGATCACTTGCCATTTATACTTAGGTATGTCATGAGGATAGCATAGCCCCTTTGGATGTGCATGCTCAACCTTGAATCAGTGGAACTCTAAGCATCTAGCTATGTAATCCACTACATCCTTATTGAGTATAGGCCAAAAGTACAAAATTTTCAATTTTACGATCATCTTAGATACTTTGGGGTGTCCTAAATAAGGTGCATTATGAACCTAGATTCTAGATACAAATTCCTTAGCTCTCTAGAGTTTGGAATGTAGGTTCTTCTCTGGTATCTCAAAATGCCATCTAGTTTGATCTAATACCCATCGAACCGATGGTCTGATGGATTCTCTGCTAGGGAACTCTTCACTCTTTCATAGTGCTCATCCCTTATAAAATGTTGTATCACCTTTTGTCTCAAATTAGAACTTGTCAAGATCATGGCTGCCAGATGTCTTCATTTAATAAGAGCATAGACCACTTTTTTCTCTTTTCCCTTTATATTCTCAATTTTGAAGTCATATTCACTAAGGAATTCCAACCACCTTCTCTATCATGCATTAAGGTTTGGTTGAGTAAAAATGTATCTTAATGCCAAGTGGTATGTCTTGAGCTCAAATGGATTCCCTAAGAGATAATGCCTCCACATATGCAAGGCATGAACTATTGCAGCCAAATCTAAATAATGCGGTTCATAATTCACCTCATTCTATTTAAGCTTCCTCTATTCATACACACCCACTTATCCATCCCGCATTAGTACTACTCCCAATCCCTCACCTGAAGCATATGTGATTACAGTGAATCTTCCATTAGGACCAGGGATGGTTAGCACTAGTGCTCTCATGAGCCTCTCCTCCAAGATTTGGAATTATTGTTCACACTTCTCAGTACATTCAAATTGTGTTCCCATTTTTTGGAGTGATGTGGTTGGAGATGCAATCTAGGAGAACCCTTGCAAAAAATTTCTATAGTATCCTGCGAGGCCCATGAAGCTAGAAAATTATGACACATTCTGAGGCACCGACCATTCCATGATTACCTTGATCTTCTCAAGGTCTACAAAGAATCCTAGCTGAAATAATATGGCCTAGATAGTGCACCCTGTCTTGATAAAATGAGAATTTGGATAGATTTTCAAAGAGTTTATTTTCTCTCAACTATTGTAAAGATATCCTCAAGTGCTTATCATTCCCTTCAATAGACTTTGAGTAAACTAGGATGTCACCAATGAAAATCAAAACAAAGTCATCCAAACAATCTTTGAACACACTATTCATGAGGTTCATGAAAGCTCTAGGTGAATTGGTCAAACCAAAAGGTACCATAGTGAGCTCGTAATGTCCATAGCAAGTTCAAAAGACAGTATTCAAAATATCTTCTTCCTTTATTCTCATCTGATGGCATTATGCCTTGAGATCAACTTTGGAGAACACTATTCACTCCCTTCATTTGGTCAAAGAACTCATCAATCCTCAGGAGTGGATATCAATTCTTTATGGTCGCATTATTCAACATCTGATAGTATATACATAGACACAAGGTTGCATCCTTTTTCACAAAGATAACTGGTGCTCCCCAAGGAGACACATTAGGTCTTATGAGCCCCTTGTTCAACAATTCCATTAACTAGGCCGTCAACTCATAGATTTTGGTGGTCATCATTCAACAAGGTGCTTTGGATTGGGGCTCAACTCCTGGTACAAGGTCAATAGAGAAGTCAAATTCCTATTTCAAAGGTAACTTCATGAGTTCATTGGGGAATACATCTTAGAACTACTTGAGAATAGGGTAGTCATCTAGATATGGTTCCTTGTTGTTAGGGTTACTGATATGCACAACATGAATAACACATCCCTTCCGACGAGAATTTTTGAGGTACATAATAGAGATCTGTCTAAGCTCTAAGGGTCTTTGCATCCCATAAATCTTGACTAGGTTCTTGTAACCATCAAAAAAACTAACTGCCTTATTCTCATAGTTCACTACTGACTTATGCTCGATTAACAAATTTATTCCCAAAATTACATCATATGAGCCTACGGGTGCCACATACAGGTTGAACAGGGTTTGGAAGGTTAGAAGATCTAACTCACTGTAAAATAGATAGGTGTCTACCCTCCGCTCTGCTCGATTTCCATACTATACTATCCATGATTTTTCCATGTATCCAAGTCTAATGGGTATCTTGGATATCACTCTAGGGTCTATGAATAATTTAGTAGCTCTAGTATCAATTAAAATAGAGACAGGTCAACCATAAAGCTTACTCATCATCTGTATTGACAAAGCCTGATACTCTGTCAGCTTGTTATCCATGCTGAGACTACTAATAGTTTACTTCTCTTCACAACTTTGACTGCTGCAAACAATTTGAGGCATAATGATCACCTCCACAAGTATAGCACTAGTTGTGAGGCCCTTTGCAACCTCGTAGCTTTCCCTCTCTAAAGCCCTTCTACTTTTAGTCATCTTTTCCTTTGTCATTATTTTCCTTTCTCTTTCCACCATTACCACGTTCACCTTTCTCCCGTGACTCACTTCTCCTCTTGAGATTACAATGCTGATGGTTCTTTTCTCCTTTATGAAACTTCTTGTTCCCAAACCATGACTTAGGATTTGAATTGTTACAAAGGATAGATAACTACTACAATTTCTACTCCTGTTTGGTGGTCTTTTAGGAAAAAATCATTCATGGTGAGAGGATCATGAATGTCCACTTCTGCTCCAATGTGGGGTCTAAGTCCCAATATGAACTTTTAGATACAAAAACATTCATCTCCCTGATATTGAGGAATATACTTTAGTAGATTGGTGAAATTTTCCCAGTATTGGGTCACAGTCATGCTCCCTTGAGTTAGGTTTTGGAATTCTATCACCTTGTTATTAAAAAAGATCTATGGTTCTATCTCTTCCAAAATATTGGTGGAAGAATTCCCAAGTAATCTCAGCAGGCTAAAGATTCCTTTCTAACTTTTCATTGTCCCACCAAGTAGCCACTTCTCTTAAAAGATGATATGTAGCCCATGCCTCTTTAGTTTAGTTGAATAGGTTACAAATTCTAAAGTATTTGTCCATCTCTATGATCCATGCCTCAACTCTTGTTCTAATGGATTTACCATCAAACCTAGGTGGTACTACTTTTTTGAGATCTTTTCCATGTTCTTCCTCAATTCAACCTTGAGGGCCTTTTCCTAGACCATCATCCCCCTGATGGACTTCTGCATTCCTATGAACTGGGTCCTCATGTGCCACTCAAATCTCATGTTCTATGTGATCCATATGAGCCTCCTTCTTGTTTATAAGCTCTAGAATTTTTTCCAGCCTCTTGTTTAGTCCATTGTCTGACCCACTACTACCCATCTATTACTTGGTGGTCACCATGCTAACTCAGACCCAACCTGTATCACATTTCACATCTATCATAACTTAACACTAGGTTCTATGAGTAAACATTCTTATCCTCCATAACATTACATACACATGTATATATCACTCATCCATTGAAGACATACACATTCATGCACAATAAAGATATTTTGGAGTTCTTCATTTGAAAACATCAAAAATAACACCATGCTTTATTTTTATTAAATGTGGGTCAATAGACCCTTATTTAGAGAAGCTTATTGTTACATTAGTCATTTCTCTTGTTCTCAGAGAGAGGAAACTCCTTTGGGTCCTCGTCAAAATTTACATCAATTTTCTCAAAAGAGGAGGGTTGAGCACACAAGCTCTCCTTTTCCTCTTTAGTTAGCAAAGGTGTGTTTTTTCCACACCCTAGAGGCCTATATCTGATTGTAGAAAGTTTTTTAATCTTAGGTATTTACTTTGATTCCTCAATCTTCTTATCTCTCTCCAACTTAAGTCCAGTGATAGCTTGAGCTATAGTCTCATCGTTGGGAATCTCAAGTTGAACCTCAGTCTTGGTGTTTTCTTCCAATAAGAATTTCTTGTTTGAGGTCCTAATAATCTTCCCTTTCTTTCTTCCTGACTTAGAACTTCCCATACCTGCATTCAATCCAAGTTTGGTCAATCCTTAGGGAAACTCAATTTGGTCAAGAGTCCTATCCACTGGGTTCTATGAGTAAACATTCTTATCCTCCATAAAATTACATACACATGTATATATCACTCATCCATTGAAGACATACACATTCATGCACAATAAACATATTTTGGAGTTCTTCATTTGCACACATCAAAAATAACACCTTGCTTTGTTTTTATTAAATGTGGGTCAATAGACCCTTATTTACAGAAGCTCTTATTGTTACATTAGTCATTTTTCTTGTTCTTAGAGAGGAAAATCCTTTGGGTCCTCATTAGAATTTACATAAATTTTCTCAAAAGAGGAGGGTTGAGCACGCAAGCTCTCATTTTCCTCTTTAGTTAGCAAGGGTGTGTTTTTTTCACACCCTAGAGGCCAATCTCTGATTATGGAAAGTTTTTTAATCTTAGGTGTTCACTTTGATTCCTCAATCTTCTTGCCTCTCTCTAACTTAAGTCGAGTGATAGATTGAGCTAGAGTCTCATCATTGGGAATCTTAGGTTGAACCTCGGTCTTGGTGTTTTCTTCCAATAAGACTTTCTTGTTTGTGGTCCTAATAATCTTCCCTTTCTTTCTTCTTGACTTAGAACTTCCCATAACTGTATTCAATCCAAGTTTGGTCAATCCTCAGGGAAACTCAATTTGGTCAAGGGTCCTATCCCCTAGTCATGGCTATTGTGGAATCAAAAGGCCTTGAGTTGAAGCCTAAGCTCTGATTCCAAATGTAATAACCCATTCTAATTATATTATTGCAAATGCCATTATAAATATTTAATTTTAAAAAGACAAAACTAAGTAGCTATTTTCAATAATAGCAACACATGTCTAATTAAAATAAGAGGCATGCTAGTACGTATTCATTTCCAAATTTTAATTACAAAATCTAAGTTGAATTGGCTCATTGGGCCACATAGCCAATAAAATATATAATTTTATATCAAGGTTACATTATAGTCCATGGTAATCATGAAAACATCCAAGGTTTCCTCTTGATGCTCGCCTCCACTGATGGATGAAAATATGGTTGAAGTGATTTACCACCCAACCAAAAATCTTACACTTCCCTGGAATTATTCCTTCTTGAAGAATTCCTGACCTTGCATAATTATTTTAGCAATAGAAAAATTTGCAAGGTGGAATCTGGTGCATGCCCAAACATCAACATGCATCTCTATCTATGATTTAGAAAAATGCAAGATCTATGCTAGGAATGGTAGAGAGTGTTATAAAAAAATCTATACATACATAATGGGCTAATTGCTTGGCCAAGCATACAAATTAAGTTGCAACAACAAATGATAGGTTTTGGATAAATAAAAAACCTATACTCTCTAAACTCCATTTCAACACCCATATTAGAAGGTAACTTTCAACAACACAGTTATTCCATAACAACTATCTACCCTCTAGCAACATCTACCTTGAGGTGCTCTAGTATACTTTAAAGGTGTTGTTGTTCTATTCAAACAAGAGAATATTCTTTACACACATATATATGGAAAAGTAATTCAGTCTACTTATTTCCTCGACTTAAATAAAATCAGAAAATGTTTCAAATGGAACTGATCAATACATTATCCATTCATTTCATACACATTCCACATTATTACATTCAACCTAATTCAATATTCATTTAAGAATGAATTAAATAAGTAAAAACAAAAGGTATGTAACATGTGTATAGACATAGACAAAGGTCTATGTGCATACACATATAAGTGTTGACTTAAGTTATTATTTTGTGCATAGATTCTGAAATAAAAACCATTATAAAATTGCTTCCTTTCAAAATAATTTTACATATTGACATATCATTTGTCATTAATACAAGATGTAAATTTTCCTTTTCAATAAATGAGAATAGATCTATTTGAACAATTCTTACATATTGATATGTTGTTTGTATCAAAACAAAGTTGTTTTTAGTAGAACAAAGCTATTTATAGTAGAACAAATGATGTTTGTAGTAAAAAAATACTATTTGTAGCAAAAAAATGCTATTTGTAGAAAAATAATGCTATTTTGTAGCAAAATAATGCTATTTTGTAGCAAAATAATGCTATTTTGTAGCAAAAAAATGTTATTTTATAGAAAAAACAATGTTGTTTATAGCAAAACAATGCTATTTATAGTAAAACAATGCAAAACAATGCTATTTGTAGCAAACCAATGCTGTTTGTAGAAAAACAATGCTGTTTGTAGCAAAACAATGTTGCTTGTAGCGAAACAATACTGTTTATAGCGAAACAATGCTATTTGTAGCGAAACAATGCTATTTGTAGTGAAACAATGTTGTTTGTAGTGAAACAATGCTGTTTGTAGCGAAACAATGCTGTTTGTAGAGAAACAATGCTGTTTGTAGAGAAACAATGCTGTTTGTAGCAAAACAATGTTGTTTGTAGCAAGACAAATGCTATTTTATAGAAAAATGATGTTGTTTATAGAAAAACAATGTTGTTTGTAATAAAACAATACTATTTGTAGCAAAATAAATGTTGTTTGTAGAAAAAAAATGTTGTTTGTAGAAGTTTACAAGTTTTTGTGCCAATATGTTTCGTTAATCGTTTTAGATTGTCTAGTAAAACATTCAAATGAATAGAGTTTCCCTCATCTGGTATTCAAAAATTTAGACAATACTGGTGCTCTTTGTGCAATAAATAAATTGAACGACATGCTTGTTATTTTAAGACTAAAATAAATATAAGAGTCTAGAATGATTTCATTATTTCTAGGGTTATAAAAGAACTTGTGTTTCCTATTGGTGACTGCAAAAAAATAATAAATGTTCAAGCTATTTTTCATTCCAAAGAATGACCAATAGTCGAATGAGTGTTTAGTTTTACCATAAATAATATCAATGGACGATCTTTGATGAATGCCTTTTAATGGCATAAATAGATCGATATGCAATAATTTACCTATGATCAATAACATGGAGTTAGTTGATCTCATAGATCGATAAAACATAATGGAAGAATGAAACGATATATATCCATTCCTCCATCCTTCATGGTGAACGATGCAACTTACTCAAACATCAACAATGATTTTCTATTGCTCTGTGATTTCAATCTAATCCATACATCCAAAGGGTGTGACATCCATTATTCAACCTAGCCAACATAGAAAACAAATACTATGAAAAAGATTAATAGTGATAATACAACCATTTCCCTAAATGGAATGTTTAATGATTTCATTTTACATCATTTCATATAACACAAACTTCTAATATTCGGATTGAATCCAAATAGCTATAAAATGGTTAAATAACTCACGTGCAAGAAATTACAAGTATAACCGATAACGATATGACAACATAACTTGGCCATGCTTAGCTAGCATACTGATAGGGTGAAAAATACCCAAGTTAAAAGCATGCAAGAATGGTCAATAAGGCCTCGGTGTCATAGAACAAGAAAATGATTGACTGTCATGAAAAATGACTTGACTCTAAGCTGATTTCACTGGCACTTAAATTAAGATATTTATTAATTTACCACTGATTCTAAAAGAATTGGTATATTGAAAAGATAATTGCAAGTTTTTAGAATATAGAGATTATTGAGAAATCAAGCATCAAAAAATTGATTTACCTCTAGACAAAATCTTTTCCTTAGCTTTTTCCTTTAGTTTCCAACACTATCAAGTCACTTGCTTTCTTCCTCCCTGGATAGTCATCACCACTGCTTGATTTTAGCCAGTGATTCCTCTTTCAAAATGGAAAGATTTTGCTTCTTATCTATTTGCATGATATGGGGGTCGTTTCTTTCATAATTGGCATTAATTTTCCACCCCACTTCTTCAAATTTAATTAACTTGGCTTTAAATTTGGATACAGGCCACTCGTCCATTTGTCCTCATTTGATTTTATTTGAAATCAACAGTTTCAATTTATAATTGTAGACATCTATATTTGACCACTTATATTTAGTCAAATTTATCCTTTTTTGTCTAAATATCTTCTTATCCACATTAATTAAGTAATGTTACTATTATTTAATTAACATCCTTAAATTCTTTTAAATCCTTAAGGTATTTAGTTAAATAATTAAATACCTTTCCCCTTTATCCCTTTCTTCCAAAGAATTAAATAAATAACCCACTTATTTAATTCCCTTTATGTCCCATCCACACTTAATCCTAATTCATACCCTAATTCCATCATTAGGGATGTGACACATCCCTAATCCATGATTAGGATGTGTCACATCCTCCAAATTTTGCAAGTTGGTTCCTAATCATCATTAGCCACCTAACCCTCTTCTAATCCTTCATCAACTAGTCTAATCAACCCCCTTTAGTCAACTCTCCCACATCCCAATTAATTTTTTAATTACATTTTATTCTTCCAACACACTTCATGGAATTTTTAATTTCATTTACAATCCCCATGTCCTTTCCAATGGAATTTTAAATTCCATTTATTCACCCAAGGTTTCTCAAGGAATATTTTATTCCTTTTATCTTCCCCATGCATATTAAAAAGGAATTTTTAATTCCTTTTGGTCAACCTTTGATCTCCACCCTTGATCTTTTGTCCTTGACCAAGAATGAATCTAGACCATTCATTCATCTCTCCTTGGCTAAATGACTAACACTTAGCCATTTTGTAAGCCTAACCAACCAAAAATCACATTCATCTCAATCTCTCAAGCATTCAACTTCATTCATATCCAATCATCATCTTGCACTCAATCCACCATCTTCTTGCATCCAAATCAAGCATTTACAAGTCGTCATGCTGCTGAAATTGATCTAGGAGCACACAAAATTGAACAATCAACAAGGACAATCAACCAATCAACTTGGACAAAGTAATATCGTTCCATTTCTTGTGTTTTGTTCAAGTTCAACTTAGGCCTAATCGTGATGTGTTGTTTTTGTTTCCCTTGTTTTCATTTCTTTTAGTTTTGCACTTTAGGCTTGGTTAAAACACCTGCACGCAATAATTTTGACCCATATTCAATTTTTGTATGGAATATATATATATATATATATATTTATATATGGGTGCACATATATTAGTATATATATTTACATGCATATATATATTTAAATATTACTATTTTTTTTTTGACGATGTAGAATTTAATCTCTTTCAAATACTAAAATAAGCTTTTATTTTATTCAAATAATAACATCTAAATTAAATTCTTATCCTTTAAGCACGTTTATTTGAAATACATACATATATGTGTTTAACCATGCTTTCATTTTCTTTGAAATTCGAGCAAACACAAGATCAATATAGATAATTTGAATATGAAATCATATGTTTAACATTCCACAAGCCTTTTTTTTATCATTGAATCAATTCGAATAAAGTCAATAAAATATTCTATATGAAAATTTGAATGCAAACATCATGCCATTTATAGTGTGTGCAGCTAGATTCCATCAAGCTTATCGTTCGATCTGGCTAAATGATCCTACTTCAACCATTTTCTCATCCTTCAACTTGTTATCTTGCAATTGCACACACTTTCACTTGTAGAGTTCATCAGTAACATTCAATTATGATAAAGTATAAGATCGTTCAAAAGATCACATAGTCAAACGAAAGTCAACTTCTTTCAAAGTTTTCAAAAATATCAAAGTTTTCATTCAACATATTGAATTTCCTCAATAATTCAATTTATCATATTATAATTTAAATGCAATAAAAATTGGGTTATGACACTTGGCTATATTGTGTCACAAAGAGGGATAGAGATAGATCCAACAAAAGTGAAAAAAATCCTAGACATGGAACAACCAAAAACATTGAAATAGATGAGAGGGTTACAAGGAAGGTTACAATCCATTAGAAGATTCATAGCACAATTACCAAACAAGGTCTACCCTTTCTTGCATCTTCTCAAAAAATGAATAACTTATAAGTGGGATGGGAAATAAGATAAAGCCTTCCAGTAGATGAAGGACTACCTATTTTCACCTCCATTTCTCATGCCACCAATACCAAAAAAGCCATTGATATTATACATTTCAACAACATCAGTAACATTAGGTGCTCTTCGAGCCCAACATGATGAAATGGGAAAGGAAAGAGCCATCTATTACATCAACAAGACCTTGGTAGGGTATGAAATGAATTACTCATCCATTGAGAAAGTACATGAAGGAATTTGTGGTTCCCATTCTAGTGGAATAACCTTATCCAATAAACTATTGAGGATAAGGTATTACTAGCCAACCATGGAAAGAGAATCTCATAACTATGTGCAAAAGTGTGTCCAGTATCAACAACATGGATCTTATCCATGCTCCATCTCAGGAGTTACAACCAATGGTCACACCTTGGCCTTTCTCATAGTGGGGGCTTGAGCTCATAGGAAAGATTACTCCCACCTCATATAATAACCACAAGTTCATCATCACAACCACTGAGTACTTTACCAAGTGGGTCAAAGCCATTCCTATGACTTACATAACAAGGAAGAAAATCTCCAAGTTTATCCTGAATTACCTTATCTATCATTATGGTGTTCTACAAGCCCTTATCTCAAAAAATGGAACACCATTATAAAATCAAAATGTAAGAGAGATATGCCAATGATTTAACATTCAACATTGGTTCTCTACCCCATATTACCTCTAGCTCAATGATCAATCTGAGGCTAAAAACAAGACCATTTTGGAGATCCTAAAGAAAATGGTCAATGAAGCTGGTTGTGATTGGTATCTATAGTTAATCTTTCCCTTTGGGCCTATCAAACTAGTATCCGCACACCTATAGGTGCAATATCTTTCTCCTTGGCCTATGGATCAAAATTCATCCTACCTATTGAGGTCAAACTTCCTTCACTATGAGTGTCACTACAAAATCTAATCACCGATGAAGAGTATAAGGTATCTCAGTTGAATGAGTTAGAATTATTGGATGAGAGTTGTCTTGATGCCTTGAATCATTTACAATATTACCAAAAATGAATGAAAAGGAGTTACAACAAGAAGATCAAGATTTGGTCTTTCCAAGTAGGGGATCTTGTCCTCAAGTAGAATCAGAATAACTTTCTCGATTAGGACAACAAAGGAAAGTTTGAGCCTAACTAGTTAGGCCCATTTTTTGTCATAGAAAGCTATGGATCAGGAATGTACCAATTATCAACGCTTGAAGGTGAACCCTTGCAAGAGCCAATCAATGACCTACATCTCAAAAAGTTTTTATGCCTAGGTTTGAAGGGTGTAAATATCAGAAAACTAAAAAACTAAAAAAATGATAAATATCCAAAAAAAAAGGATTGAAAATAGTAAATAAAAAATCATCCTCTAGTGAAAATCACTTCGGTGGTGCTTTGGGAAAGTACCTTGGTGAAAACCTAGAAAAAATACACCTTGCATAAATAAAGCACATCCATCTATCTTTGGCTCTTTAGGTTATCATGCTTTGCATCCATCCATCACATCACACCATTCATCTTATTTATTCCATCACCCATCCACTTTTGTATCATAACTTGACATTGTAAACTATCGTATTCCCCTTTAGTAATACCTAGCACATTCCTAAGGTTAGTTTGTCCTACCTATATCGAGGTAATCTATCACATCATGTTGGGGGAAATCTTTTATGCATCGGATCTAGTTCTTGTATATCTTAAGGTTATTGGAAATTTTTGGTTGTTTTTTGAGAAACTTGATCTCAACCATTATCTATGAATCTAACAAAATTCAATAGTCAATAATGGTGAGGATTGGCCAATGAATAAGTAAAGGATTTTTGGGCCCTTTGGGCTTTGTGAAACCCAATAGGGTGATCCTAACAATGTTTAGATGATACTATTGTGCAATTTTATCATGAACATTAAAAGAAAAAAATATAATTCTCATATAATAACTTAACAAAAAAAATGTATCAAATAAGTTGACTACTGATTAAAAACACTCTACATTCAGAGCAAGAGAATGGTGAAAGTTAACTCAAAAAAATAACAATTGCAACCCATTTAAATAATTTGATTTAATAAGTGATTTTTTGCTAAACTGACCAAGAAAATGTGTTATGAATTTTCACCTAGATCAGTGCCTTATCCTAAGCACAAAGTCAATCCCAATACCTACACAACCTGATAATAATTTCATACATGAAATCATTTAAGCTTTGAAGATATTGTATTACAATATTTTAACATTATATTCTTAGCCACCACTTCTTACTAATATCCTAGCACTTAATTGACATAAACTTGTAGCTTCACTTAAGAATTTACATTAATTCTTTGAATTGACAATCAAGAACAAAACCACACATCCACTGGAAATCAATGGAGACAAATAAGATAAACCTTGATTATATTATTCGTAATTCATGAACCAAGTAAATAGGAGAGAAAATGGCTTGGAATTTGCACCATTATGTATTATATTTCCAGTATTGCTATCAAAATTACATATGCATCAGAAAACTCAAACCTAAGACAAAAATCAAATATGCTCAGTATTATTTTTATAGTTTTCTCTGTGATCAATTACAAAACAAAAAACTCCATACTTCTAGCATTGAATTCCTTCTTATAGAAATGAAGGAGAAAAACAAGCTTAGGGCTAGAGAGTACACTTGTCACCATTCAATTGGACCGTTACAAAATATATTCCTCTTGTAGTTATATTTTAATTCTTCAAATGGAGGGAAAACACAAAAGACAAAAACCCTTTACGCTTGTAGAAGAAGACACACCCGACTTCCAAAAGGCATCCTTTATCATTGTAGTGCCATCCAAAACCTCTCCTTCATGTCAGTCATCAAAGAAAAAAACATCAAATTAAGACACCACCTCTGCAATGGTTCATCATCTTCAGAATTAGAGTATGCATGTCACCTTCATGATTTTATTGGAACTAATTTTTTTTTCTTGCCTTTATCAATGTCTTCTGGATATGCAAGTGTAAGAAGATACTAGGCATATTATAGGTCATCCTCTACCTCATCTTCCATGGAAACATCAGGTTCCTCCATATAAGAATCATAAGCCTTGTGGTCCTTATCCTTCTTCTTTTTCTTCTTAGACTTGGCCAATTCCTCTGATTTAGCCTCTGGATTTTTTGCATTCCATTCCTTTATGAACACACCACCAGGCTCACCCTAATTGAAAATAACAACTCTACTTCTAAAGTTGTAAGTTCTCTTCTCTACCCTTGACCTCACAGATTTCCTAGGTACATCTAGCTTAATTTTAGGGATGTCAGCTTGGGGCTTAGGCCTCTTAATTTTGTTCTATTTTGGATTCCTTACTATCTAGGGAGATGAAATGATAGGTTCACTCATTGTCATGGTATGGCAGGCCTAAGGTTCATAAAAAATCACTTATAGAAAAGCATCACTAGTTTGTGCTTTCAGAAAAAACACCTTATAGAACACGACCTTCTAGACCATGCACAATTCTTACCAACCTAAAAGGAATTTTCAAACAACAAAACCCTTGCCAACCCCAAGCATTCAAACCTTATAGACCTCCTATCATTCACTAAACTAGCCAACCTATGCACAATTGATGCAAAAGGAAATCGATACCTGCTTGTATGTGGGAAAAGTCTTTAATACCTCACCCAAACTCTTCACACCTTATTCTCTAGTTTTGGACCAACCTCTTAGCTTATGATGATTACAATTATGAAGGAAAATAGCTAACATCCCTCATTATACCAAATTAATGGAGTGTGTCCAACATTAATGTTCAAAAGAGAGCTCGTGCGAGTGGGCTAACAATTGGCCTTTCAAGCTTAAAACCAAGCCATCGATCCTCTAGGTTCAAAAATTTCATCAATGGCTCTCATTCACCCTCATGCTTTTTATTGGGTTTAGTGATGCCCACTATATGCTACCACATTGCCTCTTATTTACCTTAGTGACCACTTGTCTGACAACCATCACATATCACTAGTTTGGTTCATTCTCCTTCTAATGAACCCACAATGCACTAGAGACCAATGATGAGGGGAATATTCCATCAGATATTCCATCACTCATCATGGATATATGTTCTAAAACTTCATTTGAAACCATGATGGCCTTAGGTGGTGCAATGGGTGTAAGGAAAAACAATTCTATTTCCCATCATTGATTCATTTTGCAATAATCAAAACACATTAACGATGGAAAAATGTTAGCCATAGGTTAGTATCATACCACATGTTCATACGAAGAGATCAAGGGCTGAGAAAGAATCACCCTTGGTAATATTTCACATCCACCAAGTAGCATTAGAACAAAGAACTTCATTGCACATCACTAATTTATAAATAAGAACTCATGAGTAATTAGTGATAAAAAAATAGATAACAATGCAAAGGAAATCACTCCATCATTCATTGCTAATTTGAAATTCAACGATCAAAATCCATCCATGTGAGTGCCATAGAGGGGATAAGTTCATCATGAATCGGTAATTTGTGGCCAGCGGTTCAAAGACAATCTCCCATGAGCGATATGCAAGATGATGAATGAGGACTTAAGTGGATCAATTATGCATGTGCCCAAATGTTATTTTGAAAAGGGGACTGCCTAGGACAACGTAAGACAAGGCATCAAAATAATTAAGAACATTTATGCAAAGGATGTAAAGGCCAAATAATGTTGAACAATCAACCTTATAAAATAAAGGAATTTCTAGAACCTAGGCACATGGAAAATATCAATCGACAGGGATCAAGAAACCCTAACCACCTGGGGCTGGTCACTACATTAACTTCAAGGACACAAGTCATTTTAACTAATAATTGGGAGTTGATGATAAGAGGTCAATGAAAAATTATACATTTTAAAAAGGACTCAAACTTAGAGTTGTTTGGAGAGTGATTTAGCAACACAAACCCCAAGGTAAGATAATAAACCAAACCCTAAGCCCAAGGACATGAAACCAACCAAATTTTGTAGTATTTTAAGGGGTTCCACTAGTGGCTCCTTTTAGGGACATCTATTCCTCCTATTGGTTATTTTTTTAGAACCAAAATTAATCTCACCAAAAACCTATGAACTTGCTAGGAACAATCATTGGCAAGGTAACAGATTGTCCAACACATAAGTCGAAACCATTAGATATCTACTTATTCTCTTTAGGATTTGTCAGACCGGGGAGGGTAATCCCAAAAAAAATATGTTTCTAGATACCAGTGTGTTAAGTATCAAAACACAAAATAGATAGATAGTTCTCCCTATTTTCTTAAAAGCATCATGCCCTGAGAGGTTGGAAGACCTTCAGAATAACAATTAACTTAAACAAGAGAATATGTAATCCCATTAATATTTGTACACACCTAGTGAAACATTTGGAAAACAATTTAATTATGTTGTGTAATTTTCAGTCAAGTTAGTTACCAAAAGAGAGCATGAATACTAAACTAGGCTAGTGCCATATTCTAGGGAGCAAAGTCAAACCTTAAAACTATATGATTGGATAATATTTTTGTATTTTAGAGAAAATACCTATGGCCTTAGAGATACTATATTACAATTTTCCCACCAATTATGTCTTCTATTAACTTCTTACTAACATCCTCGTACTAATATTATAGCAAGTATAATGCTAAATTCAAGCAATTACATGCATTCCTTGAATGAACAAGAAATCATGAAATAGTACATCCATTGGGACCCAATAGAGATAAACAAGATAACCATTGATCATAATATTTATAGCTTGTATAACTTACATGAAGGAGAGAAAATATACAAAGATTTTATATCACTTTCATCTATACTACTTATCCAAAACATATATTGGATGAATTGCTTCTAAAACATGTTACTATAAAACTTACTACCCATGTTCTTGTATCTATTTTCCTTGAAAATAAGTACCTACTTCGCTATCGACTTCTTGACCTACTTCACCTCTCTTTTGTATCCAACCTTAGAATCCCTTTTATAAGCCAAGAGAGTAACAAGCACCGGGTTGGAATACACATGACATTACATTTAATTTTTATTTCAAAGTGAATTTCAATAAAGAAAAAGAAAATATCTCCCAAATGATTTTAGGGAATTCAACCTTCAAATGAAAAATCAAAACATAGACCAAGAACCGTTGATCAGAGCCACCTCGCCAGTCATCAAAAAGGGTCGTCGTGGCAGCATAGAAAATAAGTAGGTCCATATCACCCCGGAAAGCATCCTTATCAACACAAAAAGCCAAAAAGGAAAGAAACCCACTTCATTTTACATCATCTTAAGAGATCAAACATCACAAAGGACCAAAAATTGAGCACTTAACAAGGAAAGTAATAGGATATTACTTTTCCTTGTCACCAAGTGCATAGATGTGCCCACTCGGTGTCCTTATCTTTAGAGGTGTAGCCATAATTACCTCATCCTCGAAATTGACCCAATCCTTCATGGCCATAAGACACTGGCGATAGCCAAAATCGGTTTCATCCTCACTGTCAGAAGGATCATTAGAGAACTCAATGGGAGACTGATGATGTCCCATATAGGTGTGATGATATCGGTTCCTCCGGGCAACTTTTGTTTCTGGCCTTTCAAACTTTTTACCTTTTCCTTTGATCATTTCCTTCGAGATGGTTCAGCCCATAAGGTAGTAGGCATGCCTAAGAACACCTCATGTTGAACCTATGGTAGCTCTTGTCTTCTTTACCAAATTTGTTGGTATCTCTGGTCCACATTCCTCATCCTAAGGATAGTTTTGAAATTCTAGAGGATTGAGCCTCTTGGAACGGTGAACTGGGTTGGCATTTACATTTATCTTCCCCATTTTCTACTCTGCTACAAAATTTCTTCAAACAAAATTACCAATTCACTCTGAAATGACTATCTCGAAATCAGTTTCTTACACAGACCTTAGATTCTTTCTCAATTAGATAGTGAGAAAATCAAGTAAGTGGTCCTTATTAAATAGAGAAATTGACGTGTTTCTGCATTATATTTCTAGGAGAGATTATGTGAGAGAATTATCAATCAACTAACCTTGTTTTTAAATCTCAACTGTTGATGAAAACTTTAAACTAAACCAATAGTGAGAAAATCCAACTTATTAATGGTGACAAGATTAAGCACATGAATTTGATACTCGTCTCAAATCAAGAGACTTATCTATTTCCTTAATTTGCATGTCAATCACATGCTTAATTTTCCAACCATACATGTCATGTCACATTTACTCGCTTGCCCATAGAAAATAACTCACTTGTAATTCATCATAGCAGGACAACGAGGAATGGTCATGATTTTTCTTCAGCATATCTTCCGTACCATGCCTTAATTCAATTTCTCCTTCCCACGTGTACCATTCTCTAACAAATTTGATGGCCCTAAAATTATTTACTAGTATCACAAGTGTGCTGAAGAATTAGCTCTAATTTTAGCATTGTTTCTACCTTGGAACTATCTTAGCTACTATCTCCAACTACATCCACTTTCATTAGAACCGTAGAAGTAATCTACATGGCACTTGTCCGTGTGCCCATCAAAAAATGCAGGACATAGACTAATCAAAATGATCCATACTAAACAAAACATGGTTTCCCAAGGTCCATCAGACTAATCAAAATGATAGATGTTGTTTAACCTGCCAACCCGTGTGACCATTACTCCTTAATGCTGAAAATATATGACCGTGCGGGGAGCAGTTTTGATGAGAACACATGCCACAAAATATTCTATTGATTATGACTCAAAAAAATTCCACTTCCCTATGAGGATTCAAGCCCCATCATAAAACAATACCATGTGGCCTATCACCTGCCAACCCATGTATTTAAAATAGTATTTAACAAAACAAGATGGGCTAGTAGGGAATGGTGAAGATTTGACCACATCATCCATAAATTAATTGACAATCATCTCTGAAATTAGCCATTCACCCCCTCTAAGGATATCGAGTCCACTGTCATACCAGACACATGGCTGAGGCTTGATAGCCCATATGCATAAAATAAGAAATGATAAGAAATCATGGGCCTACAAGACATGGTTATGATTGATTCCTTTGATCGAACAACTCAAATAAAGCATAATTATGCACATGGCATAAAAGTTATTTAAAAAAATAAGGGGTCATTCCTAGGTGAACGAGGTGCCGACCCATAATGAAGGCTAAGGATTTAAAATTTATTTAGATTAAGCCCTTGAATATTAAAACCTCAAAAGACATGAAGCAACCATCAACCTATGACTAGGGGCTAGTAAAAATATGATTCTGATGGCACAAGTGACAACTTTGGTGATCGAGAATGGGAAAGACAAGTCACTATAGAATTCAAATGACTAAGGGTTTATGCCAGAGTTTTGGGAAATTTATGAAAGTAAAACTATATCATAGTGACAAGGAAAATAGCCTAAAACTAGAGAACAATGGATCAAGTTGGACTATTCACAAATTTCATGATAGAACCAAGAAATTTTTTTGAGGCTCCATCAGTGGCTCCTATTGGGGACATATGCCTTTCATAGGCATGGTAAGATCCCAAAATCTATGGGAAAGCATACCAGAATGCCATATCCATTGGGTGAAAAATTCATTTTCAAATTTTCAAACCATATTTGCTAACCCCAGGCCACAAATGAAAAAGAATAGTTCATGTTTGCCTCTATCAAAGATAGCATTTTCTATAGTATGTACTAAGCCCAATTTGAAATTTTTTCCATAAACTGCCCCCATACCAACCTTGTCATTGACATGCCTTACCATGTCACTATTCTTTCCAGTGTCACCACTAATTCTGTTAATCTTCAATTTTCAATCAGACACTAATTAAAATCCATAAACATTGTGACATTTTATCTTTGTTAACTCATTGTTATTTTCCACTAAATTCTTACTCACTCGAGCTAAGGAATAGAAGTATTCATATTCTACTTGATTTCTGACATCAAAATCTATTTGCACATCAAACTAAAAACTTTCATAAATAACTTGTGTGTCATGCAAATCAACTTCGAATATGTCAAAAATAAAAAATGCATATTCTGGAACATCTTTATATTGATTATTGCAACATGGGCACATTTTTTGACATCTTGATTCAAGTATACTAGAAAAAACCTTGGTTTCATAGAGATGGGGATCATATGCATTACTAACATCTAGGAAATAAGTGAATGCACTCATCTCAAGCTCAATAACATATTCTAATTGATTCTTCACATCATCATCCAAATCAATGCAAAATACCTCAAGAATAGGCTCAAGCAATTTAACATCAACAAGGGCAATAGAAAGACATCCATGTGCATTGGTAACTTCATGTACAATATCAATTGATATGTATGCTATCCCAAAAGTCAAAAAATCATTGCTAGCTAAATGTTGTTTATTAACAATCGAACAAGCATCTCTATTTTCCTCCACATAAATGATTTCCTCTTGGGATGAAAAAAATCCATATTCATAGTATGGATATAAGGATCATCAACAAAAAAATCAATTTCACATTTACTAACATGAAATCCATCATTGTCCACACCATCAAGATCTACATATATGCTACTCACAAATTGATTAAAATTTGTATTTTCATCCATACAACAAGGGGAATTTTCATCTTGAGATACACCATTTTCACTTATCTGTATAATATTCTGATTTTTCTCAATAGGACAACTACTATTAACATCTTGATGCATTATAATTTGTGTGCGATCATATTGTATACATCTAAAAATGGTCACATTCAATCAAGCATGATAATTAATTAAATATGAATTATTTAATTAACTTTCTAAAGCCATCTACATATAAATAAATTTAATTATTTATTTATATTGTTCACTTTCTAATTCTTCTAATTTAATTAAATAAATAATTTTATTTAATTATAACCATTTTCCATGTTCCTCTTAATTAATTAAATAAATTTAATAATATTAATTATCACAAGTTTGAATTTCAAATTCAAATAAAGGAATATTCTTCTAAAATCATTATTTCTAATTCTTCACTCCACATTTAATTAAATATTATAAATATTTAATTAAACACTTTCCTCACTTCACACATTATTAAATATTCTTAATATTTAATTAAATTCCTTTTTCATCTCTCACACATAATTAAATATTAGTTATTTAATTATGGAAGCTTCTAAATTCATTGTCACATATAATTAAATAACTTAATTATTTAATTATAGGATTTATCCTCAACTACCAACTAACTCCTCATAAATGAAATGCATAATGACAACTTTCCTTCATTTTTGAATGGAAGAGGTTGTGTAGGAGGAAACATTTCCCATTTTTCTCTCTATCTTCCATCTTTCTCTCAACTTCCAAAATCTCTCACCGTTCATCTTGACAGGCTTGATTTCAACCGTCGATCTTTACCAACTAGAATTTTGTCTTCAAAACTCTATAAATACATACTCTTTGTGAGTTGAAAAGGATCCTAGATTTAGTGAGTTTAGTGTGATTACTATAGTTGCATTTTATATATCATTTAGCCATCTTGTTTTCTTAAGCATAGCATTTTATCCTTCATAGCATTTTAGCTTCATATCTTAGCTTAATCTTTTCACATCATTACATAATAGACATGTGTGTTGCATAATCTCATTTTCTAAGTTGTCATTCTACCAAGCTATTGCTTACACCAATTGAGAGCCAAAAAATTACATTGAATCCTTGGAGATAGAGAACAATGGGGCATTTTTGAAGGAACTACCGTTTTAGAGTTTGTTTTATCTTTAAATTAGTTTCCTTTGATATAATGTCGCATTGGTGTGTTTTTTTATCATTTTAGTTAGTCCACATATTCACACACACATTTTTGGCACCCACTGTGGGGCCCTTGCCCCATTTTTATTTTTTTCATTGTAGGTTTTTTGGCAAGTTACAGACTGGAATCACGGTTTAGCTCATACGAGACTCGTTTTAGCGCATCCCTGGAGAATTTTATCACATACGAGGATTGTTTCAAGGCTTTGATGATTTGTTTTAGCACATATCCTTGTTCTTTCAATGTATTTACGTTATGTTTTAGCACATACTTGAATTTATTTTAGCACATTTATGCTTTGTTATAGCACATTTATGCGTTCTTTTAGCACATATAGAGAGCTATAAATTTAATCCTGATTCTAACATGTTCACGGACAAATATTTTTACTTTCTGCATAAGGTTAAAATGAAGCAATCGTAGGGTAGACATTTAAATCTAAAATTAACCAATCCTAGGGTAGTCACCAAACAATTAATTTATCTTGGTTAAAATGAATCCCATGTTTGTTGTGAAGAAAAATCTTCACTTAGTTTAGCAAATTGTCATTTGGGATTAAAATTTGAACAAAATTGTTTGTTGTGATTGTTGGATGATAGGATTATACTCTCCCCTTAACTGGGTGATAAAAATGCTAGACTCATCTTTTCATTTAATGTATTTCATACTTTATTACATCCTTTAGAAGATCTACTCTTGTGGGAAAAATTATTCAACCAAGAGGAACGACCTAAGTGGGAACACCTAAAGCCAAGGATTCCAACCCACTATAATCAAAAGCGAGTTGTTGATGAAAATCCACTTGATAGTAGTGTGCAAGATAACCATCCCCAAATCATTTGTTCTAAAGGTTGGAAGGTCTCTTGAGGGAGTATATCATTTGCCACATTGAACAAAAACACTTACTATGAACCTTAGTGTAGAAGCCAACTGTGTTAGTAACCAAACATTTTAATACTCACAGTGCAAGGGGAGGGAAGAATATGCCCCCAAGACACTCACAATATAATTTCCATAAACTGTTTGCTCAAGGGATCGAAAAATCTAACTTTGAGTACGCACTTGTAAAAGACAAAAATACGGGCGCCCTCTAGGGGGTGAAACGGCTATGTGAGTCGACACAATTCTAAGATGTGGGCTATGGTTATTATGATGACCTTTTTGACAACTAAGAGTGATTCTGTCTGAAGTGATTATTTTGTTCAATACCTATGGAAATATCAAGAACATACACTCTTTGTTGAGATTTTAGGATTTTAAAAATAACTGTTTTCTACTATATGCTATGTTTTCCAAACATTAAATCAGATAAAGATATCCAATTCAGAAAACTGTCAAAACATGTCTATCTCAATGCATTGATTTGATATTTTAGCGCATCCCTACTCTATTCTAGTGCATCCTTGCTCTATTTTATCGCATCCTTGCTCTATCTCAACACATTTATACTCTGTTTTAGCGCATTTATGCTCTGTTTTAGCACATTTATGCTCTGTTTTAGCACATTTATGCTCTGTTTTAGCACATCTATGCTTTGTTATAGTGCATCTATGCTCTATTTTAGCACATCTATGCAACATTTCAACACATTGATATGATCTTTTAGTGCATTTACTGAAAATTTTATTGCATCCATTGAACATAGTAGCACATCTATGTTTCGAGTCGAAAGAGTTTTTTGACACAATCCACCATTAATTTTGGTCTTTTTCTATTAGGGTCTAGAAATCTGCAACTTTTGTTAAGAAATCCCTTGAGAAAAGGATCAAAAAGCCAAAAAGGTCCCTTAGTTATAAGAAGCTATTGAAAGGGAGAATTTTTTATACCAAAGTCAGAAAGTTTTTCTTGAGCATCAAACTTTCATCCATAGATATCATGACTTTTCTAGGGGTTTTACTGATGATTTTTCTTTGTAACCATTATCTTCACGAGATTTCTTTCAACAAAGAGCTCTTTCGCAAAGGTATAATCATAGTCAACCCATTCATCCCTCTTTCATCCTACAACCTGTAATTCAATGTTCCAATCGTCCCGATCAAGTGTTGCAATAGAGAACTTAGAAGCATTAAGGTTTTTCAAAATGCTTATTTTTCTCAAACTAAGATCAAAACATCTCAAAGTGCAACATCACCTCTATTTTTGATTTCTAGTTTAATTCCCATAACAAGATCATCATCCTTCAAACCAAGGAATCACGAGCTAAAAATTAGAAATTTCTTAGTGATATCTATTCTGACTAAGATATCCAACAAATTGCACTCTCCCATTTATGATCAAAGTTAGTAAAAATTTGGTATAAGATTATGCTTTTTGTCACAAGATATCAAAAGCACATAGAAGAAGATGAAAGGGAAAATACACTTTGCAACATGGGTGATAAGGAAGAAAATCCTTTTCACAAGCTTCACACTAGGAATAATTAAAATAATGATGAAGTAATGAAATAAATGCTTCAAGAAGTAGAAAAGGATCCACAATTTCATACTCTCTTGGACAAAATTTTAGAGAGAAATAAAGAAAGATACTTTATTTTTCTCGCAAACCAAGGAGCTAAACTACCCTTTGATTTTGATACAGAGAAGATTAGAGAGGATCCTAAAGCCTCCCTTAATGATTTTAGTGCTCTTACTCAACAGATAAGAGCATTTTAAGAAAAAATTAAGGAAATACAAGGGGGTGAAACCAAGAAATATGTTTTGGAAGATATCTGCCCATATCCCTGTGAGATGAATCTCAACATGATTCCTTTTCCAAAGCATTGTGAGATCCCATAATTTGATAGATACAATGGAAAAATGGATCCCATTGATCATGTGAGAGACTTTCAAAATATGAGCCTAGAGTTTTCTCATGAAGATACATACTTGATGTGATTATTTCTAGGAAGTCTAGGAGGACAATCCATGGAGTGGCTTTCCAAAATCACTCCCCCCATAAAAATATTTGAGGATTTAATCAATAAATTCATATCTCAATACTCCTACAATATAGAAAATTAGATAACCCTGCTTGATTTGTGCAAAGTGAATAAAAAGTATGGGGAACCCCTCATCACGTTCCTACAAAGATGGAGAAGGTTATTTGCAAGATATTCCCATCCTATTCTTGAAAAGGAAAATATGGAAATCTTTATTGATAGTCTAAATCAAGAAATGAGTTATAGGCTCAATCTTCATTGTCCTCAGTCATTTGAGAAATTGATTGAAAACACAATCACCATTGAAGGAGCCTTGGTCAAGCGAGGAGTTTCGAAGCTTGAAAAAGATGGTCCAAATTTGTATAAAAACAACAAAAACAACAATGACAAATCATGATTCTAGAATAGAAATAAGAATGTTGTAAATGATGGGGTGGTAGATGCCAACAATGTTAATACAAAGCCAACCATTCTCAATGTATTAGGTTCCCAATGCAACAACAACAATCTTGGAAATTCCAATTAGGGAAACACCACCAATCAAGGAAATATGGCCAATAATCTTGGAGATAATCTCGGTAAAAATCAAAACTCAGCTGCGCTTCGATCACAATTTTATCAAATTGACAGAGTTTCACTCCCTTAGGCCAGTCTCTTAAATCAATTCTCAAAGAGATTTTGAATCAAAATTCCATCACATTTCCATTGTAGAGAGATTATGAGTCGTGAGTTAAACCACCATTGTGGAATGACCTAGACTATTGCAATTATCATAGATGCAAAGGTCATAGGATGAATAATTGCCAAGGGTTGAAGAATTTGGTCTAGGATTTGATTGATAATCGCACCATAACTATTGAGGTACATAATTCCAATGAAGATCATCAGGCATTCAAGGACCCTCTCCCAAATTATAAAAAAGGGGAATCTTCAAGTGACAAAGGAAAAAATGTGAATCATGTCTATGACACCACCATCAATCATATTTATTCTAATGACTAGCAAGTCAACGCGATCAAAGTCAAAGGAAAGAAAGAATATCGAGAGGTTAATGCAACAATAAGGGGATAGGCCAAAATTATTGTTAAAGTAAGTTTATCTAAGTCAGCTATTCCCTCTCCAAGTAGTACAATTTAGTTGATCAACTACATAAAACATCGGCTCAAATGTCTATCTTGGAGCTTCTTAAAACATCGCCGACATACAAGGACATTCTGGAAAAGGCTCTCGTAGATACAACCGTATCTCCTAATTTGGATGTCGATAGATTTCAAGCCATGGTGGGACACTTGTCCTCACCCACATGCCTATAATTTTATGAGAAGGATGATTCCACCATGACCCATCCCCATAATTCATCACTTTATTTAGAGGTTATGGTTCACAAAGCCCGAATCAAACATGTCTTAATAGATGGGGGAGCCAGTCTAAACATTTGTACTTTAAAATTGTTTCTTGCCTTAAGATATTTAGAAGAGTCTATTGATCTGAGGAGAAAAATAAAAATCAAAGAATATGATGATGAGGAATGAGCTTCTAAAGGCCTCATCTCGCTACCTATCAAAGTGGGACTTGTGGTGAAGAATAATATTTGTCAAGTTCTAGATCGAGACTTATCCTATAACATACTTTTGGGTCACCCATGGATTCATGAAATGCAAGCAGTTCCGTTGACTTATCATCAATGTCTAAAATTTACATATGATGGACAAGAAATAACCATACCAATGAACCATAATAGCAGTCAAATTTTTTCTAACCTTAGAGCAACTTAGTACACCTTTGTCCAACATAATAGAGAGGCTCTAGCTATTTGTGCTTCCAAACAAAATGATCAAACAAGGGAATTGATAAAGAATTTTGGCACCAAGCTACAATTAAAAGATAATGGGGTGGGAGAGTATTCACTATGTCTCTCTAACCTACTTGTATCTCCAAGGTCACATTGTCAAGCTAAAATATCAATACAATAAGTTGTAATAGCTTCCACATCAGGAACACAAGCTTCAATTCCCATCACCAAGTTTGATGGAAGATTCATCAAGGCACACACTCAAGAAAATGAAGCTAAAGATAGAGCTATTCTCAATTTGCAATATAAAGATGAGGATGAATCTGTTGAGCATGTCAAGTTACCTACTGAGCAATATGGAAAAGGCTATACAATAATGCAGAGAATGGGTTATAAAGGAAATGACCCCATAGGCAAGAGAAAAGAAGGAATTGTTGAACCTATCCAACCGAAAAACACACATCCAAAAGATAAAACCGAACTTGGATACGGTGAGGATGCAAAAGAAACAATCCAAAATAAATCCAATGAAGAGATGGCCGAGACACTTCTGATATTGCATGAGAATTTTGACACTAATTCCAATGAGTATGAATGGGATACCATTTATAATGATGAATTCTGGAGAGACAAATAGGTGGATATTATACAAAAATATACACCCATGCTCACACAAGGGGAAAGCTCAAGACCTCCACTTCACTACATACTTCAAACCGACCATGAATCGAGTGATGACGATTTGATTCAAAGTGAGATGAATAATCAACAAGAGGATACCATCATTGATCTTCTCCATAGTGAGAATGATAACTGGTTCATGACCTTAACAGGAAATGACCTTACCCAATCTGACAATCCCTTGCCCTTGGTATATCCTAAGCTCATTGATTGGGAACAAAGTGAACCAATTGATATTCCAATCTTTGCCAATGATGAAACCATTGTAAATTTTCCTTGTTCATCCAACCCGAAAATATGTTGCACTAGTGAATTACGAAATCAAAATATTAATTAGGAGAGTGCCAACTTTTCCAGCTGCAAAATTAACAATATAAAAGATAGATCTAATGGTGAAAACCTAAAAAAAAAAGTATTAGATCATAAAAAGGGAAAAATAAAGAGCGTATATGACAATGAAAACCTTTCAAAGGAACTGGAAGATGGGAAAATTGACACTCTCCCTCAACATTATTAGGAAAGATCTTCTATTTTGATAGAACCAACAAAAGCAATCAATATAGGAACTACAGAACACCCAAAAATCCAGCAAATTGCTGCATCACTGATAGAGGAAAAGTCCCAAAATTCACAAAATTCCTAAAGGATAATCAAATCAACTTTGCGTGGTCATACACTGATATGCCTAGATTAGATCCAAATATTATCATGCACCATTTATCTATCATGCGAAGGGAAAAACTTGTGAAACAAAAAATTAGAAAGATGCACCCACATGTTGCATTACTAGTCAAAGAGGAATTAAAGAAACTGTTGGATGTAGGATTCATTTGGTCTATTGACTATGCAAAATGGATCTCCAATATTATACTTGTGTCAAAACTAGATGGATAGATCAAAATATACACAAATTTCAGGGATTTAAATAAGGCGTGTCCAAAAGATGATTTCCCTCTTCCAAACATAAACATGATTGTGGAATTGACAACTATGCATGCTATGTATTCACAGATGGATGGATTTTTTGAGTATAACCAAATCAATATTGCACTTGAAGATCAAGATAAGACCGCATTCACATGTCCCTAGGATACGTATTTTTTGAATGTAATTCCATTTGGACTAAAAAATGAAGGAGCGACATATCAACAGACAATGACTACAATTTTTCATGACATGATGCACACATTCATGGAGAATTATGTAGATGATCTCTTAGAAAAATAAAACACAAGGGAGGGACATCTAGATATCTTATCTAAGATCTTTGTTAGAATGGAAAAATTTAAGGTTAGACTCAATCCCAAGAAATGTGTCTTTGGGGAAAAATCCGGAAAGCTCCTAGGATATATTGTATCATAAAAAGGAATTGAAGTGGATCCAACAAAGGTTCAAGCCATCTTGGAAATACTGCCACCAAGGAACATCAGTCAACTACGGACACTACAAGGATGCCTAAAATCCATTAGGAGATTCATGGCATAACTGGAAAATAAGAGTTTTTCATTTACACATCTCTTGCATAGAAATGTTCCATTCAAATGGGAAGACAAGTGCAAAGAAACATTTGATTAGATCAAGCATTATCTAATGAGTCCACTAGCGCAAGGAAAACCACTTATACTGTACATTTCTACCATAGAAGTATCCCTGTGGGCATTATTGGCACAAGAGGACAAAAAGAGAAAAGAGAAAGCAATGGGCATTAGTAGGACATTGACAAGCCATGAACTAAATTACACTTTCATTGAAAAGGCTTGTTTGGTAGTAGTGTTTGCTTCTCAAAAGTTGTGGCACTCTATGTTAGCTCATATAGTCAAACTTGTGGCTAAAATTGATCCTTTAAAATATCTTCTAAGCAAGGCAACCTTAACTGGCAGGTTAGCTAAATGGGTAATGATCCTAAGTGAGTTTGACATTCACTATGTAGATCAAAAATAAATCAAAGGGTAGGTTATAATAGATCAGTTCACAGAGGCACCTTTACAAGCGGATCATCCAATGCACATCGAATTTCCTGATGCAAATGTGTTCACAACAACTACCAAGCAATCATGGACACTTTATTTTGATGGGTCCTACACAAACATGGCTCAGGGGCAGGAATTTATTTTGTCATGCCTTAGGGACATACCATTCCAAAGTCTTCTCGGTTGATGTTTCCTTGTACTAATAACATAGTCGAGTATGGAGCATTTCTCATTGGAATGAGAATAACATTGGACTGGAGAATCACAAACTTGCAAGTTTTTGGTGATTCACAACTTATTATTAATCAAATAAATGATGACTATCAGACTAAAGATGAAAAGTTAATGCCGTAAGAAAATATGATTGATTATTTCAAGAAGTATTTTGTTGAGATCAAGTTCATACAAATTCTACAGATTAACAACAAAGCTATAGATGCCATGGCCACAATTGTGTCACTGCTGCAATTATCAGAGAACCAATCTCACTACAAATTCTTGGTGGAAAAATAATTTTCTCCTACCTATGACAATCCAAAAACCCAAATCATTTGTCACCTGAATGGTTCTAATTCCCCCTTATACGGTAAAACCTATGCCTATCTGAAAGATACTATCTTACCCCGAGATTTGTCTCAGAATCAGACAAGAAATTTCATACACCAATCTTCTCACTATACCCTAATTGCTGACACCCTTTACCGATGTAGTCTTGATGGTACTCTCCTTAGATGTCTCGAACATGATGAATTAGAAAAGGCCTTACAAGAGGTTCATGGTGGTATTTGCGGGACTCATTCAAGTGGACTAACCTTGGATAAGAAACTTGTTAGAATGGGTTACTATTGGCCAACCATGGAAAAGGAATCATTCATATTTGTGAAGAAATGTTCAAAATTTCAGGTTCACAAAAATCTCATGCACGCTCCCACTCACGATCTACAACCCTTTACTGCAACATGGCGTTTTGCTCAACGTGGATTGGATCTAGTCGGCAAGATACACCCATCATCATCAAATGGACACAAATTCATAATCACGATCACTGAGTACTTTACTATGTGGATTGAAGCTGTTCCATTGACAACAATAACCAAAAAAAAAATTTAATCCTTCATCTTAAATTATATCATATGTCGGTATGGCATTCCCAGCTCCATTATCACAGATAATGGAAGACCTTTTAAAAATCAAGAGATTTCACATCCGACACAGGTTGTCTATGCCCTATTATCCATAGGGAAATGGCCAAGAAAAATATTTAAACAAAACAATTCTAAAGATCTTGAAGAAGACAATGAATGATGCTGGTAGTGATTGGCATGTCCAATTAAATTTAGCTTTATGGGCATACAAAACCAACATTCTCATGTTGATAGGTGCCACCCCATATGCCTTGGTATATTGAGCAGAAGCAATTTTTCCACTGGAAGTTGAGATTCCCTCATTTCCAGTCTCAGTGAAGGGACTCATAACTGATGAGGGTTAGAGAGTTTCAAGACTACAAGAACTGGAGCTACTTGATGAGAGATGACAAAGTGTAGCCAATCACTTGAAGGGTTATCAACAAGTTATGTCCCGCAGTTACAATCATAGATTCATACCACACACATTTCAAGTGGGTGACTTGGTACTGAAATAAAACCCACGCAACCAACAAGATTGGGAAAAGAAATTAAAGTTCTAGCCCAATTGACTGGGTCCATTCATCATCATTGCAACATATGGTTCAAGAGCATATCAACTATCTATGCCAGAAGAGAACCTACTTGAATATCCAACCAACAACATCCATCTGAAGAAGTTCTATGTTTAAAAATACAGAAAATAGAATAAAAGGTCATGAAAAATCCCATAAAAAATTAAAAAACGAAAAAAACAAAAAAATAGAAAAAAGAGAAAATACAAAAAATTAAAAAAAATGAGAAAATACAAAAAATATCAAAAATCAAAAAAATCGTTGCCTTGATGAAAACTTAGCAAATAGGCATTGGTAACAACAAAAAAAATCACAAAATCTGAAAAGTGCAATAAAAAAAAATGGTGAAAACCTGGAAAACAAGCGTTGTTTATGATTTATTTGGCTCTCCCTTCTATTAGGTTACATTATGCATCATTCATTCATAGTCATTTGTATCAACACCAAATCCATCCCTTGCCATCACATCCGCATCATGCTAATTTTTTTTCCTAAAGTCGACAAGGGTTTCATCATGGCTTGATGATCATTGTTTATATTCCTATATGTAGGTTGTGTCTAATCGAGAATCAAGGCACAAACTCACTAGGGGCAATCAAATTTTGAACCTTTTTCTAGACAAACGACAACATGTGTCAAGTACCAAAATATCAGATCAACAATCAAATATCCAATCAGGCTTGGTTAAAACAACTACAAAACATGAAGCTGAACCAAATTGGATGATCTAAATCTAAATAAAATGAATGCAAACTTTAAAGCATAAGTTGAACTATTGTTTTGAAATTTGATGACATCATATTTCTGGAGTGACTCAATGGTGTACTGAACTAGAGTTGCAAGGAAGGAGTATGATTTTCTTTGATTGCTTTATGTAATTTAATCATTATTACTGTGCAAATTTGTCGTGAGACATGATTTTCAAAAGTATCATTGATGACATTTTAGGGTTTGCATAGGAAAAATATTACCTTTTTCCTATTTATGCAAGCAATACTTAGGACATCTTGGTGCAATTATACCTTGATGCTTGTATTAAATTTCTATATCAAATATCATGAAAGTTGTACTCAAGTCATCATCGGTGAAAATATCCCCTTTGATGCTTGTACTTACTTTCAACATATCAAAAGGCTCAATGATGAAAATCAACCATAAAATTGGTTCACAGAATGACAACAGTGAGTGGTTCATTTGGCATTTTTAGGACTGCATGATTCATATAGATGGCATTTATTTAGAGGTTGTATAATAGATTTTTGGAGTTTGGAAAAGATACATATCTCTTTTGAAACAAAGATTGAGTACACTTGGATATGGGAAAAAATAATTGTTTGTCATCCTCATTTTATCATTAGTTTCATATCATTTTCATATCATACTTTACATTTCATTTTTACATCATTTACATTATCACTTTCATATCATACTTTACATTTCATTTTTACATCATTTGCATTATCACTTTCATATCATTTTCAATTCATTTTCAATTCATATCACTATCATATCATTTTCATTATCATTTGAGTTCTCATTGTCATGACCATTTATTGTATATCATTTCATTTTCATTTTCAACATTAGTTTCATATCATTTAGTATCCACTTTCATATCATTTTCATTCATTTCATTATCATTATTAGTTTCATTATCATTTTGCATTACCATCTTTGCATTATCATCCGCATATTATCATTTTCCATGCCATATCTTTATTAATATTAGACTCATACCCTTTTCACATCTTTGCATATCATTTCATTATCATTATCATTTTTTCATATTATTTAGGATTCATCTTTCATGGTATATTCATAACATGTATCATTCATTATCATATATCATCCATGTTCATCATTATCATTATCATTTTCACATTCACATCATCTTATCAATCATTCATTATCGTTATCTTGCACGTCATTTGTCATATCATTATTTATGTCATATCATTTTACATCACATGCATATTATCATTTTCACATTCATATGGATTATCATTATAGTTGCATATAATTTTCATATCAATCTTGCATGTCATTTTTCATTTTATCATTTTCATATCAATCTTGCATATCATTTTTCATTTTATCATTTCATTATATCATTCATATCATAATTTCACATCATTCTATCATTCATTTCATAATCATGGAATTTTCATTATCATCTTCATTTTGCAGTTAAATCATTACATCATTTTCATAAATATACATCAAAATGAATAAAATGCATTCATTGCATCCATTTTATCATCATCCATCATAAAATACATTTTCCATACATGATACAGTATCATAGAAATCATTTATAGTAACATTTTCATCATCCATTATAACATATGTTGTATATTCATCAATCATAAAGAATATAAAAAATTCATAAAAAATTATCATCATTATACATGTCACATGCATAAATAATCATACCATCATGTAAGGGTCATCATCCATACGAATGCATCATCATATCCATCAAAAAACAAAAATGGCATATAGAAGTAAAAATGCATATATAATCATCCATCATAGCATAATCAAAGACATATGTATATCAAAACTACCATTGCATATCATATAAATCTCATCCAAATAAATGTCCAAGGGTACAATGATATCAAATGTCTAAAAGAGATACATAAAAAGTGACAAAAAATGGTGTATACAATATCATCACTGGGGAGCATCTAGGTGAGGGTCATGACTATTGCTACTGCTGGGGTAGTAGGTCTCATTGAATCTCTACCGTTGGTTCCCCCTATCTCTCATCTAACAGGCCAACCCACACTCCTGGTGGCACTCCTGGTGTGACTACATGAGTGGGTGTGAGATCTGGTGCCTAACTGTGTATAGGCTACCCTCTGTTTAGGAGGCACTACCTCATGATATCTCTACTGGTAGAACTCACACTCTTTGGCAGTCTCCAATACCTCAATGAAAAAATATCCAATGGAGGTACCCTGCATTGACCTGACTAGCCTCTTTTCTATCCCCTCCACCTGTAAGCACCGCTATATCAAGTTATCTCTCTTGGTCATTAGTTGGGCTATCTATTGGTATGGGGGTGGTGGCTGTGCCATATGTGCCTATAAACCTGTGATGGTGGACTATGCCTATGCTACCTGGCTCTGAAGAGCCTATACCTATGCTTGCAGGGTATCAATCTATCCCTATTGCTCTCGTGATGGCACCCTGATAGTGATATGTGAAGGGCCTACAACTGGCTTCTCCACTACTCTAATTGTCTTGGGCTTGGTACTGAATGGGACATCAAAGAAAAATCTTCGCCCACCACCCCCATCATCACTGTCCTCCGCCCCCTCATCAATATCCATAAAACACCACCACCCACATTCTCTCCTCCTCCGACAGGGTGCTCTACCTGTGCCTCTTCTTGTGCACCTGCCTGTGCCCTTACCTCTACCTGTGCCTATGGCTGCCTTCGTTCCCTCTGTAATGCTGGACCATCTAACAATGGGGCAGGTTCATCTGGACTGGTCAGCCTAGGGAATGGATGTGTATAAAAGTATGCAACATACTCCTCTATCATGTGTGCATTTGTAACCTCTGGATGATAATCCCAAAAATTTGGCTGTAACCCAGTAAAATCTACCCTGGCTACCTCATAGGGGATAAATGTACCCCACTTTGCAACATCCTCCCAACATCTGGCATAATGGGCCACACCCTGTGGCATCATCTACACTCGACCAAACTGTCTAAGCACCCACATGACCAAAAACCACTCAATAATAAAAGGGGTGCGACCAATCAAATATCTCACCATACTGCAATATGGTAGCTTAAAATCATCAAAATCCCAAGCCTCATAGTCCACATACGGCCTCCAGATGATTGTGTCCATGTCATCCAACACCCTACTCCAGTACTCTAACTTGCCTAGCTTAGGTTGGACAAGTGGACCTGTGTAAGCATAAATGTAAGGATGGTTGATGGGACAATCTCTCCCTCGACAATCTCTCCCTCCAAAAGGGTAGGTAATGGCAATATGCTCCCACACCCAAATCTGAAGTAGCATGACCCCAAAATATATACTCTTCCCATCTGTGTATACCACTTGGTGAAGATCGTGGTATAGATGGGCCAACATAAAAGAACCCCAGACATATCTAGTCTGATGGAGGATCATGTTCTCCAATATCTGACCCCAACCAACTGATAGTCCCTTCGATCGGTGGTCGGGACATAAGAAGCCACCAATGAAGCCAACCAAAACTGAAGGAAGTGGGGCATAACCCTAAACCATCTCCCTCCAAGGGATCTCATAACCACAAAGGTGTGGGTCCTGAAAGACTCGTCTTAAAGCATTTGTCCCCCCAATCTCCTTGTGGTCATAGACCACAATCTCACCGACTACTGGGATCCCTAGAATCCTATAGACATCCTCCAAAGTAATATTGATCTCTCTAGTAGGAAAGTGAAAAATATTATGCTCACAATGCCATCTCTCGACCAAAGTAGTCAATAGTTCCCTGTTGACCCTATACTATCGAATGCTGAGAAGTGAAACCAATCCACATTTCGCAATCACCCCAACCTCTGGCTGGGTCAATCCAAGAATCATATCCCAAGTGTGGGGAAACCTCTCTCTGATTTGGAGGATTTTAAAATCCTCTTATAACATCATATCCATATAAATCAATTAGATCATCAGAAAGGAAAATCAATCAATCAAGAAATCAAACAATCATGTCAAATCATATGAATCTTTACTATTTGTTTTTCATCAAACATGAAAGAAAATTTATTAGAATCATCAAAATCAAATCAACATCAGCAATCAGCAACATATCAGAGTATCAATGCTATTTGTTCTTCAAGAAAAAAGATAAATTTATCACTTTACTATTTATTTTTCATCTGGCATGAAGACAAATTTAATAGCCAATTGGCTCACATCAACATCTTTTACTATTTTTTTTTCAATTCGAAAAATAAATTTATCAGAATCAACATCATTTTACTATTTGTTTTCAAACATGAGAACAAATTTATCAGATCATCATAAAAATAAAGCTAATCTATCCTTGATGCTACTCAAAATCAAAAAATTAGTTGTCTAATATAGAAACAAACATCAAGCAATTATCAATTATTCCTCGAAAATTCAAAATCACCAAACTTTCATGGATGCGCTAAAACAGACTATCTATGCGCTAAATTAAAAAATAATCTAGTTTATCCGTGAATGCACTACAATAGAGGATAAAAGCGCTAATCTATCATATGCGCTACTCTATCACCTATATGCAATATTCTATCAAACCAATGCGCAATCTAGAAAATGCACTAAAACCCTAAGTCTATGCACGAGTCTTCCATCTATCATGTTAATGCACTAAATTGGTTGATGCGCTAATCTAAAATCTAAATGCGCTACTCTAAGGAATGGATGTGATATCCTAAATATGCTAATTTACCTAGCCTATGTGCTAAACTAAGGCTCGTATGTGCTAAAATGTTTTTCAATGCACTAAAACAAAATTCAAAAATTCAAAAAAATCCAAAAATTCATTCAAAATTCATAAAAAATTCAAAAAGAAGGGTTGTACAATCTTATCGGAGGTCCATATGTTGCTAGTCGCTGATGTCATTAGACCCGCTCAAATCTATGGTTCTCATAATGGATCGACATCTCGAATTCTCCTCTCGTAGAGCTCTATTTTCACCAAGTGTAACTATTCAAATGACAATGACTTTTACCTTTTTCCACCTTTGAAGGGGGTAAATAAGGTAGGGTTATTTTTATTTTTCATCACGTGGAGCACTATTTTGAGAGATAAGTTGATGAAATTGCATCAAATCTTTGAAAATCTTCGAATCATCGTCAACATCTTCAAACTCGTGATTTATCTCCTGAGGGGGCATATAGCATCATCAATCAATTTTTCAAAGTCAGGGCAAAATTTTTGTTATCTGAATTTTTCTTTGAAGCAATGTGTAGAAAACATCACTTCAAAGAGGGGCAAAATGTATACATCTAAAAATAGTCACATTCAATCAAGCCTGATAATTAATTAAATGTGAATTATTTAATTAATCTTCTAAAGTCATCTACATATAAATAAATTTAATTATTTATTTATATCGTTCACTTTCTAATTCTTCTAATTTAATTAAATAAATAAGTTTATTTAATTATTACCATTTTCCATGTTCCTCTTAATTAATTAAATAAATTTATAATATTAATTATCACAAGTTTGAATTTCAAATTCAAATAAAAGAATATTCTTCTAAACTCATTATTTCTAATTCTTCACTCCACATTTAATTAAATATTATAAATATTTAATTACAAAATTTCCTCACTTCACACATAATTAAATATTCTTAATATTTAATTAAATTCTTTTTTCATATTTAATTATGGAAGCTTCTAAATTCATTGTCACATATAATTAAATAACTTAATTATTTAATTATAGGATTTATCCTCAACTACCAACTAACTCCTCATAAATGAAATGCACAAATGATAAATTTCCTTCATTTTTGAATGGAAGAGGTTGTGTAGGAGGAAACATTTCCCACTTTTCTCTCTACCTTCCATCTTTCTCTCAACTTCCAAAATCTCTCACCGTTCATCTTGATAGGCTTGATTTCAACCATCGATCTTTGCCAACTAGACTTTTGTCTCCAAAAATCTATAAATACAACCTCTTTGTGAGTTGAAAATGATCCTAGATTTGGTGAATTTAGCGTGATTACTATATTTTCATTTTTTATATCATTTAGCCATCTTGTTTTCTTAAGCATAGCATTTTATCCTTCATAGCATTTTAGCTTCATATCTTAGCTTAATCTTTTCATATCGTTACATAATAGACATGCATGTTGCATAATCTCATTCTCTAAGTTGTCATTATACCACGCTACTGCTTACACCAACTGAGAGCCAACAAATTACATTGAATCCTTGGAGATAGAGGACAATGGGGTGTTTTTGAAGGAACTGTCATTTTAGAGTTTGTTTTATCTTTAAATTAGTTTTTTTTTATATAATGTTGCATTGGTATTTTTGTTTATCTTTTTAGTTAATCCACATATTCATACACACACATACTAAACTCCTTCAATAATATTCATCCATTCAAGTACCTGATCAAAACGGTGAGGTTTTAATTTATCTGGAAAGGTATTCAACCCTGGCTCAAGGATTTCAAAAAATAAATCAATGTATGCTAAATCTTTAGGCCTAATTTTTTTGGGGATCTCCAACAAGGCATCCAAAAATATTGAGAATAAATCACAAGGTGATTCATCCTTTTTCCTCTTCATAGTAGACAACCCTTGAATAAAATACATCTAGTCAATTTTGCTAAAATCTTGTTGATATTCAACTTGGAAATCACCTTGATCAGTGTGTTGGAATGAAGGACAAAACAGATCAATAGAAACATTATCACTTTGGAAATCATTTCCATTTTCTAGCCCAAGAGTTTCATTTATATGAGGTGTGCTAGGGTAAACTACACTTATAACCATGTATCCTTTCATTATTGAGTATTTTAGATTGTTCTCAATATTCATGGCAATTTGATATGCCTGATGTAATGTTGCAGGCTCCTTATCTCTTAACAAATAACTCATTTCCTCATCAAATGCATCAAAATATATAATCAAACACACTGCATCATTTGGTCTCAATCTTTCAATAATATCTTTTAAGATTTTTGAAAATCTAAGATTAAAGGCTGGGACCAATTCATCTTCTTCCCTCTAGATGGTATTAAATCTCTGTCTCACAGAATATGGATTGATTCTTTCTCCAAATTGTTCCATGAATTCTACCATGAACTCATTCCATGAAGAGATAGAACACACTGGAAAATATGAAAGCCAATCTCTAGAATATTTCTTCAGATATTGAACAAAGAACTTCATGACAACATCTTCATGACTTATCTCATAATCTCCCATTAAATCAAAAAATTCTTGCAAATTTTGAGATGTTGATTATGATCTTGTCCCTTTGAACTTTGGAAGACATTCTCTAACTTCATTGGGAACAAGGTTTGGGAAACCTTGAATATCATTAAAATTCAATGGTCTATATCTTTCCATAAAGAAGTTTCTTTGATGTCATGATAGGGGCTAAACAATATTCATGTTTACTTCATGCACCACACATGGATGTACAAGTGAATGATACATTTTCTTAATCCCCTTTACAAATTTCAAACATCAACTCTATTATTGATTACCACCCTGTTTCATGATTTTATCATGATTTTAAATATAAACACATCTAAGATCTTTCAAATGGGTGGACTACAATACAAATATGCTTCCTATTCTAGATATTACAAGTTTCAGCTTATGAAGCATGGGAACAATCTTCATTACCCCCTTTCTTAGTGCTTTATTTCAAAAAATTGGGAATACATTATTACTTCTATATTTCTTAAAATGGCACCCATATAGATCTATTCTCTTTTGTAGGTTTAAACAAGGGAAAATACTTGGATATATTAGCAGGCATCATACTTCATCATGTTCTTTTCACAGAGTCACCACCTCCTTTGTAGAGGACCAAAATTCAACAATATTTTTTATTGGTTCAAAGTTCTTCGGAGTCGCCACCCACTTTTAATGAGAATTTTTAATTCAAAACTTCACAAACCCTATCAAGGTAAGATGATCTACCGTACATACACTTTCCAAATTATTCCTCAGCAGAGTCACCATTTCTGTTGGTTATTTTTTTAGAACCAAAATTAATCTCACCACAAACCTATGAACTTTCCAGGAACAATCATCAATAAGGGAAAGGATTGGACAACACATGAGTAGAAACCCTTGTATATCTAATTCTTCTCTTTAGGCTCTGTCGGACTAGGGAGAGTAATCCAAAAATAGCTATGTTTCTAGATACCAGTTTGGTAATTATGAAAACACAGAATAGACAGATAGTTCTCCCTATTTTCTTAAAAGCATCATACCCTGAGAGTCTGGCAGACCTTTAGAATAATGATTAAATTTTAAACAAGAGAATATGTAATCCCATTAATATTTGTACACACCTAGTGAAAATTTTGGAGAAAAAATTAATTATGTTGTGTGATTTTTCAATCAAGTTAGTTACCAAAAGAGAGCATGAATACTAAACTAGGCCAGTGCCATATTCTAGGGAGTGGAGTCAAACCTTAAAACTATATGACTAGATAATATTTTTGTATTTTAGAGAAAATACCTATGGCCTTAGAGAAAATGTCTTACAATATTACCACCAATTATGTCTACTATTAAATTATTACTAACATCCTCATACTAAGATTATAACAAGTCTACTGCTAAAGTCAAGCAATTACGTGCATTCCTTGAATGAACAAGCAAGAATGAAATAGTACATCCATTGGGACTCAATAGAGATAAAAAAGATAACCATTGATCATCATATTTATAGCTTGTATAACTTGCATGAAGGAGAGAAAATATACAAAGATTTTATATCACTTTCATCTACACTGCTTGGGTATGTGCAGGATCATGATGGGCCAAAAAGTGGCAATGAGAAAAAAATTATGTTTTGGATCAACTCAAAAACACGGAAATGTTGAGTTGAATTTTTTTAGGCTTGGGTGTCAATACATGCCTCCAAAGCAATGCCCAAACCTATTTTTACAAATCGGATATCCGATTTGTGCAAACAATATAAATATAAAATAACCGATTGTTAAAGTCATTTTACACACTTTGAACGCGAGCGCACAAGGAGAAGTTAAAATCTGATATCTAATTTCAAAGGTAATTTTTTGGTTTTTTTAATGTTGTAATCAATTTTTCAATTAGATTCTTATAATTTTAAGTAGTTTTAATGATTTTTTTTTTAAAAGTAGGGTTTTTTATTGATTTTTATTAAAAATTAGAGTTTACAATGAGTTTTTATTAAAAATTAATGTTTTTAAATGGATTTTGATTAAAAAATAGTGTTGTTGGTGTATTTTTATCAAAAACTAGAGTTTGTTATGATTTTTGTGAAAAAGTAGGGTTTTTATTGGATTTTTATTAAAAACTTGGGTTTTTTTACAATAATTTCATTTATATTGTGTAATTTCAATTAGATCAATTAGTTTTTAACTTTAATCAGGTATTATGGCTGAGAATGAAAATGCACAATTTCCAAACACTCCACCACCTTTGTAGCCACCAATTGAAGACTTAATTGGTGAAAAATTTGGGCGATTGAGGGGCATTTGTGAAGTTTATAAGACAATCCCTCGATTGAGAGATATGAACAACACATTGAAAGAAATAATTAAAAATATAAAAACCCTCTCCACCCAACATAATGCCTTTCATTCATGGCGAGAAGAAATGAAGGAATATTATGCATGTGGATTGTCTTACGATGATGTGAAATATCTACAAATAACCAAAGCCAAAATAGCCTCTTTATTCACTAACCCCCGCACCGGTTTGCCAATGAATGTTAATAAAACAAAATTTTCTATAAAATGGTGCATGAATAAGGACATTGTAGATAAATTTTGGGATCGTTGGTGTATGGTTTTTGATAAACCACTGAACAACAATTCTGATATACCAATTTACTATATTAAAATATTATATGCTGAGTTTGTGTTAGGGCATCATGTCGATTACTTTGACATTAAACCCTTCCAGAGTGTCAGTAAAGGTATGCCCCAGGATAGACTAGGGGAAATTAAAGTAGTCTCGTGCCCATATGTTACCCCTTCTCCCCTTCCTCCTCCACCTCCAGTATATCATCTAAAGATTATCCAAGATGCAGCCACACAAACTATTCAGGCTATTCACTCTTTGAGTGGTCATTTGGTTTCACATGCTTCTACAGTAGCTCAACAACATTCTAGTGATGTTGGCGAATTCTCGAGTGTTGCTGCATCATCCTCCTTAGGTCTACATATTTGTGTGCCACATACTTGCACTATGTGCCACCAGATATGCTTGGGTCCTCTTGTACAACCCACTGAACATCCCTTACACACTTTTGATTATGACCTCCATGATGTGGACATTATAGATTAGTCACAGGGGAGTGGTTTGCACCTTATAGAGTCCTCTCCTACTAGAGAGAGGGATGTTGGAATAGTGACACAGGTAAGATTTAAGTTGTAAATTCATAACTTTTTTTTTATAAAAATGAATATTAATAAGAGATAGTATCAAGTACTAATATTTATTTACATGGTCTATTTAACGGTTGATGTCCGAGGAGGAGCTCACATGGGTGATTGATAGCACCCTTAGGGCCATTTCATTTGGCTTCGACACACACATAATATATATTTTCGCACTCACTCATTTACATTTTTTATTATATACTTGCTTGTCATTAATAAAATAATATAATAGCTTATATGTTTATCTTATTTTCCTCTTGTAGGAAATACCTATTACGAGTGAGGTGCAGCCTCATCCATACTATGGAAGCACAAATTTATATAGGGGGAAGGTAATTGAACTCAAATTGGATTGAATTAATGTTTTTAAGATCTTATATTGATTATACATACATCGACATAGATTGGTAGTTTTATATGTACTTGCCATTTTTATGTACAGGAAATTATGAGCTATACATTGTTGTTGACAAGTGACACACCGACTGAAGGAGTAGGTATTGGAACACCTCAAGGAATAGGTGTTGGAACACCTCAAGGAGATAAATAAAAAGATCAACCTAAAGAGGTCTGTGTTTATTTTATTTTGTGTTTGGTAGATATGTTCCTATTACCAATAATCTTATGCTAACTTGGATCAATTTTATGTTTTTGTTCACATATATAGATTGGAATTTCAAAATTTGGTTTGGAATATTTTAGGACTCCTGACCCTTTGAAGAGACGTATCTTTTAGGTAATCAAGATTTCAATTTTAGAGTTCAATTAAAATTCAATGTATATTGATTTTGATTTTAATTATTCGATTTTAAATTATATAGTATAAATAATATCAATTGTGGTTTGAATTTTTCTTGTGCAGCTACCTTTAAAGCTAATGAATTCTTCAAATAGGCTCTATTTTGATGATCCACCAGTATTTTAGGATGAGATAGACATTTTGGCATGTAAATTTTGAATAGATATTGAGATGGCATATGCCACATTTTGTAAAACTTTGTTTGAGTTGGCGTTGATGCCATTCTTGTATATGGACATACACTTGATTATTGGATAATTTGATATATAGAAGTTGTCAATCAAAATTTAATTTGTTCCTCATGTGCATGATTAAACTCTTTGAAATTTTTATCTTGAGCAATGGTTAAATATTAATGTATAATAGCATAAAAAAGAATGGTTATATTATGTAGTTTATATTTATATTGTTGATTACATTACATTGTACATATTTCAAGTTACTCAAATAGTTACTTCACATTTCATAACTAACAACTAGATGTTGATAGATGAAAAAATTTCAATTACAATATAGTTTTTACAAAGTCAACCTAAGCAGTTATGCAATTACATCACATTGCATAACTAAAAACTAGTCCATCAGTTGTCAATTATATTTTCTTGTCATAGAATTATATGAGACCACATTTATTTGAGGATTCTTTTCAAATAGTCCATTGCCTTGTCTGTGCTACCACTTTTTTCATACATGTCTACCAAATCTTTTTATCAAACAATTCACTGGCTTGTTGGTAGGGATTATTGGAACTTGTACACTTTGAACTCACTCAATCTTGAAACCACTTCATTCCCTCTTAATTTTGTTTGCTTAAAATTAAAACATCATTGTATTATGCTACCCCATAATTTTGTTTACACTTTCTTTGTAAAATCACCAATTTTCCCTTGTTTTTACCCCTTCCAACTAGGGTTTCACACTTTTACTCTTCTTAGGTCACTCTTAATAACTTTGACCTCTTAAAAACCATAAAATACACCTATTCCAATTGTTTCCAACAAGTTCCAACCTATTTTCATTCAACTTCTCAAAAACTCACTCTCTAGACTTACTCAAAAGGAACAAAAATCTATGTTTCTTATCAAGGTAGCCTTCTCAGACCACTCTAATCCCTTTATCACCCCTAAAAACTTTTTCCTATGCCTACCCCTATCTAATTCATGCCCATTACTTTGAGGTACAACCTATACAGAAGGAGGAATGGCCTTGTCAATTCATGAAATCTTACATGTTTTAGGTGCTCCTGCACCATACTCCTCAAGTACAAAATATTTATGCCCCATAAATCACTCCATAGGTCTACTCTTATCTTCTTCACAATCCCTTCAAACCCACTCCAAGTCACTTGCATGGAAATATTCATCCAAGGGATTTTGTACCCTTCATGCTTTGCATTGTCTTGGTCTTGCCATGCTTGATCCTTCTCAAATGGATCTTCTTGCTGCTATTTGTCTTCATTGACACCTACAAATGGTGTTTCCAAAGCTTTGACACCTGCACAAAAAAATTTGGTACACAAAGCTAAACATCCATACATTAGTATCTCTATTTCATGCTCTTCCATAAGCTTTTGCCAACTAGACATGTATCTATGCTCTTCAACTCTTCTCTTCACAATCTTTCTCAATTTATTTATGGTTAGAACCATCCCCATAGTAGCATACATTTTACACACAAAAAAATATGACAACTAAGGAAAATACCCTATCCTAACACCATTTTACTCAAACTCTTCTTCTCTAGCCTTCACTAGGCCACTCACCATCAACTCTTCCTCTCTAGTTTCCCACCTAATCTACTATTTGCAAGATTATACATTTTAAGGTTGATAGGTTGAGAGGCTAGGTGTGATATATTTATGCTAAATAAGGTCAATGAACACCATTTAAGGTGTATTAAGTTGAAGTTTTGAGTCTAGGGGTCCAATATTCCAAAAATGCATTCTTGCTTCAAAATTGTTAAAATTGCCATGTAGTCTTTTGAAGGAAAATAATTAAAATTGTAAAGGGAAGTGCAAGATAGGAGTCTAGAAGTTGTGGTAGGGTTTAAATAAAAGTTTTTGACTATTTTTTCACAACAAGCTATGGTCTCATGGCTTTTTTTCGGACAAAAAACAACATTGGAGTTCGATTGGAGGCTGAAAACTACTTGTAAGGGCATCGATAAATCTTGTTCTACAACTCGTATGAACAAAATAATGTTACATAACATATAGATGGGTAAATTTAGGTTAGGTATGGTTCCCTTTCACACCCAAATAGACCGAAGTAGTCCGAGCTACGATCAATCAACGAAATCCCTTAAGAGTCCAAAGTGTAGAAGGGCAACAATCTTTGAAGGACTATTACTCAAAAACCATGATGCTTAAAAACTCTATGTCTTAGGCTATGGGATTTTATTGAGACCATCTACAATAACCTCTACTGGTTTTTGCTATCTCAGAGGCATTTTTCTATGGTGATGAGTTTTCAGTGGAGGGAGAAGTTATCAGATGCAAGCGGTGTAAAGTTGCAAAGTGGTGAAAATTTCATTCTCCATCTCGTACAACCAAATAAACTATTCCAAGACATCCAGATAGGTACATTTATGCTAGGTATGGTCCTCTTTTGCACCAAACTATTCCGAATCACTCCACGCTACATTGGACTGACAATTTCCCTAAAGAGTCAAAAGTGCTAAAATACAACAATCTTCAAAGGGATATTTCTTGGAAACTGTGATTCTTAAAGACTTTCCATCTGAGGATATAGGATCATGTTGGTACCATTTACAATAACCTCTCTCGGTTTTTTCTATTTCGGAGGTGTTTTCTCGTGGTGATGAGTTTTCAGTTGAGGGAAAAGTTGCCAAATACAAGCAGTGTAAAGTTGCAAAGTGGTGCAAATTTCATTATGAAACTCGTATGACCAAATAGACTATTCCAAAACATCTGGATGGGTATGTTTATGCTAGGTATGTTCCTCTTTTTTACCTAAATACACCAAATCACTTCGAGCTACATTGAACCGACGATTTCCCTTAAGAATCCAAAGTGCTAAAATATAACAATCTTCAAAGGGATATTTTTTGGAAACCATGATGCTTACAGAATCTCCATATGAGGATATAAGATTGTGTTGGGACCGTCTACAATAATCTCTCTCGGTTTTTTCTATCTTAGAGGCATTTTCCTGTGGTGATGAGTTTTTAGTTGAGGGAAAAGTTGCCAAATGCAAGCAGTGTAAAGCTAGAAAGTGGTGCAACTTTCATTCTCCAACTCGTACGACCAAATAAATTGTTCCAACACGTCCAGATGTGTATGTTTACACTAGGTATGGTCCTCTTTTGCACCCAAATACACCAAATCACTCCGAGCTACATTGGACCGACAATTTCCCTTAAGAGTTCAAAGTGCTAAAAGACAACAATCTTGGAAGGGCTATTTATTGGAAACCGTGATGCTTAAAGAATCTTTGTCTAAGGATATGAGATTGTGTTGGGGCCATATACAATAAATTCTCTCAATTTTTTATATCTCAGAGGCATTTTCTCATGGTGATGAGTTTTCAGTTGAGGGAAAAGTTGCCAAATGCAAATAGTGTAAAGTTGCAAAGTAGTGCAACTTTCATTCTCCAACTCATACGACCAAACAAAATGTTCCAAAATGTCTATATGGGTACGTTTACGTTAGGTATGGTCCTCTTTTGCACCCAAATACACTGAATCACTCTGAGCTACATTGGACTGACGATTTCCCTTAAGAGTCCAAAGTGCTAAAAGACAACAATCTTGGAAGGGATATTTCTTGGAAACCATGATGCTTAAAAAATCTCTGCCTTAGGATATGGGATTATTTTGGGACCATATACAATAACCTCTCTTGGTTTTTGCTATCTCAGAGGCATTTTCCCATGGTGATGAGTTTTTCAGTTGAGGGAAACATTGCCAAATGCAAGCAGTGTAAAGTTGCAAAGTGGTGCAACTTTCATTCTCCAACTCGTACGACCAAATGGATTGTTCCAACACATCTAGAAGGATATTTTTACACTAGGTATGGTCCTATTTTGCACCCAAATATGCCAAATCACTTCGAGCTGCATTGGATCGACGATTTCCCTTAAGAGTCCAAAGTGCTAAAGGAAACAATTTTGGAAGGGATATTTCTTGGAAACCATGATGCTTACAAAATCTTTGTATGAGCATATGGGATCATGTTGGGACCATCTAAAATAACCTCTCTCAGATTTTTCTATCTCAGAGGTGTTTTCCCATGGTGATGAGTTTTTAGTTGAGGGAAAAGTTGCCAAATGCAAGTAGTGTAAAGTTGGAAAGTGGTGCAACTTTCATTCTCCAACTCGTACAACCAAACAGACTATTCCAACTTGTGTGGATGGGTACATCTACGCTATGTATGGTCCTATTTTGCACCCAAATACACGAAATCACTCTGAGCTACATTGGACCGATGATTTCCCTTAAGAGTCCAAAGTGCTAAAAGACAACAATATTCAAAGAGCTATTTATTGGAAACTATGATGTTTACAAAATCTCTTTTTGAGGATATGGGATCATGTTGGGATCATCTACAATAACCTCTCTCAGTTTTTCTATCTCAGAGGTGTTTTCCCGTGCTGATGAGTTTTCTGTTCAGGGGAAAGTTTTCAAATGCAAGCAATGTAAAGTTGCAAAATGGTGCAAGTTCATTCTCCAGCTTGTACGACCAAAAAAGCTATTCCAAAACATCTGAATGGGTACATTTACACTAGGTATGGTCCTCTTTTTCACCCAAATATAGTAAATCACTCCAAGCTACATTGGACCAACGATTTCCCTTAAGAGTCCAAAGTGGTAAAAGACAAAAATCTTCAAAGGGCTGTTTCTTGGAAACCATGATGCTTACAAAATCTGCGTCTGAGGATATGGGATCATGTTAGGACCATCTACAATAACCTCTCTCGGGTTTTTCAATCTCAGAGGCATTTTCCCGTGGTGATGAGTGTTTAGTTGAGGGAATAGTTGCCAAAGACAAGCAGTGTAAAGTTGCAAAGTGGTGCAACTTTCATTCTCCAACTCATACGACCATACAGACTATTCCAACACGTACGAATGTGTTGTACATTAGGTATGGTATACTTTTGCACCCAAATACGCCGAATCACTCTGAACTACATTAGACCGACAATTTCCCTAAAGAGTCCAAAGTGCTAAAAGACAACAATATTTGAAGGGCTATTTCTCGGAAACCGTGATTCTTAAAAACTCTCCTTGTAAGGATATGGGATTGTGTTGAGACCATCTACAATAACCTCTCTTGGTTTTTAATATTTTGGATGCGTTTTCCCATGGTGATGAGTTTTCAGTTAAGGGAAAAGTTGCTAAATGCAAGCAGTGTAAAGTTGCAAAGTGGTGCAACTTTCATTTTCCAACTCGTACTACCAAACAGACTATTCCAACACATCTGGATGGGTACGTTTATGCTAGGTATGGTCCTCTTTTGCATCCAAATATGTTGAATCACTCTGAGCTACATTGGACCAGTGATTTCCCTTAAGAGTCCAAAGTGCTAAAAGACAACAATCTTTGAAGGGCTATTTCTTGGAAACCATGATGGTTACAATATGCTAATTTCAATGAAATGTGGGGGAAAAAATATTTAAGGTTGGATCAAGCTTCTGCAAGTCCTAATAGACATGTTTGATGAGTTTATAGGGTGTGACAAGGTTTGGGGAGTGAAGTTGCACCCAAGTTTGGTTTTGATGATCAAATTGAAGTTTAAATCATCTTTAATTGTAATTATATATAAATATGAGATATTAAAACACTTGGTTCAAATGAGCATACCAACAAGAAAGAACCAGGAAGAAAACCTTCGATTGTAGCTCGATTAAGTATAAAAATCTCTTTACATGTTAAACATACCCTTTACACAATGCCAAACATTTGACCTGTATTTCGAAAAACATCACTAGATATAGATTATGCCTATACACAATTATGACCTTTTTACATTGTTTCACATTTCAAAATTCAAATTTTACAAAATTTTCCTATTGGAGGCATTCAGGGCACAGTCTTCCACAAGAGTAGTATTTTGACGTTTTGGAGTGACAAGCACCTGCACAAACCATCAAGGTAGAAGTTAAACTACATACAATAGAAAATATGCTAAGAATAACCAATTTATATTATTGTAATATGTTGCATACCTCTTCGAAAGGATCAGAGTTGCCTATTGTTGTAGTAGGTCCATGATCAATCATGCCAGGAATATCAAAAAATTTGTCAAATGATAAATCTATATTGTCAAAAAATAAAGGATGCGTAGACTAACAAATCTATATTAATCTATACAACCTGAATGATGATGAATTGGTAATGAAAACTATAAAATATGCTTAGAATAACCAATCTATATTATTATAAATGACCTAATTTCTGATGAGATGGTAATGCAAACTATAAAAGATGCTTTGAATAACCAATCTATATTATTATAGTCTATCGCATACCTCTATGAAAGGATCAGAGCTGGCTATTGTTGTAGCAGGTCCATGATCAATCATGCCAAAAATATCCCAAAATTACATACAAAATATCACTATTAAAGACACCTGCATTGCAATAGTATACAAAATATCAGTATTAAATAAAGAACTCTAATGAACTTAAGCATAATGAACCTAAGAAATTGTACCTTCCATTCTTGAATATGCTATTCAAGTGTGCTTGAATGGTCATATCTTTGCTTAAGAGTATCCAATATTGCTTCATGATCAACATTACTAAGTTTCCATAGTTGTTTTGTCTTTGGTTTGGCATGATGCTTCAAAAACTTAACATTTGTTGCTATAACAAGGTGTGAATACATGAGAATGGTTTTGTGTTTCTCGTAGTCTTCAAATGAAGGTATGCCATTCTTTCTAATCATGTATGTTCGCAACCAAATTATTGCAACCACAACTGAACCTGTAGGATACACAAACCCATCATCATATTCCATCAATTATGTTATCTTGTGCTTTACCCACACACATCGAGCCAACCAATATTCTAATCTTTGTTCATTCCCATGCAGTGCAACAACTACAAAAATATGTCCTAGCTATAGTAGATCTGAAAGGCAGTTGTAATCAAGTGAACTTTACATTGTGTCATTTTTCATGGATATCGTTTGTGATAAAGGAGTTAGATACTATGGAACCCATGTACCCACCCACTCACTTGACTCACATTGATCCCACTCGCACTGAATACAACTCTGACAAAAACACACCAACTATTGTGTCCAAATGGTCCATGTGCTTGCATCTGAGCTTAAAAAAAATGCATCTTTGAAGAATATTTGATTGTATGAAAATCCAATCTGCCTTCCACTATACCCTCCTCAACCAACCAAAATAATCTATGCACTATTGAATCAAGTGTCCCTCTTTGTGACAATGCTGAACTACACCAATCAACAATAGAACGTGCATCACTAAATTTTTATCCTAAAATCTTCAATTGCTCCTTAACTAGAGCTCTCTTTACACATGCACCTACTCCATCATGCACCCCTTTCCCATGCCTAGCTTAAAAAAAAAAACCAACTATTAGGTACACCCCTCTCTACATGCATTCTACTCAACCAATAAAACATATGAGAATTTTTGAATTGACCTATGCAGTTATCTGACCAAATGAGATGTCGGCCCAGTGCTATATCATGCTCCTACAAGAACTAAAAAAAAATCTTGAAATAATGTTGGACATACTCGGATGAGTGAGATCTATCATCACTCATATAAAAATGATACTCTCTGATTATCTTTTGATCCTCCTCTATACTATCAGGTGCATGTCTAATCATTATGTGGAAAAAAATAGCAATTTGAATGGAATTGTAATACTGAGATTGTACCTCATTTTGTGGTTGCAATGTGTAGTTTTCTACAGAATCAACTGTTGATATAATAGTGCCAATTGGAAAAGGGTCCTTACATATCCTGAATTGTTGATCCAACCACTGGGACCTATGACTATGCCTTGCATATTTGTAGAAAATATTATCCTTAAAATATGAAATAAAATCAACAACACTACATTCTTTTGTAACCAACTTGCATCTAGAACCTTCACCCCCACTTTGCAAAGTATATTTGACTATCTCATATCTCTTTTTCTCAACAATATTCTTTCCAAATTCATGTTCGGAACCTTCATGAAAACATTGAACAAACTTTGACAAGCCACCATATTGTGAGCACTTCACAATTAAACAATCATTTCTATAGAAAAAGGAACCATCATCTCTAGAACATAAAAATAGATCTAGCAAGTCCCTTGATGATTTTAGAAGATGCATTGCACCAAACTCCTGCAACATTTCATTAGTATGCAAAGTAGAACGGATATAGCATAATAGTTCATGGTACATTGAAAAATCCACATGGTATTTTCAACAACAAGCATTACGAATCTTAAGAGGCACATAATAAAATGGCCTAAAACCTTCAAAAGTTCTTTGCGAGATTTCCATATTTCGATGCGTTTCAATAAATTTGTTGAACAAAATTGTTCGGCTTGATTCCAAGAAATGTTTAGGATGCAGTGTACGGTCTCAACTGCCAATTCTTAACTTTAAAATATCCTTTGCATTGGGTGATACTCTAGAGTTATCATGCTGAAATTGTCGACTTACCTACTTTACATTATCGGTTAGCTTCTTATCAAACGTGGAATCCTCCCGAAAAAATCCCATGTATCATTTTGAAGAGGATCATCCATTCTTTCTCTTCTTGCAAGTTCTCTATCCAAAGTTTTATGATTTATGCCAAAATCAATACAAGTTTGTCTCATAAAGCAAGATTTTTTCAATTGATGGCTTAATAGGGTGGTTGTAATGACTCTTCGACCAACTCTCTTATATTTTTCTTTGTTATTTTTTCCAATAGACTTGAGAGAATTAAAAATATTTTTGACAATAATAGAATTTTTTTGGTCCTCTTGTTCAGACGAATCTTCAATTTGGCTAGCAAAGGTCTCATCTTTTGCATCTTTAGCAATTGTACAAAAAGTTGGCATTTCTCGGTCAATGTCTTATTGCTAAAATATTGGTTGAAAAGTATTCTAGGCCACAACCGAATAGTTTGTGTTGACCTCTTGCCTTCAAAATTGTTTATAATGTTATCATCAATTTCAACTAACCATTTAGGGGTCCTTGAAGGTCTTGAATTTGGAATATGTCTTTCTTCCACACAAGGTTCTTCATTTCTCATGTAATCTGGTGAAACATAATTTACACTTGCTTCAATATTATGTTCAACATCTTCATTTCCAACATTTTCACCTTGAACATTTTCAATATCAATTTGAATAATTTCATTCCAAATTTCAATATCACGTTCAACATCTTCAATTCCAACATTTTCACCTTGAAAATTTTCATTATCAATTTCAATATTTTCATTCCCAATTTGAATTTCATGTTCAACATCTTCAATTCCAACATTTTCACCTTGAAAATTTTCATTATCAATTTCAATATTTTCATTCCCAATTTGAATATCATGTTCAACATCTTCAATTCCAACATTTTCACCTTGAACATTTTCAATATAAATTTGAACATTTTAATTCCCAATTTCAATATCATGTTCTACATTTTCACCTTTAACATATTCAATTTCCTCTTCACTTGAAAGACCATAGGGCTCAGGTTCACCAATATTTAAAATAACTTGTCTTTTCTTCCTATGACCTTCTCTATCTCTTTGTCTATATTCTTCAATTTGTTCTTTTGTCAGCTTTCTCTTACATTTTTGCTTCCGACGACTACTGCTCCCCATTATACCTCATAAAAGATGCTAAAAAATCATTCCTTATGAAAAATTTGAGTACAAGATGCTCCAAATTTTTTATCTTTGTCTCTTCCTATCTGAACCACACGTTTGTTGCCAACAAAGTGTTGCAAATAGAATGTAGGGTCCATTGGAATGCACAAAAATGACCCACATGGGGTTTTTCTATGGCCCACAAATTCGATATCCGATATAATCAGATATTTGATTTGGAAAATATTTCAAAATTTTTTGCAATGATAATATTTTAGCTCTACACATCAAAGTTTTACAAATCAGATATTCGATTTGTGCCCACATGGACCTAAGGGTTAATGGTAGAGAGTGGGAGAGTGGGAGATTGAGAGAGGGAGAGAGAGAGAGGGAGAGAGGGAGAGAGGGAGAGGAAGAGTGGGAGAGAGAGAGAGAGTTTAGGGTTGAGGGAGAGAGGATATTAAGAGAGGGAGGGGAGAGGGAGGGAGAGAGGGAGAGAGGGAGAGAGAGGGCTCTAGGGCTGAGGGAGAGGAGTGGGGAGGAGAGAGAGGTTTAGGGCTGAGGGAGAGAGGAGAGGGAGGAGAGAAGAAGAGGGAGAGGGGAGATCGAGAGGAGAGAGAGAGAGAGAGGAGGGAGAGGTGAGGAGAGCTGGAGGAGAGAGAGAGAGAGGAGAGTGGAGAGGGAGAGAGGAGAGAGGAGAGAGGAGAGGTGGAGAGAGAAGGAGAGAGAGGGAGGAGGAGAGAAGAAGAGGGAGAGGAGAGGAGAGGAGAGGAGAGGAGAACAGAGTAGGGAGACCCGAGAGGGAGAGAGGGAGAGAGGGAGAGAGGATTTAGGCTGGGAGGAGAGAGGAGAGGGGAGAGGAGAGAGAGAGAGGGCTTAGGGCTGGAGGGAGAGGAGAGGAGAGGGAGAGATGGAGAGGAGACTGAGATAGGGAGAGGAGAGGAGAGAGGGAGAGAGGTAGAGTGGGTGGGGTGGGAGAGAGAGAGAGAGAGAGAGAGAGAGAGAGAGAGAGAGAGAGAGAGAGAGAGAGTGAGAGAGTGAGATTGAGAGAGGGAGAGAGGAGAGGGATAGAGGAGAGTGGGAGGGAGAGAGAAAGGAGGAGATTTGGAGAGAGAGAGAGAGAGAGTAGAGAGAGAGAGAGAGAGAGAGAGAGAGAGAGAGAGAGAGGGGTGATCCCACATAAGTGGTTAACACTTTTGTGGAGGAATGGAAAAGTCATTTTTGCCCCCTACACAAAGTGAAGGGGTTCAGATGAACCCAAGTGTTCGCACAAACCTTTATATTGGTTCGACCGAACCATATGTTCAGTCAAACCCCCCAAACATATGAATGAAAATATTAAAATAAGGGGGTTTGAGTGAAATAGGGTTCATTTGAACCCCCTTATTAGGGATTTAAAAAAAAAAGTCTTTGTCATTTTCATGGCGAGCAGAGACAAATTAGAACAGTGCAGTGCATGCGGTGAATAGTGCATGCGGTGAACCAAAACTTAGAGCATGTGAAGAAGCAAACACCTTCGAGCAACCTCCATCACCCTCCAAGGCGTCCTCCTAGGTTGGTTGCACTGTTCCATAACTACCATTTTGGCTCAAGCAGGGCAAAAATAATGGAATTTGGCTTTGCAGCATGAATTTCATTTGCTTGAAAGTTTCTAAAGAATTTCAACAAATCCATTTACATAGTTATCGATTTGATAATTGCATTTGATGTTTAATTTAAATGATTTGATGGGTATCCATACCCTGTTCCAAAACCCCCATTTTTTCAGAAGCATGATAAAAATTTATATGTTTTTATATTAACTTTTTTTTACAATTTATATGAAACTCAATTATTAACTTAAAAATTCAATGTTTACACAAGAGTTGAGACAAAATTAGACAAAATGTTAGTAGGAGGGAAGATCAGAAAAATTGAAGATACCCATTGTAGATGAGACTAAACAAAGAAATCATACCTAATATTCCATACAAATGATCTTATCCCAGGTGAAATATGGGTTTTCAATATAATGTGACAAGAATATCCCCAAGTGTTGATGAAAATTTTATAAAAAAATAAATTATTAGTGCTGTAGAATATGAAACTTATGCTAAATTTTAAATTTTAGGCCTACCACATTCAAATAATTGAGCTCAAGTTAGATAGATTAGTTGAGGATAAATTTATAGCATAACACTATCCAAATAATTCCTCAAGAACTCACTTAACTAATATTACATATTATGCACAACATGAATAATGCCTCAAGAACTATCACTTAAATAATATTGCATATCATATGACAGCATGTCAAATACCAAGCACACTAATCTGAGTCTCCACTCACTAGGTGTCAAGATACTAATCCATGAAGAGATAGTTAGTAACCAAGTGAAAGGATTATCCTATAATTGTGATGTTTTATACTTCCTATGTAATGATAGCTAATAAGGGCATACTAGTGTGTATGGAGAAACATAGGAAGTTTAGAAACATAGGAAGTTTCTAAATATTTGTAGAGAAATATATTTTGTAACCTAATATGTTTGGTCTCCCACTAGGAGGCTATGGCATGGTTTTGGGAGAATAATAGTTACATAAACTTGAGACCATCATTTACAAATTCTTTAAAATGTGGATTCAATTTACTACTAGTTCCCACAAGTACACTCTCATAGGGGTGAAATTAGGTTCCACACACCTCATTAGATCACATAAGGTATCATTGGGTAACAACATACCAAGTTATTACCTAAATAAGGTATCATCAAGGGTAACATAGAGAATTTATTAAATAACTTGTATCATTGGGTAACAACTTACCAAGTTATTATCTAAATTTGTTACATTAGCTCAATCATCAAAATTACATGAAGTGATAACCAAAAATATCTCAATGTTTATAGATTCCCATATATTATCACCTCAAAATTTTCATAAGATCATGAACTTTAGGTGATTCCAACTAGTACACCAAATAATATTTAAGTACCTTGAGACTAAACAATAGTGCACAACCTTCTTTAGGTGGGGGTCATTCAACCTAGTGTGGTCCACACTCTTCCCATGTACTTTTTATTTAATAAAAAGGATGGTTCATGTTGTTTAAGAGTATATTTTTATATATAAAAGAACTCACAACCAGGGATATGTTTCCCAATCCTATGATTGACGAGCTACTCAATGAATTTCATGTAACAACTTTATTTTCCATAATATACTTAATAATATAGCTATCACCATATCTTTCTACTTGAAGATGACACTACTAATACTAAAATTTAAGCTCATGGGGCCACAAAAAATGTTTTGAGGTGTGTGTTTATTGATATTTTTTCCTAGTTCTTATATTGTGAATGTGAGATTTTTTCCTAGATCTTGTGGTGGTGTGTTGGTGGCTTTCATTATGTCATAGATTTTAATTTTCTTGAGGTTTCATGATTTATCCTAGAATTAATAGAGTACAATTTGTATGTCTTATTCATCATCTAATCACCATGTCAACCATAATTTTAATTATACTTTAATTTTTGATATACCAAAGTTGGTTTCTAATCTAACTTTCTTGTTATACTATATTTTTAATAATTTGAATAATTGATTCCATGTTTTTCATTTGTTTTTGATAATTGATTTTTTTTTTTTTTTAAAATTATTATGTATAATTGTATTTGATTGGTATAGAATTCAACATAACACCAAGAAAATAATCAAAGACTCAAATATCAAAAGAGTGTGAAGTTGAGAATTCAAAGAAAAGATAATAAATGATACAACTTCATGACACTAAGAAATTGAACTCCATAGATGAAGATATATGATCTTTTCCAATTTAATTAGATCATGAAACATTTACTCAAGGTATGGATTTAAGAATAATTTAGAAAAAAAAAGGGAAAATGTAAAACTTCATGTAGTTAATAAATTGAATCACAATACTATAACTCCACTCAAATTGAAATATTTATGTACATATAACATTCATTAATCCAACCAAAAATACAAAGGAAGATAGAAGGACCTTGAAGTGGTATTATTTTAAACTAGTGATGATCATGCACTTATTCTAGAGAGTTGTGCAAGGTTAATTTTAGATTTTATATGGAAGTCGTAGAAGCATCATATTTGGTTAGCATATTACATATAGTCAAATAATTGTACATCAGAAGTTTAAAATTCACAAATATTTTATTGGCTAATTAGGATGCATAAAAAGAGTGGTGTTCAATATATATGGAACTTATTTGAGGTTAGACATGGAAATTTGAGCATGATGGTGTAGGAGCATGTATTTAAACAGTCGTAGTGCCTAAGAATTTAGATGAAATATAATTTAGATAGTGCAAAGTTGATAGATGAAACACCAATTATACAATAGTGTTTAACTCTATAATTGGTCTAGGTAATGAAGTAAAGTCTATTTCATTATTTTTTTGGTTGGTTGAAAAATATAGCATATAAATATGAATATGTTTTCACATTGAAAAAGTGATTTACATATATCACTTTGATTGATCCAAAAAAATATTTCACTTACTTACACATATCACTTTGATAGATCATGTATGTTTTGGATCATGTGTTACACCTATGTATATTATTCTCTTTATATAGTTTCAAGAATGTTGGTCCATGCCTCGGTGTCATTCTAAATTATTATATTTTCAATATGATTTGCCTTATGGTTTTATATAAATTATATAGATATATTGGCCTCTTTTCATATTTTTCTAATCAAGAAGGGCCTCATACAATCCAAAAATAACAATATTTTTTTGTAACTTTGAGCTAAGCCTATAATTGGCGATCTTCTAAAAGAGAAAAATTAATTAGAATTTGGGATTTTCCTTCAATACCCACAGCTTTAATGATATGTTGGTAGAATATTATCCCCTCAAATAAGTCATCTAAATCAACCTCATTATATGTGGATGGGTGGAGTATCTTAGATACAACTCAAAGGAGATTACCTTTGTCATTTTTTATTATAGAACCAACCCAAATTGGAGTTAAATTACCTTTGCAAGTCCCATCCACATTTATTTTTTATCTTCCAAAATGAGATTCCAACCATCTGATTTCCATCATACCCACCTTACTCAAGCAATAGGAGAAACCCAATAGGAGACTAAAACCTAACTAGTTATTTGTCATCCTATTGTCCTAGCTAGTGAACTCAATTTCTCTATGTGAAACCATTCTAAATCTGGTTGAAATATTCTCATAAATGATGATTTCAGTTTTATTTTGTAAAGAATTAAATGGGATGTCCCTATCATTAAAGATTCATCAATTTATTTCTTTCCATAAATTCTAACTCATCTGAAATGGGCTAGCCTTCCATATTCTATCCCAAGTGGAATTAAATGATAAGCATATTCCCAATTGATAAATAGAGATAAGAGATATTGTGAGAGGGAAGTAGACCATTCTAACTCACAATAATGCTAATTCTAGAACTTATAAGAATATGAATAGTTGAGTAATAGGTGATTGGAAAATTATTTAGTAGACATGCATAGTAGAAACCTAGATAGATATGTAAAGACAAATGTGCTAAGTCTATATCCTATAAGTATTCTCATGTGAAATTTCATCTAGGAAAATGCACTAGCTTTTGGGAGGCATGATTTCCCCAACACAATCTAGAAATCCAACCTAACGAATTTAATATTAAATTTTCCATTTGATAACCTGATTTGATTCAATAGTAATCCAATATGGATAAATATTTTATATAATATTAAATACTTGTCCTATGTGGTATATAATTTTTACTTGTGAAATTCATCCATTAAAATCCTTTTGATTTTATGTGGAATGGGAGCCAAATCAAAATTATTCCAAGTCCACTATAAGCCACTTGGATAATCCACATGGTTCAAATAATTAAGCATATAACCACCCTAGATATCTTCTATGATATATTTACATTCATATCATTCTAAATAGGTAATTAGTCATTTATTTTCACTTTCCATTCTAGATAGCCCAAGACAAGTGGTTTTTAGTGAGTGATCTAATTTTAAGCATGAAGTTTCAAATAAGAGAACCACCAGGTGGATTAACATTTATTAGAACTTTATCATGATCATTTGAGTCAAGGTATTTGTTTCTTAGTATTTATCTCCAATAGACATCAAGCTTGTCATACATGTTCTAGATCAACTTGGTGTAGAAAGTATGATTCCATTTTGATAAGAATTTAATTCATGAGCCATCAAGACCTTTGGGAAGACATATAGTGTCCCATTTAATAAGAGGAATACACTTACTTTCATTCGAACCACCCCATAATAATTTCTTTATTGTTTTATCTAAATCTTGAGAGATCTTCAAGAGGATTAATAAACAGAACATCATATAGATTATAATCTACTAGATCATAGCTTTAAGCATTAAGATTTTTCCATCCAATTTCAAACGATTCTATTTTCATGAAGTAGATTTTTTTTGGGAAGCACTAATGTTGTCCTTCCATAGTTTTGAAATCATATTTACAAGCTTATCATCTGTCTCAATTTCTACTCTTATTTGTGCCTTCAATACTGAATAAATTGATTTTACATGACCACCAATGTTAAGTAATGATGCTTTCCCTTTATTACTAGTTGTAGGAAATAAATATTAGATGCAACATTTATCAATGTTTTTTAAATTGTCTTTAATGGCACATTTTGTACTAGAGTGCACACTTGTAAATTTAAATTTTAGAATTGTTTTAGATTATGTTTTTTGTCCAATCTAGTTTAATTTGAATGTTTTGATTATTAAAAACTATGATAGATGTTGAAAATGTTTTTTGTTAATAGTATGGAAATATTATTGATGAGTAGATGAATTATTAGAACTGTTTTAGATTTCTATTCCCTATATCTAGATATATTATTTAAACCAAGGTCTCATTGCTCCTTTAGGTACATACATACATATATAACATGGAAAATGCAGATGTTCCACCTCCAGAATCTTTGTTTGCAAATACCACTAATGAGATTAAGAAATTGAAAGACTCATTAGTGTAGGGTGCAAACCCAGGGATACATTCTGAACCATGCATGTCAATATTGCATAGTCTAGAAGAACTAAGAGATGAACTTGAGAGGACTAGTGTATTTTCTCCAGATAGAGTAGCTGCTATTATTTCCCACATGCAACATGCACTGTTTGAGCTTGAGCCTCCTCCATATCTTCAAGATCCATGTGTTCTTCAACTGATTTGTTTGGTCCAATATCTAGATTGGGCTCGACTTCTGCTTGAGAAATTCTTGCTTGTTGAGCCATTTGTACATGTCACAAAATATTGTGCAAATAAACTGAGAGATGCTGATATATAAGTGGAGTTGAACATATGGAATCAAATGAAATCAAAGATTCTTGAACTTAAGAATTCCATGGAAAAAATGGATTTGAAAATAGATGATAAGCAATTATTAGGCTTTGAATGAAGAATAGAGGATAAGGGTGATAAGTGGATACTTAAGCTATGGATTAATGGCATGGATTATGTTAGGAAAATCTTGATGGTGAAGGTAGGTGGATGGAGGATGAGAAGTTTGACTTGGAGATGATGTGGACAACTTGACTTGGAGGACACATAGATTTGTTTGTTTTTGAAATGATATATATATATATATCATTTCAAAAACTATGTGGGATGATATCTAGGTCCAAATTTGGTTATGATGCAAGTCTTGACTTGTGTTATGATGGATAAACACAAGGGACCAATGATCAAGAGAGGGTATGTAGGAGATGATGGACTCCAAAATGATATCCCTAGACTCAAGGATAATGGTATGTTCCCTAACTCAAGTCCATGATAAAACTTAAGTTCAATGTGGGTGATAGATAGCAAATGGGTTGATTTTGAGACCTACAAAGAGTAGTGGAACTTGTGCAAGAGCTAAGGGTTCTATTTGATCAATGATGAATATTCAAAGGAATAAATTCATGGAATGTATGCAACTTGGTTAGGTGATATGATCTTTACATATGCAAGGGGTTGTACATGCAAGAACTAGGTGAAATGATATATATGTATAGAAGGACTATATGATGTGATCTATGTATGCAAGAGTAGGAATATGTAAGGACTAGGATGCAATGAAAAGGATATGATTCTAAGATGGTATATATGAAAATGGTATGATATGATGTGATAAGCTAAGAATGCAAGAGGTCAAATGCAACTCTAGGTCCAAATTTGGTTACAATGCAAGGCTTGACTTGTGTTATGATGGATAAACACAAGGGACCAATGATCAAGAGAGGGTATGTAGGAGATGATGGAATCCAAAGGATTTCCCTAGATGAGCAAGGATAATGGTATGTTTCCTAACTCAAGTCCATGATAAACCTTAAGTGATGTGGGTGATAGATAGCCAATGGGTTGATTTTGAGACCTAGGAAGAGTAGTGGCAATGCAAGCTAAGGGTTCTATTTGATCAATGATGAATATGCAAAGGTTAGGTGATATGATCTTGATATGCAAGGGGTTGTACATGCAAGAACTAGGTGGAATGATATATATGTATGCAAGGACTATGTGATCTGTGATATATGTATGCAAGACTAGGAATATGTAAGGACTATGATGAAAGGGATATGAATATGAAAGGAGTATATGAGATGGAAAGACTAGGTGGAATGCAAGGATTGAAAAATCAGAACTAAAGGATGATGGCCCCAAGAAATCTAAGTGATACTTGTTCATGTTGTATGTTTTTGTTGTTTGATGTTTTGGGATTTTGCAAGGTTTAAGGTGTTGCCAGGTACTAGGTGTGATGTTTGTTTGAGGTTTATTTTTAAACAAACACACAAGAAATAGCAGAAAAAATGTTTTATTTTAACAATACAAGCACAAATCCTAAGGTTGGCAAGGACTATATTCATTGGATTCCATGTGGGTTTCCTCAGCCGCACTTATTCTTAGCGGGTGACTTAGAATCTTGGCCACACTGGCTCCCCCTTACATTGCACTCACTTCTCGGTTCAACCAAGCTTCAATCCCTCATGAATATCCCATGATAGACTCTTCACCTCTACTAAGAACTGCGAGAATGTGGATGCCTTGGCAATGACCGTTGCTGCACCAATGAATAAAAGGGATTTTGGATTTCTAAAACAAGAGGGTTCTAGTGAATACTCGGGGACATGGCACCTCACGAGCATACAACAAGCCACTTAAGGATTTAACCACTCTACTATGGGCTCTTATACCTTTAAAATAAAAGGTCGGTACCCATTTTCGAATGGCACATGCACGACTAAGGCCTACATACCATGAGGACTTGACAATCTAGACTCATCCTTTTATTTACCGGCCCAAGCAAAAAACTGGTTGGAGTCATTTCCTCTTGTGAGGTAGGCCCCTCTAAGGTATTAAACACATACAAAGACAATGCGTCTGGTTTCTGATCACCAAATTCGCACAAGGTGAGATCATACTCCCTACCATCTCAAGCATAACAAACAGTGTTCATTCACCCCCTAATTAAATCTATATGATGGAAGACAAATTTTTCTTTTAAAGCACCAAAATTGAGATGTGTTCCAAGCTAAAAGACTGTCAGTTTCAAAATCAAGTCTTCAATCAATCGTCTTGCACAAAATTAGTTAGTAGTTCTAGTTTTTAGTCTTTGACAAGATATCCTGAAGTAAAAATATGCAAGACATCACTATATATATATAATTTGTCTAGGCTTGTATTTATGTTCTTTTTGATTGAATATTTTATATAGGTATTATAAACTCAAATGGTGTTACAAAATCTTTCCAATGCATTTTTTTAATATTTATATATTAAATTTTAAAGATTTCTACTAATGATGTTAAATTTTGAGGTGTTTGAGATTCAAAAGGACTCTTTGGTGCTTTTAAATTTTTTCTTAATCTCAAATTGGTTCATGTAGAATGTAATGAAATCTTTGACTCCCAAAAAGAAGAATTGACATTTTATACATGGAGGGCTAGATAGTGCATATATCATTGAATATGAATATAGATTAAGATTATGACAAGAAGATATCAAAAGAAAGAGATGTAGAGGAAGATGACATATTTAGATGGCTATATTCATTGAGGAAGCTACCTAAGAAAATATCATAATCAGAAATTTTCATATTTCTTCTTGTAGATTCATATCTCTCTTGGAAATGCTTTTTGATCCATCTTCTCAAATTCTCTTTTTTCATATATCTAAGGGATACACTTATTGCTATAGATTATATATATTTTTTATGTTGTACTCATCTTAGTTCTACATGTACATAGGATAAGAGCACAACCACATTAATCTAATGTCTTTTTATTTGATTAATTATGGAGGTAAAAATACCAAATTAGGGATTTGACAATATTGGTAAGATAACCAAAATTCACCCCTTTCCCTTTGTGGCACTAGAGCTACATGTAGTCTTGGAAATATATTCATATGGAGGTTTTGTGTCTTTTCCTATCTATCATAATTATATTATATTAGAGCTTAGTTTAAATAACATTATGGTCATTTTATATCATTTAATTTATTTTAAAAAATTATCATGTTATTCTACTAAAGTTTCTTGTTATTGGTAGTGTATTTTATTCTTATTTTATAGACTTTCAATTTTTTGTATAAACTGATATTTTTTATGTACAACAAAAATCTATGTAGTCATATAGACCTTAATGTAGTCATGCTACCATCTAGGAAACATGATGTAATTTTTATTATCTTATATTGATTCATAGTCTAGATTCCTATCATGATGAGATATCTATTTCTCAACTCTCATTTTAGGTTTTTCTTTGTTTATAATTAAATCCCATTTTTTATATTTTGTTTAATAAAAAAATAGTACTTTTTTTTATAGGAAAAATAAGCTTGCATAGTTTATATAGGTGAAACCAATTTAGATAGGACCATTTACACTTGCTGATTTATCTATTTTGGATAGTATTTTTGTGTTATTAATCTTATCTAGGAATAAAGTTAGTTAAAAATTTCAACTTTTTAAAAGTAATAAAATTCAATACATTTTGGTTTTTACTATCAATATGTTTATTTCTTTATGAATTATTTCATTGTTATGAAGAATATTCTAATTGTATGTTAGATTATGTGTTAGAAAATTTAGAAGATATTATTTTAGATACATACTTCTACATTATATGTTCCTCGCATATAAACTTATTTAGTTAATGTATTTTTTATGTGTATATTCATTGTACTTGCTGTTAAATCTATCCTAATCCAAAAAAAGTTATTGTTAACTAATATGATTCTATTTATTAAAATACTTATAATTTTTACCAATTTTTGTGTGTTTGTGGGGTGTTTGAGCTATCCCCACCTTCTCAACTAATTATCACTATTTAGGTTTTTTAGATGAGTTTAGAAATTCTCTTTTGTTGAATTATCTTGTGTCATCTTATTTTATCTAATTTGGTTATATATAATGATTTCCCTACTATTGATTTTCATGGATTGATACAAAGGGAGATACCAAGATAGAGGGGGAAATACTGGTGAAAGATGGTGTTTCTACCATAGATATAATTGATGATGCACAATTGGATGAAATAAATATAAGGATTTAAAGAAGGACATAAACATAGATAGATGAAAAATTGGGTGCTACAAAAAAATACAAATAAAGAGAATATATTGTAGATCAAAACTAGTAAAATATTTAGTATAAGGATTCATAAAAGAGTAGTAGTAGACACCACAAATATGTTTGCAATTGATATGAAGATTAAATCTAGAGTACTAGACAAATTTAGAAACCTATTTTAGGAGGTAGGAGATATATGGAATATTATTAATAGAATGCAAAAAAAGGTGGGGCACTACATATTGGTTGTTTCCAAGTAAGGAAGGAAGATGAAGGCCATATGATCAAAATGTGTATTTCAAGGAGGAGACACTAGTAGAGAATGCAAAAGGGATGCTAAGTGAAATTGAATCTAAGAATGCACATAAGCTCATGTAACAATAATAAATACATTCAAGATAATCTAAATATAAAGGAATGATAAATTGTGATGATGTAGAATAAAAAAATCAAGGATATGCAAGAAATGATAGATGGTGATAAAAAAGAAGGTTGTAGCATAGAAGTAAGAATATAGAGTTGTGATAAAGTATCATGGATCTAATGAAGAAAAATTGAAAGTAAAAATGTATAAAAATGAACCATTGATGCTACAAATAATTATTTATGAGGAAATAGAGTAATTGAGAGGAAATTGATGATGTGCATTTGAGTTTTCATTTTCATAAAATTGAAATGAGGAACCTTCAATTTTCTTATATATCAATTATTTGATGCATTTTTCCTTGTTTCTAGATAAAACGTATGATAAACCCACTATTGTAAGTAAATAAATTTACCCATATTTGACGAGAAAGAGAAGAAATAAAAATGTACCTTGTTTCCTTCTATGATAATTTGTCAAGTTTTTTTTGCATCTATTTTCTTATTTATCTTTTGAAAAATTTCATTGAGCCTTGTCTTTTCTTTTTTCTTTTTGTCCCATTTTCTTCTTCAAATTAAAAATGTTTGAAAGCTAAATATAAATTCTCCTCCAAAATGCAAAAAATCTGTCACAAAACAATTGAAAAAACTTACAACAATAAAATAAAAATAAAAAAATGCAACAATAACAAATAAAATATAAAACATTCTCAAAAAATTCATCATTTTTTACCTGTGAATTGTCTTTTTCAGCCATCACACTTGAAAGCATAAGGGTCCCTGAAAATCACCATTTACACAGACTGAGCTCGAAAAAGAACCCTAGAAAAGCTGTTTAACTTTTGTATGTATACCATGGGGGTTTGATCGAACCTATTTTAGGGGGGTTTGAACGAACCACCCAGCCCTAATTTCGTTAATTATTTTAAAGTGGTTCGACCGAACATACTTTTTGGGTTTGATCGAACACGGGTTCGACTGAAGGTTCCCTTCTTTCACTATCTATAAAAAATTGTCTTTCGAAGCTCAATTTGAAGATGAAAATTCAGAAAAATTTAGAAACCAAACTAGATAATGATAGTCCTCAGAATGAGCTATCCGTTGAATATAATTTTAATATGGTTTTATTTTATTATGTATTTTATTTTTTAGTTTTATTAAACATGGGTTTTTCATTGAAAATCAAATTCTCTGTTCTGCACATGTGGAAAAATAGAAGATTATCAAAATAAAATTTTAAAAAATATGTTCAGGCTAGGTATTGATGTCTTTGATCCATTAAAAATAAATAAATTGAATTTTGATTCATACATAAAAGGTTATGTTGTATACAGTCTGCCTATGTCTGAATTGCAATTGGTTTGACTTTGAAACTTGATTAAAGAAAATAATATTCAATAAAAAACTATGAGACCAAATGAAAGGGCTAGATATGATAGTTAAAAATATAAATTCGAAAAAATTAGAATTTTATCCTTCATACAAAAAAAGTTATGTTGTATACGTTGAGCGTCACTTTTTAAAAATGATGTTTTAAGAAAAAAACCAGTTTTCATGGGAGATGGAAAAAAAAGTGCAATATGATTCCAAAAATTTTGAAAAAAATATTTTTAGAATCTATAGACAAAATGTGATGAGACTCTAGTTTTCATCATCTTCAAATTCCTCATGGCTTAGTTGCTATAGGTGCCCGAATATGAAGATTTAGTTAAAAATAATAATTTCAGTGTTCAGTTTGGCCAAAAATTGTAAACCACTATTGTGGGATCACCCAGAGAGAGAGAGAGAGAGAGAGAGAGAGAGAGAGAGAGGGAGGGAGGGGGTTTAGGGCTGAGGGAGAGAGAGAGAGGGTAGAGCAGAGAGAGATAGGAGTGACTGAGTGAGAGACTTGGAAGAGATAGAGATGGAGAGAGAGAGGGAAAGAGATAATATTTAAATATTTTATATATTAGTAATATATATATTTAAATATTTATAGATTAACTAAAATATAGAAATAATATTTAAATATTATACATAATAATATAATATATTATATGTTAAATACATAATTCGGTAAGAGATTATCATAAATTGTATATTATATATTACATTATAAACTATATTGTATATTATATATATTAAATTATAAACTTTATTGCATTTTTGAAATCATATATTAAAAATTGTATAGTTGTTTTAAAATTTATATCTAAAACATATTAGATATCAAATTCAAATCAGATATCCGATTTGAATCGGATATCCAATATGATGAAACATAATTTAATGCCTAGGGATTAGGCTCAGGCTTGCTTTGGAATTTGGTTCGGACTTGCCAATCCTAAGAAGTCAACACGAAAAATGTGTTTAACAACTTACCTTGCTTTTCCAGACTTCGCCCATGTGGCCGATTACTTTTATTTTACCTAAAATTTATGAAACAAAAATGGTTGGTAAAGGAGATTTTCATATTTATACCAATATAAATTATACTTTACTTTGAATCTAATAAATAATTATTATTCATTTTTTATTAGAATTACGACTAAAGTCCTGATTGATAGTCTGATAGAAAAACATCTATAGATTTCAAAATTTATCGCATTTATTGAATCCAAAACATGAGTCACATTCTATGCTTGGCATAATATAGGATTAAAAAAAAAATGAATTTCATGAAGTTTTGACCTAGTTAAGGTGGTTAGACATACGAGTTTTTATATTTTTTAAAAGTTGTAATAAAAAATTCATAATTAATTATGTACTTGAAAAAAATTACAAAAAAATATGCATCACATCTGGACACGAGTCCTCTACTTATATCTAAAATCTTATAAAAAAATATTATCATTTTATTATGGTTAGGGTGGTCAGATAGACACCCACTTCTTATTTTTTCCTTGAAATTTTAGTACTGTTGCATTGAAATTTCAATTTTTCACCAAATAGGATTTTTTTTACAAAAAATAACCTAGTAGTTTAGAAACTACATTCAATTTTCCATAGATTCAATTTTTTCATATTTTTTGAAATAATATAAATAACTTATTCAAATTTTTATGTCAAGTTGCCAAACTCGGATTTTTCTAAATTTTCATTGCCACTTAAGGGCGTTTTTTTTTCCATGATGATCCTGCACATAGCCACTTATCCAAAACATATATTGGCTGAATTTCTTCTAAAACATGTTACTATAAAACCTACTATGATCTCCTAAAATGTTAAGTTCCTAATGTGAGATGCTAAACAAATAAGGATGCAATAAAAAGAATTAACACAAAAGAGGACACCTCAATGATTAGTCTAAGGAAATGGTAAACATGGAAGCAAGATAAAAAAATTTGAAGTTGATTATACCTTCATGCTGTTCATTCCTTGGTTGGCCCTTTGATCCTTGAAGATTTGTGTGCTCTTTGGCTGACAAGCTAAATTGAATGTGCAAAGTGATATGAAAGATGGATGGAGATATGATAATGATGAGATACTAAAAACTATGGAAGATGAGAGCTCAAATAGAAATTTTGCAAGAGTTTTGATAGCAAAAGATTGATTTCCTAAAATGAGATAAATGAGGGGGTATTTATAGGATATTTTGAATTCTCTAGAGAATTCAACAGTTGAAATTGATCCAACAAAGCCAAGATGAAGGGCTATGGTGAGTTGAGGACTCACAAGCCCTCACATCTTGACATGTGGAATGTGAGATGGCCTAGGGTGGGATGATGTGGAAATGATGTGGAAGAGAAGTACATGAGGTGGATGAAGGAAAAGTACCTTGTAGGTACCTTAAGGGATGAAAATATTCCTTGGAGGAATAAAAGTGAATTAAAAATTCACAATGATTGAAAGAATCTAGTGGATAAGAGAAGGTTTCAAAAAAGGTGGGGATTTTCCATATGTGAATGATGTGACAAGTCCAAGGTTCTACAAGTCCTTGGCACATGTAAAGTGACAAGTCAAGCCTTCTAGAACTTGCATGGGGAAGAGAAGAGCCTTGGGTGAATAAAAAGGAATTAAAAATTCCTTGGGGGATGGGGAGAGTTGACCAAGGTACTGATTAGGGTAATGACCTTGATTAAGGTTGTGCAAACACATGATTAGGATAATTAATGAGAGATTAGAGGAAAGTGGGAGATTATGGAGGATGTGACATTAATCTTGATTAAGTGGTGCATATCCTAATCACAAATAAATTAATTTAATCTGGATTAAAAGAGGATTATGGAGAATGTGACAAGGAGAGAGAAAAAGAGGGATTAAAAATTGGTTTGAATCTAAATAGGTCAAATGACTAAATTAAATAAATTGTCTTATTTATTTAATTTAGAGAAGAAAATGTGTAAGGTAAAGTATTTAATTATTCAATTACATACTCTAGGAACCTTAGGCAAAAAATAAAATAATGATTAGATAAATTATTTAGTCACTATTAATGAAATAGATGAATAGAGTAGACGATTTTGATCATGTCGAAGTGATCAAATTTAGATGTCTACAATTTCCCCCTCTTCGAAGTACTGTTAGAATAACTGCGCTTCGAAGAAAGTAAAATGCAGATGACTGTATAGAGGAAGTAACCATAAAATGATGCCCCAATGTGGGGAGGAGGACTTGAGCTATCCAATTAGTGGAGGAATGGATGAAGATGCCCCAATCCTCCAAGGGAATGAATATGGAAGGGAAAATAGAGAATTGGGAAGGGTATGCCCTCTCGAGAGGGTGATGGGGGAAAAGAGAGGGGTCCCGGGCGACCTCTTGATAGGAAGAAATAAAGGGTATGGTTGGAAAGAGCATGAAAAATTAGGCAAGTTTATCTTTTGAATGAAGTGAAACGAACAAACGGTTTGCAAATTGCAGCCTTGGGAAGGGAAGGGATTAGTTCGAGGAAAAAAAGGTAAATAAGAAGTAAAAAAATAACCCTTAAAAAGGGAGGGAAAGGAGAGGGGTCTTGGATGAATTCTTGATAGGAAGAAATGAAAAGTATGGTTGGAATGAGCATGAAAAAATAAGCAGGTTTTCATTTTGAACGAAGTCAATTTGACACACGGTTTGTAAATGGTGGCCCCTGGAAGGAAAAAGAAATGGGTTGTTTTCCTGTAGAGGGGCAAATTTGACCCACTGCAGAAGGGCAGATCCACCATGGAAAATGGTGGGTCCGCCTCGAGGCTGGGTGGGTGGATCCATCCCGAAGTGGGGCTAGGCGAATCCACCCCGATGCAGGGCGAGGCAGGTCCGCCCTAGGGCTGGATGGATCTGCCCCGATGTGGGGTGGATCTGTCCGAGGGCTAGGCAGAAGATGGATGAAGGAGGAAGGGATTTGGGAAATGATGAGAGATGAGATGATGAAAGGGGATATAAAGTTGACGATGTAAAGTGATGGATAATAAATGATGATAAGCGATGTGACGTAAAGGTGACCATAACTAAATTCAAGGACAAATATGATGTTGCCTCAGTCAAGCTATAAGTTAGGTTGGATGGATGATTGATGGAGTGTTGTTGATAGGGACATGATACATCCCAAAACAACACAAGGATAGGGAAGGATACATCCTAATGAGGATGAGGATGAGTGTTGTTAATGAGGGAACGATACATCCCAAAACAACACCAAAGGATAGGGAGGGATTCATCCCGATGAGAGTGTTGTTGATGAGGGAAGGATACATCCCAAAACAAAACAAGGATAGAGATGGATACATCCCATGGATGATAATGATGATGATGATGATGGTGATGATGTTTGGATCAAAGCTTGTAGCAAGGCTAGGAAAAAAGACCAAGAGTGGAATTAGATTATTTGAATGGATGAGGATGGGGGAGACATGCAAGATGATGGAATGGAAAATGAAATGCAATTCTAATACAATTTGACATCTTCAGAGCACTGATTTTTTCAATAGCATAAGACACTGGGCATCAAGGTATGCAAACCAAGACGGATTAGTGTCTAATGCATAAAACAAACACAACAAACAAGAAGGTTATCCGAACACCCCAAAGTCGCAAAGACCTTGGTTGAGCCAGGTATTGGGATAACCACAAGCACAAAAGGATGCCCCAGTGCAACAAAAGACCTTGAGGATCTTGGTGGGTACTACGTGGGACAACCAAGAAGTTAGAAACAGATAAAAAATCAAGATACGCCCCTATATTTACTAGTCAAAGTACACCATGATATGATGGATCAAGGCATCCAAGAAAATTGATGATAGGGAGCTCAAATGATAAAAAAAAGCCAAATGCATCAAAAGATCACAATCAATTTCAAACATTCTTTGTCACAGGATCAAAGAGATGGATGGGGTTGATGCGGTCTATTAGGAAGGATACATCCTATTCAGACCAAAGATGGAGGATAGACTGGTTGATCAACATGAAACAAGATATCTGAAACTAATTGAATCTCATGAGACTAATGACCTTTGTTGGTAAACACTAACTAGGATAGGGACATTCTTGATGAGATGAAAAGATGACAAGACATAAGGCAATAAAAAAACCTAAAGACCTAGGGGCTCAAGGGTTGATCAAAAATCAACCTTGCCTACGTGAAATCGCAGAGCCCTCGTAGTTTGATAAAAGACCAGGGATAAAAGCAGAAAGAGGACAATGAAGACCTTGATGGATGACAAAGACAAAACAAATAAATGCCTAGGGGCTGGATCAAATGATTGAACTTGCCTATGTGAAAGCACAGGGGCGACATAGTTCAATACAAGGTCAAAGATAGACAATGGAGGATGACAAGAAAGACAAAAGACAGAGCCCCGGGGGCGGATCAAATGATCAAACTTGCCTATGTGAAAGCGCAGGGGCAATGTAGTTCGACAAGAGATTGATGATAGACAATGGATAAGGGATGATGATTTGACCAAGATAAATGGATAAAAGGATGGAGTAGATATGATGAGCCAGGATAGGCTGTGTGGATGGGATGGTTGATATGTTGCATGTGGGTTATGCGAAGGTCAAGAATGGGATAGTGATCTAGATTATTAGAAGATGAATTGGGAGGATGAGAGGATGTATAGATGAATGATGAAGAGTAATAGGATAAGAGGAATATGTAGGAAATAGATAGGAGTGATGATAGTGAGATAGCATGGCATTGGATTGCAAGGAGGTAGCCTATAGCTAGATACCAATGACAAGGGATTATGAGATGGAGGGAAAATGGATGGATTGATAAAGATGGGGAGATAGAAAGATGCTAGGATAGATGGATAGAAGAATAAGGATTTGGAAAGATGACATGGATTACTGGGTAAATAAATGGATGAGGAGATAAGGATGAACATATGGAAAAGGACTAGTGGATGGGTAGATAGGAAGATAAGGATGGGTGGGTGGGTGGTCTCGCCAAGGACTAAGACATAAAGAAGGAGATGCCCCGACTCTAGATGTGTCATGTGTGATGAGACAAGAGGTATGGAAGATAGAAGGATGGGGAAAGAAAGGAGCGAATGGATATGGATCATAGTAGGATAGGTGGGCAAGGAAGGTAGATGGATGTGGAGAGGATGCATGGATGAGAAAAGTAGATGGGGAGGATAAGGAAAATGATAGTGGATGAGGGGAAAATATACCAAGAGATGTCCAAATAATGTATATATATATGTGCCCTTGTCTTTATCAAGATCACAAGGAAGATGGAGGGACTGGGATGTGAATGGGGGATGATGGGTAAGATGTGGAAGATAGGCAGATGTAGGAGATGGAGGAAAGGAATGCGTAGATGGAAGTTTCCCCCAATTGTGGAAGGAAATTAGATGGGGGATTTACCATGATGCTTTTTTGCCAGGTTTTCATCATGGTACTTATCCAAGGCACTTGTTTGCCAAGTTTTCACCATTGGACGAAAGATTTTTCTCTTTACTATATTTTTTTTTGTATTTTTCTGATTTTTTCTCTTTTTCTCGTTTTCTCTTTTTTTGAATTTTTGGACTAGGATACAGGTGAAGATGGATGAGGATATGGATTCATAAGACATATGATAAAGTGGATGGATGAAGGAATCAAGAAAAAAGTTCCAGATGAGGTAAGGAAGAGCCCATGTGTAAAGTGGCCATTGGATGTTGGTACAACCTTATTAGAATGGATGGATTATGCAAGAGGATGAATCAAAGGGATTGGATAGAGAGGGATAGTGGATGGGGTGTTGAAAAGTGTATGGATGGAATGATGGAGTGGATGTGCGATAGGGGAAGGTGTTCAATACCAACATTGACAAATGTGGTGGATGTGAAAAGATAGCTGGAGGAATGGATGGAGAGGGTGGCAATAATGGAGGGGTTGGGATAGTGATTTTTGGGATGTAGGGACCGAAAATAGAGTTATGAAATGGAGGAGGTGAATTATTTTATGGGTGAATAGCAACTTTGGATGTCGTTATGAAATTTTCAATTGAAGGTATGCCACCTTTTTTCTTTGGGATCCACATGGTTTTTATTTTTACTTTGGTGGGCCTTTGTGGCCTTTTGGATTGATTTGGATTTTGGACTTGATTTTTATTTTCTTCAACATGTCTTTTGAAGGGGACATGAGGAGCTTTTGATTCATGTGGATGTTTGGATTTATACATTTTTTCTTTGGCATCCAAAGTTCTTTTAGTAGCAAAGGGATAGATGTGAGAAGACGGATGTTGTGGAGCAATGGAGGTAGGGTTATAGGGATTATGTGTAGATGGAGAATGTGTAGGTATGTGCCTTTGTTGATCTTGATTAGGAGTTATGAAGGTAGGATTTTTACATTGTGTACAAGGGAGAGGGGGTGGATGAATAAGATAAGATGGAGGGGATGATTTTGGGAAATAAGGACCCAAATTGGATTGTGTATATGGAAGATGTGTGGGGTTTGATGGAGGGCTATAAGAACCCATAGTAGATGGAGGATGAGCAATGATGGATGGAGGGACATAAGGACCCAAAATGGATTGAGAGGATGAGGGAGGAAGATGGATGGTTGTTTTTAGGTAATATGATGGAGGAGGGGGGATGGCGCAAAATGACTTGGTAGAATGATGGAAATTACCTCTTGTTCCTTTAGAAGAGGATCATTTATGATGTAGGAAGGTTGTACCAACATCGTTAGAGTGCGGGTTTTGGGAGATATATCCAAGATTGGGAGATATATCCAAGAACATGTGTGCTTGGATGTTCTTTGACTTGGATGGGCTCTAAAGTACCTTGATCATGAAGGCCTAAACCTTTTCCTTGATAGTTCATGTTCTGTAGCATGTGACTTATGGTAGGATGCTTATTCTCTTGGAAGCATGATGTGAGCACATTAGTAGGTGGAAGAGGTAGTGTGGTGCATATGTGTTGTTTTTCCTCTGTAAGAAGGCCACCACGGATAAGTGTAATGTGACGAAGGTGATACAAAAGTGGCATTGGGATGGTAGGAATAGAGGGCGATGAAGGATCATGTAATGGAGATGAGGGGATAGCCGCACTAGGAGGAATGAGTGATAAGGGATCAGGAGAGGAATTAGAGAGTATGATGGGATCTATATTTATGGAAATGGATGATAAGGGATCATGAGATGGAGTGACTGGATCTTGAATGCAAAGGGGATCATGGGATGGAGTGGATGAGCTAGTGTGATCTTGAGATGGAGTGGATGGGAGGATAGGATCATGACTTGGTTGAGGATAGGAATCATGAGATGGGATGGATGGGGGATTATGATCTTGGGATGTAGTGGATGGGATGGTAGGATCTTGATTTGGAGGAGGGGATACGATTGTATGCTTTGGATCATGCTCTTGGCATGAATCATCTTGTGGGGGATGTATGATGATGGAAAAGTGTTGGAGGGACTCCTCAATTGGGGGAGATAGGAGGATGGAGGATTCATTAAGGTCATTGGATTGAAGTTTGTGAATATTAGGACTAGGAGGGGATTGGATGTCTTCAATGGATTGGGTGGATGTAGTAGTAGAATATGGGGATTTAATGGATTCGATGGGTTTGATTAGCTCAACCATTTGGATGGTGTCAAGAATGGTAATGGGAGGGACAGGTGTAGGATGGAGGAGGGCCTCATCACTAGTGACAATACATGATAGAGTGGGAGGGCATGGTGTCTCTTCTGTCATGAGTCCTTGGGTGACATTTGGAAGGGATGGGTGATGGGAATGGATGGAGGATCAGGGATGGATGGAGGATTAGGATTAGGAATTGGTGGATTAGGATTAGATGCAGGGATGGGATTGGATGGAGGACTAGGAAGAGATGGAGGATTAGGGTTAGGGATTGGAGGATTAGATGTGTGGATGGGTGGATGAGGATTAGATGTAGAACTAGGAGGAGATGGAGGATTATGATTAGATGAGTGGATGGGACTATATGGAGGACTAGGAGTGGTTGGAGGTGGGTTATGTTTAGATGGAGGACTAAGATATAATGCGGTGAAAGGGGGAGTGATGTAGGAGGATGTGGATGTGGGATTAGATTGGGAAGATTGGGATGGTTAGTGATAGAAGGAAGATGTAGATGAAGGATTAGAATGGGGAGATGTGGAATTAATGTAAGGGTATTGGGATGGGGGATTGTTATAGGAAGGTGTGGATGTTGGATTAGAACAAGAAGATTGAGGTGGTGAACCACCATAGGAAGAAATGTATGGTGAGTTGGCATAGAAGGATAGGGATGATGGATTAGGATAAGTGGATTAGGATAGGAGGAATATTGGGATGGGGGATTGTGATAGGAAGGTGTGGGTGTGGGATTAGGATGGGAAGATTGGGATGTGGGATTAAGGTTGAGGTATTGGGATTGTTGATGATGATAAGGAGAGAAGGATATGGAGGTTGGGTACAATAGAGGTTGAAAGGGAGGACATGCTGAATATGTCGATGGTGAGGATGTTAGATATCCCTTGTCAAGGGTAGCATAAGGACCATTATTAGATGCGGATGAAGGCATGGTGGGATAGTTCGAAGAAGTAATGGGATTTGGGGAGGCAACTGGAGAGAGCTTGCTAGCAATGATAGCGTCAAGGGAATCTATATAACAATCTTCATGATCAACAAGATTTTTGTTATCGTCATCAACGGAGTTAGGATTCCCCTTGACTACTATTATTGGTCATGTGAGAGGAGGATAAAGATTCATGATGGATATAGATTAGTAGGAAAAAATAGATGAGGGATAGAGAAATAGGATGTATTGGAAGATCATATGGGGATTGGATCAAAGCTCAGATTGGGATTGAATAAAAGCTTAGATTAGGATGATGGGATTAACGCTCAGATTAGAACTTGATTGGAGCTTAGATTGGGATTGGATTAGAGGATATGATAGGATACATTTGTTTTAGTTTAGATGATGAATTAGGATTGGTTGATGGAAAGGGTCTTAAACCCAATTAAAAAATCACCCTAGGTGACTTAATACGTTGGTTGATCGGATTAAAATAGCTAAACCAATGATCACGACACTGAATCCGCCTTGAGATAGAAGGGGATTGATTTGGGCCAATCATGTTGAATGACAACACAAATCCACCTCAAGATAGAAGAAGATTGATTAGGTTGAAGACAATGGTTGATATGTAGGATAACGATCAAACTTAACGCCTTGGTCAATTTGGGAGATAAATCCTAAAACAAGGTTTAAGGGATTTTGTGTTGAGAGATGATGATGAATGTAAATGGAAGATGTCTTGATGGAAATGTTTAGGTCACATGGTAAGATGGTAGAATGGGTTTCACAAATTGTGAAATGATCAATGTGAATGTGGTAAATGCTCTTTTAGAAAGGTTAAATGGAGGCTTGGAATGGTCAAATGGATGTTTGGATTGGTCAAACGGTCAAATGGAGACTCAGAGTGGTTAGATGGAGGTTTGGAATGGTCAAATGGATGAAACTATCCATTGAGGAGGGCGTATATGCCCTTCTGTAATCAAACAGTGGATTAGGAGGGCATATCCACACTTCTGTAGTGAAAAATGCTAAAATAGGGGGATGTATCCGCACTTTTGCAATGAAAAATACTAAAACAAGAAGGCATATCCACACATCTACAGTGAAAAATGCTAAAACAGGGGGGAAAATTCGCCCCTCTATAGGAAAATAGTGACTTGGTTTAGATGATGAGATTATGGAAAGGACTTGAAATGACTCAATGAGGCTGACTTATCAAAATTTATTGGTTTTTCATAGAAAGACACTTTGAACAAGCACAATCCTATGATTAGTCTTAAGGGATATGGCCAGCAAAGGTCTTACTCTAGGATGAACAAGGTTTCTAGGGAGTCCTCGATATACGCTCAGTTCATGAGGCACAATCGTGAACACTAGTCCCTCACAAGCATGAGTCGGGAACCCCAACGAGATATTAAAAGGCTCAGACCAACTCTTCATGTCTATCTAGGTATCACCCTAGCTTCGACGTTCTGCCAATTACAATGCAACTGGATTGGGGTATAACTTTGGCTCTCCTCCCTTTGTATACCCCACCGGTATGCATGGTTGGGATCGTCCCTTGGGGTGATGAAATCCCGAAGATGGTTCCTCTAAGGGGAAGACACTAATCATTTCCAACTACCCCCTGATCTGCACAAAGTGCAAGGGGAAGATGAAAACAAACTAATGCCCCCTTAGGGTAACAAAAATAAAAATAGACACAAAAAACAACAAGTATTACTTCCCCCTAATTATACTAAGTGAATAGATAAAACAGTACAAAAAACTTTAAAATTCGAATAAAATAAAGGCCTTGCAAGAAAATGTTAGCTGTTTTATCTTTTGTCCCTTGTGAATTTCTGAAAAAATACTACAAAGTATCAGCAAGAAATTTGACTTCACCCACCAACAAATAGGGTTAGATGGTTAGAACTCCAAACAATGAAAAATAGAGGCAAAAAAGAAGCTAAAATGCAACTTTTTTACCTTCCCGAACATGCGATTTAGGGCAAATCCGCCCCTCTGTAGTGAAAAATGCTAGAAAAGGAGGGCGTATCCACCCCTCTGCAGAATGGTTTTTGAAAACATCGGAACAGGAGGGCATATTTGCACTTTTGTAGTGAAAACAATAAAAAAATGTGGGAATAGGAGGGTGAATCCACCCCTTTGCAAAAAAATGTCAAAAAACATCAGAATAGGAGGGTGTATCCACCTCTCTACAGAAAATAGTTAGAAAACATCGGAATAGGAGGGAAAATCCGCCCCTCTACAAAAAACTGTTAGAAAACGTCGGAACAGGAGGGCATATCCGCACTTCTGAAGTGAACTATTAGAAAACATCAGAACAAGAGGGTGTATCCACACTTCTACAGTGAACTATTAGAAAATGTCAAAATAGGAGCACGTATCTGCACTTCTGCAGTGAACTGTTAGAAAACTTCAGAACAGGAGGGCGTATCCACACTTCTGCAATGAACTATTAGAAAACGTTAGAACAAGAGGGCGTATCTGCACTTCTGTAGTGAGTTGTTAGAAAATGTCGGAACAATAGGGTGGATCCCCACTTCTTCAGTGAACTGTTAGAAAATATCGGAACAGGAGGGCGTATCTACACTTCTTTAGTGAACTGTTAGAAAACGCCAGAATAGGAGGGCGTATCCGCACTTCTATAATGAACTGTTAGAAAACGTCGAAATGAAGGGTGTATCTGCACTTCTACAGTGAACTGTTAGAAAATATCAGAACAAGAGGGCGTATCTACACTTCTGGAGTGAATTGTTAGAAAATGTCAGAACAAGAGGGCATATCCACACTTCTACAATGAACTATTAGAAAACATCGGAATAGGAGGGCATATCCGCACTTTTGCAGTGAAATGTTAGAAAAAATTGGAATAGGAGGGCATATCCGCACTTCTGCAGTGAAAACTATCAGAAAACGTTAGAATAGGAGGATGTATCCACACTTCTACAGTTAACTATTAGAAAACGTCAGAACAGGAGGGCGTATCCGCACTTCTGCAGTGAAAACTATCATAAAACGTCGGAACAGGAGGGAAAATCCACCCCTCTACAACGCCTGGGAGGGCAAGTCTGCCCCTCTGTGACCTGAATCTGCAAACAACTTAAACAATAGTAAATCTAAAGCAAAGGGACCCATTTGTGGGTCCCACTAGGCATGGTAGAAATGTGATCTCCTAAAATATTAAGTTCCTAATGTGAGATGCTAAAAAAATAAGGATGCAATAAAAAGAACTAACATAAAAGATGACACCTAAATGATTATCCTAAGGAAATGGTAAGCATTGAAGCAAGATAAAACAAATTGAAGTTGTTTATACCTTCATGCTACTCATCCTTGGTTGACCCTTTGATCCTTGAAGATTTGTGTGCTCTTTAGATGACAAGCTAAATTGAATGTGCAAAGTAATATGCAAGATGGATGGAGATGTGATAATGATGCGATGCTAAAAGCTATGGAGGATGAAAGCTCAAATAACAATTTTGCAAGAGTTTTGATAGTAAAAGATTGATTTCCTAAAATGAGAGAAATGAGGGGGTATTTATAGGATAATTTGAATTCTCTAGAGAATTCAACGGTTGAAATTTATGTAACAAAGCCAAGATGAAGGGCTATGGTGAGTTGAGGACTCACAATCCCTCACATCTTGACATGTGGAATGTGAGATTTCCTAGGGTGGGATGATGTGGAAATGAGGTGGAAGAGAAGTACATGAGGTGGATGAAGGACAAGTACCTTGTAGGTACCTTGGGGGATGAGAAGATTCATTGGAGGAATACAAGTGAATTAAAAATTCACAAGGATTGGAAGAATCTAGTGGATAAGAGAAGGTTTCCAAAAAGGTGGGGATTTTCCAGATGTGAATGATGTGACAAGTCCAAGGTTCTACAAGTCCTTGGAACATGTAAAGTGACAAGTCAAGCCTTCTAGAACTTGCATGGGGAAGAGAAGAGCCTTGGGTGAATAAAAATGAATTAAAAATTCCTTGGGGGATGGGGAGAGTTGACCAAGGTACTGATTAAGGTAATGACCTTGATTAAGGTTGTGCAAACACATGATTAGGATAATCAATGAGAGATTAGAGGAAAGTGGGAGATTATGGAGGATGTGACATTAATCTTGATTAAGTGGTGCACATCCTAATCATAAATAAATTAATTTAAACTGGATTAAAAGAGGATTATGGAGAATGTGACAAGGAGAGCGAAAAAGAGGGATTGAAAATTTGTTTTAATCCAAATAGGTCAAATGAATAAAATAAATAAATTTTCTTATTTATTTAATTTAGAGAAGAAAAAGTGTAAGGTAATTTTTTAATTATTCTATTACATACTTTAGGAACCTTAGGCAAAAAATGAAATAATGATTAAATAAATTATTTAACCACTATTAATGAAATAGATGAATAGAGTAGACAATTTTGATCATGTGGAAGAGATCAAATTTAGATGTCTACACTTACTACCCATGTTCTTGTATCTATTATCCTTGAAAATAAGTACCTACTTCCCTATCAACTTCTTGACCTACTTCACCTCTGTTTTCTATCTAGCCTTAGAATCCCTTTGATAAGCCAAGGGAGAAACAAGCACCAAGCTAGAATACACATGAACTTACATTTCATTTTCATTTCAAAGTGAATTTCAATAAAGAACGAGAAAATATCTCCCAACTAATTTTGGGAATTCAACCTTCAAATAAAAAACCAAATCAAAGACCAAGGAACTGTTGATTAGAGCCACCCCATGAGTCATCAAAAAGTGTCATTGTGACAACATAAAAATTAAGTAGGTCCATATCACCCCGAAAAGCATCCTTATCAACACAAAAATCCAGAAAGGAAAGAAACCCACTTGATGTCACACCATCCTAAGACAAAATATCACAGAGGATGAAAAATTGAGCACTTAACAAGGAAAGTAATAGGATATTACTTTGCATTTTCACCAGGTGAATAGGTATGCCAACTCGGTGTCCTTATCTTCAAAGGAGTAGCCATCATTACCTCATCCTCGAAATCAACCTAGTCCTTCATGGCCATATGATACTGGAGATAGCCAGAATCAATTTCATCCCCAATGTTAGAAGGATCATTAGATACCTCAATGGGAGACTGATGGCATCCCATATAAGTGCGATGATATTAGTTCCTCCTGGAAGCTTCTCTTTCTATCCTTTCAACCTTTTTACCTTTTCCTTTGATCATTTCTTCCAAGATGGTTCAACCCCTAATGTGGTAGGCATGCCTAAGAACACCTCATGTTGAACCTTTGGTAGCTCTTCTCTTCTTCATTGGAGTTGTTGGTATCTCTGGTCCACATTCATCATCTTGAGGAGAGTTTTGAAATTATAGAGGATTAAGCCTCTTGGAATGACGAACTGGGCTGACATTTACACTTATCTTCCCCATTTTTGACTCTACTACAAAAGTTCTTCAAACAAAATTACCAATTCACTCTGAAATGACTATCTCAAAATATCTTGCTTACATAGGCCTTAGATTATTTCTCAATTAGATAGTGAGAAAATCAATTAAGCGATCCTTATTAAATAGAGCAATTGGTGTGCATCTACATTAAATTTGCTACAAAGCTTATGTGAGAGAATTATCAATCAACTAACCTTATTTTCAAATCCCAACCCTTGATCAAAACATTGAACTAAATCAATAGTCAGAAACTCCAACTTATTAATGATGACAAGATTAAGTGCATGTATTTGATACTCATCTCAAATCAAGAGACTTAAATATTTCCTTCATTTTCATGTCAATCAAACACTTGATTTTACAACCTTACATGTCGTGTCACATTTACCCGCTTGCCTGTAGAAAATAACTCGCTTGTAATTCATCATAGCAAGATAGTGGGGAATGATCATGATTTTTCTTTAGCATATCTGCTCGTACCATGCCTTACTTCAATTTCAAATTCCCACGTGTACCATCCTTTGATAGATTTGATAGCCCTAAAATTATTTACCAGTCTCACAAGCGTGCTAAAGAATTAGCTCTAATTTTTATGTTTTTTATACTTTGGAACAATCTCAGCTACTATCTCCAACCGCATCCACTTTCATTAGAACCATAGAAATAATTTGTGTGGCACTTGCCCATGTGCCCATCAAAAAATGTAGGACATAGGCTGGACCCACAAGGGATGGTAGGGAGTGGTTAGAATTAATCCACATCACTCACCATCAACCATCAATTTCAATGCATACTAAAAAAAAATGGCTTCCCAAGGTCCAATAGACTAATCAAAATGATAGATGTTGTTTCACCCACCACCTTGTGTGACCATTACTCCTTAATGCTAAAAATATACGCATGTGCCGGGAGTGGTCCTGATGAGAACACATGCTATAAAATCTACTTTTGATTATGCCTCGAATAAATTCCACTTCCTTGTGAGGATTTAGGCCCCACCATAAAATAGTACCACGTGGCCTATCACCCACTAGCCTATGTATTTAAAATACTATTTAACAAAAAAGATGGGCTAGTGGCGAATGGTGACTATTTGACCACGTCATCCATAAATCAACTGCCGATCATTGCCGAAATGATCTAGTCACCCCCTTTGAGGATATCAGGTCCACCATTGTACCAGACACATGGCTGAGGCCTACTAGCCCGTATGCATATAATAAGAAATGATAAGACATCATGAGTCTACGAGACACAATTACAATTGATTCCTTCGATCAGATGGCTCAAACGAAGAATAATTTTGCAGAATTCATAAAAGTTATTTGAAAAAAGAAGGGGCCATTCCTAGGTGAACAAGGTGCCTACCGATAATGAAGGCTAAGGATTTAAAATTTATTTAGATTAAGCCCTCAAATTTTATAACCTAAAAAGACATGAAGCAATCGTGAACCTATGACTAGAGGTTGATAAAATCATGATTTTGATGGCACAAGTGACAACTTAGGTGACCGAGAACGGGAAAGAAAAGTCACTGTAGATTTAAAATGACTTAGGGTTTATTCTAGAGTTTTGGGAAATTTGTGAAAGCGAAACCCTATCATAGTGACAAGGAACATGGCCTAAAACCAAAAAGCAATGGATCAAGCTAGATTATTCACAATTTTCATGATAGAACCAAGAATTTTTTTTTGAGGCTCCATCACCTCCAAAATAGAGTAAGATCATAGAATCTGAGGTTGAGGAAGACCAATCACAAAGAAAAAAACTAGGAACTACTCAGCTAAATTAGCAAAAATAGACTAGACGCAAACCAACATATATACAAAATTTACATGACTGTATAATTTTTACCTCACTCAAATTTTCTCTCAGAAACCTTTTGTGGTGTACAATATTTTAACTTTCATCTATAATTTAACAGGCTTCAACTTCAATTAGTGGCCTGAGGCCACCCAAAAATGTAGAACCAGTCTTTACCTTTGTCAAACACCTTATGTTTTCTATCTATACTAGGCCAAGGTTGAAAATATTGCCATGGATTTCCCATCAACCAACCTTGTTGCTGTCATTGCAATTAACCATTATTGCCACATGTCTGAACTTACCATTTTCATCAATAATTTTTTCCATCTAAAATTAGTAATCATGTACCAAGTAAAATCCATAATCATTGTGACACTTTACCTCGTTCAATTCACTATTATGTTCAACCAAATTCCCATTCAACCAGACTGAAAATGAAAAACACTTATAGTCCATTTGATCATTAACATCATAAAATTCAGTTTTCACATGAAACTTGAAACTCTCATAGACACTCTGTGAAATAGTTCCATCTAGAAACATATATCCTGACCTTTTGAGGTCAAATTGCAGCTCCAAATCCTAGCACTGCAAGTCAGTTATACTATCACATGCTCCACTACTTTGGAAACATGATTTATCAAAATCCATGTTCTCTTTACTATTATTCAGGTCGGGGTCATTACAACACACATCATTACTAACACCATCCCATTCATCAAAGAATATTTCCATTTTAGGTTTAGTAACATATTTTAACTCATTCTTCAAGTCATCATTTAGCTCAATGCAAAATATTTCAAAGGATGAATCAAATAATTGAGAATTAACAGGGTCATCAACAAAACACTCATTTGCACCATCAATTGATAAGTGAGCTGACTCGAATGTGAAAGATTCATTATGGTTTGAATGTTGTTCATTAGTAACTGAACAAGTATCTTCATTGGATTTCACATCAATGCACTCCCTAATTGATGAAAAAATGTCCATGTTTAGAAAGAAACAAGCAAATTCCATCTTTGCTTTGCATTAACCATCAAGAATATCAAAGATATAATCATGTTTATCAGCATCATAATCAAAAACATTATTTTTTTTATCATTTCTAACACTGTGCTCAGGATCACGATACTAAACACAAATATTCTTATCCTCAAACTCATCATCATTTACAGAGTTAGCACACTCTCCTAATGACAAACCCATATTAAATTCTAGGTAATCATCAAATGAAATTTGTTCTCTCACTAGTGAGTAAGTGAGTTCATGAATATTCATGTCATTGCATCCTTCAAGTGAAGAAAATATCCCTAGACCATTCTCACAAGAATATTCATAATCCTTAGAAAAGTAATTAGAAAATTCACTCTCGTCCTGTCCCTAATCACAAGATAATTAATCACTACATGAACTTATCTCAAAAATTTTAGAGTGAATGCTTACATTTCCATCTTCAATATCCTTACCACTAGTTTGTGATAAGACATCAACAACACTTGCTAGTGTATCTTTATCGTCACTACTAGTATATATATCTACATGTGCAATGTATATGGGTTGATTAAAATCACCACCCTCATCCATACAACAAGATGGATGCTCATCTTCTAGTATACCCTTTTCAGTTGTATGCACTATCTTTTGGTCTTTCTCAATAGGACAACCACCATCCATATCTTGAGACATCATACTTTTTGAAAAATCACACTTGGTTCCCTCACCAATCCTTATCCAATCAAGTATCTGATCAAAACCTTGAGGCTTGAACTCCTTTGGCAAGGTACTCAGGCTTGGCTCAAAAATCTTACAAAACAAATTAGTGCATGCTAAATCCTCAGGTCTGAAATTCTTGGGAAATTTCAACAAGGCATCCAAAAACCTTGCAAATAGGTCATATGGAGAGTCTCCTTTGTGCCTTTACATATTAGACAATTATTTGACACAAGATACTTGGTTAAAATTGCTCAAATTTTTTTGATTCTCAACTTGAAGCTTACTATGATCTGTGTGTTGTACTGATGCATGATTTTGGACAAAAAAAGAAATATCATTTTGATAATCATTTTTATTGTCATAAATTCCATTTACATGAGCTGTGCTAGGATAATCTATACTCACAACCATGTACCCTTTCATTATTAAATATTTTAAGTTGTTTTCAATATCCATAGCAATGTGATATGCATTGTGAAGTGTTGTAGGCTCTTTATCTCTTAAGAGATAACTCATTTCTTCATCAAATGCACCTAAATATATAACCAAACACTCTACATCTTTTGGTATTATATCTCCTAGAATATCCCTTATTTTCCTTTGAAAACCTAAAATTAAAATCTGGGACTAACTCATCTTCTTCTTTATGAATTTCCATGAATTTTTTCCTTATTGAACTTGGATTAATTCTTTCACCAAAATATTCAATGGATGTCACCATGAACTCATTCCATGAAGAAATAAAATACACAGGAAAATATGAAAACCAATCCTTGGCATCTTTCCTCAGAGATTGAACAAAGAGCTTCATGACAACATCCTCATGATTTATGTCATAATCTCCCATAAAATCATAAAATTCTTGGAAATTACGAGATGGTGATACAGAGCTTTTCACTTTAAACTTTAGCAAACATTCCCTGACTTCATTAGGAACATGATTTGGGAAACCTTGAATACAATTAAAATTTAATTGTATGTATCTTCCAATAGATAAATTTCTTTGATGGCATGATAGGGGCTTCCCACTTTTCATTCTTGCATCTGACACCCCATAGGGATGTATAGGTGAATGATACATTTTCTCACATCCCTTTATAAACTTCAAATATCAACTCTACAATTGATCATTTCCCTATTTCTTGCTTCTATGATGGCCTTAGAATATCACAATGCATATAACTCAAATGCATCTACAACTAAGGTCTCTTTAATGGGAAAAATTAAGGGGAAGCATACTTCATCAATATAATACATAGGCTGCAAATTTGATAGCTCAAAAGTATGTAGAATAATTATTACTATTAGTCCCTTTTCTTAGTGCTTAGTTTCACTCAATAGGGAACCAAATTTTCTCAAGACTTTCAAATGTGGTTTTCACACACAAATTTATGCTTCTTGAAATCCAAAATATGAAAAATACCTAGATATGTTGCAGCTGCTATAGATTCTTCCTTCTGACTGGAAATCTTTACAAATATGAAACTGTCTTCATATTTTCATTAGGTTCTTTCCATAGAGTCACCACATCTCTTCATAGATGACTAAACTTCAGCAATATGAAGTTCCTTCAAATATTAATTTTATTTTGGGTCTTCTCTTATAGTAGAGTCACACATAAATCCCTTTATATTTATTGCAACACAACTCTTTCCAAGTTTGAAACATGCAACATCTAAACTAGATGTTCAGATTCACCCAATTCTCGTCTCTTTCCAAACAATATTGAAGCCTTCATAGAATATCATCCTAGCTTCCCATCAAGGTACTTCATCATATGAGCACAAATCCGCTTTATCGCTTCTCAACAAACTTCTCATTCTTAATCTTCTTGATTTTCTCAAATAATGGGCATTGGTGCCGAGACATCGGAGTCACCACCCATATTTAGTGATAAATTTTGAGAATATTCAAGGAATTATAGGTAGATTTTGACATAATTTGTAAGTACAAATAAAACATAGAAAAACCTAAGATTTTTTTATGAGAATTGACCCATAGATGCTAAAGCTAGAGTGGAAGAAAAACTTGTATTTGGAAAGTATTGGACTCTAATAATTTTGATCTATAACTAGAGACATTGTATAGATTTTCCCAAGTAGAATCATCAATATGTTAGTCATTTTTTGAGAACCAAACTTGATCTCATCCATTATCTATGAATCTGCCAAAATTCAATAGTCAATAATGTAGGGGATTGGCCAACGAAAAAGTAAAGGATTACTGGACCCTTACTTCTACACTTTAGGCTCTATGAAACCTAGGAGGGTGATCTTAACAATGTTTAGATGATACTCTTGTGCCATTTTATCATGAACATTGAAACAAATAGATAATTCTCATATAATAGATTAACAAACAAAATGTATCAAAGAAGTTGAGTACTCCTTAACAACACTCTACATTCAGAGCATGAGAATGGTGAAGCTTAACAAAAAACAATAGAAATTGTAAGCCATTAAAATAATTTGATTTAATAAGTGATTTGATGCTAAACAGACCAAGAAAATGTATTATGAATTTTCACCTAAATTAGTGCCTTATCCTAAGCACGGAGTCAATCCTAATACCTACACAACCTGATAAAAAATTCATACATAACATCATAATTTAAACTTTGAAGATATTTCATTATATTATTTCAACATTATATTCTCAACCACCACTTCTTACTAATATACTAGCACTTAATTGACATAAACCTGTAGCTTCACTCAAGCGTTTACATTAATTCTTTAAATTAACAAGATATAAAAGAACTACACATTCAATGGAAATCAATGGAGACAAATAAGATAACCCTTGATTATATTATTCATAATTCATGAACCAAGTAAATAGGAGAGAAAATGGCTCTAAATTTGCACTATTATATATTATATTACCAGTATTGATATCAAAATTAAATATGCATTAGCAAACTCGAACCTAAGAAAACAATCAAATATGCTTAAAATTATTTTTACATTTTCTCTATGATCAATTACAAAACAATGAACCCCATACTTCTATCCTTGAATTCCTTCTTATAGAAATGAAGGATAAAAAAAAGCTTAGGGCCAAAGAGTACACATGTCACCATTCAATTAGATTGTTACAAAATATATTCCCCTTGCAGTTATATTTTTATTCTTCAAATGGAGGGAAAGCACAAAAGACAAGGATCCTTTACACTCATTGGAGAAGACACACCCACCTTCCAAAAGGAATCCTTTATTGTTGCAATGACATACAAAACCTCTCCTTCACATTGGTCATCAAAAACAAAATCACCAAAATTGGGACACCACCTTTGCAATGGTTCATCATCTTAAAAATCAGAGTATGCATGCCACCTTCATGATTTTGTTGGACCTGGAAAAAAATTCTCGCCATAATCAGTCTTCTAGACCTGAAAGTGTAAGAAGATACTGGGCATATTCTAGGTCATCCTCTGCCTCATCTTCCATGGAAACATCAAGTTCCTCCATATAAGAATCATAAGCCTTGTGGTCCTTATCCTTGTTTCTCTTTTGAGACTTGGATAATTCCTCTGATTTAGCCTCCAAGTTTTTTGCATTCCGTTCCTTCATGAACACACCACTAGGCTTACCCTAATTGCAAATAACAACTTTGCTTATCAAGTTTTAAGTTTTCTTCTTTGTCCTTGACCTTGCAGATGTCCCATGTACATCTAGCTTAATTTTAGGGATGTCATCTTGGGGCTTAGGCCTCTTAACTTATTTTTATTTGAGTTTCCTTATTGGCTGGAGGGATTAAAAACTAGGTTCACTCATTTTCACAATGTGATAGGCCTAAGGTTCATAAAATCTCACTTATAGAAAAGCATCACTAGTTTGTTCTTTTAGAAAAAAACCTTGCAAAACAAGACCTTCTAGACCATGCAAAATTATTACCAACCTAAAAGGAATTTTCAAACAACAAAAACCTCACCAACCCCAAGCATTCAAAGCTTACATACCTCCTAAAAATTCACTAAACTAGCCAATCCTATGCACAATTGACACAAAAGGAAGTGGATACTTGCTTACCTGGGAAAAGTCTTCAATACCTTTCCCAAACTATTCACACATTCTTCTATGGTTTTGGACCAATCTCTCGGCTTATGAAAATTGCAATTATAAAATAAAAAATCTGAGATCCCTGATTATGTGAAATGACTGGAGCATGTCCACCATTAATTCTCAAAAGAGAGCTTGCACAAGTAAGCTAAAAATTGGCCTTTCAAGTTTGAGACCAAGTCATTGATCCTCCAAGTTCAAAAATTTAATCAATGGCTCTCATTCACCCGCATGATTTTTCTTGGGTTTAGTGATGCCCGTTGTATGCTACCGCATTGCCTCTTATTTACCTTAGTCACCACTTGTCTGACAGTCATCATGCATCGTTACTTTGGTTCATGCTCCTTCTAATGAATCTGTGATGCACTAGAGCCTGACAATGAGGGGAATATTTCATCAGACATTCCATCACTTATCATAGATATATGTTCTAAAAATTCATTTGAAATCATGATGGCCTTAGGTGGTGCGATGGGTGCAAGACACAAAAATTCTATTACCCATCATTGATTCATTCTACAATAATAAAAAAAATTAGCAATGGAAAAATCCTAGCGATAGGTCAGGATCATACCATGTGTTCATAGAACAAGATCAAGGGTCGATAAATCATCACCCTTGGTAATATTTCACATCTTTGAAGCAACATTGGAACAAATAACTTCATCACGAATCACTAATTTATAATTGAGAACTCACGAGTAATTAGAGATAGTGAAACAATGAACAATGCAAAGGAAATCACTCCATCAGTCATCGCTAATTTGAAACTCAATGATCAAACTCCATCCACAATGAGCGAAACAAAGGGGATAAGTTCATCGCGCATCACTAATTTGTGGCCAACGGTCCAAAGACAATTCACGATGAGTGATATGCAAGGTCCTGAATGAGGACTTAAGTGGATAAATTATGCATGTACCCAGATGTTGTTTCGAAAAGGGGAATGCCTAGGAAAACATAATACAAGGCCTTAAAAGACTTAAGAGCATTTATGCAAAGGATGTAAAGGCCAAAAAAGGCTAAACAATCAACCTTATAAAATAAAGGAATTTTTGGAACCTAGGAACATAGAAAATATCAAGCGACTGGCAATGGAAAACCCTAACCACAAGGGGCCAATCACTACATGAAATTCAAGGATACAAGTCATTTTAACTAATGATTGGGAGCCAGTGATAAGAAGTCAATGATGAATTATACGTTTTGTAAAGGACTTAGACTTAGAGTTTTTTTGAGAGTGCTTTAACAACACAAACCCCAAGGCAAGATAATAAACCAAACCCTAAGCCCAAGGAAATGAAACCAACCAAATTGTACAATATTTGAACGGGAACATAGAACATTTTTAGGGGTTCCACTAGAAATCTCATTGAAAATCCCAAAAACATTTATAAAATTTCATCAAAAATCTCAAAAACATTCATAAGATCTCATCAAAATCCCAAAAATACTTGCAAAAATCCAAAAATCCAAAAACATCAAAATCTTGTATAACCAAAAATCCAAAAAAGATCAAAATATTGTACAACCAAAATCCAAAAAAAATCATAAAATTGTAAAGTCAAAATCAAAAACATCCAAAACACATTAAAAATCTCTTAATAGGTGAAAACATCAAAAAATCCAAAAATGGTACCATGTGAAACTATGTTGTCTCTGAGCTTGAATGTAGGGAAGGCCATCATTGATGTGCCCCCGAGACACCTTAGGTCAGTCCTTTAGAAGTCTATCATAATAAACTAATAATCCATCAATTGTCTATTTCTCATCAACAATAAGTCAGATCAGTCAAACTACGTGGTCTCTGCATGTATAATGTAGGCAAGGCTCATCTTTGATAAGCCCCCAAGGCCCCTAGGATAGTATTTTAGGTTAGGTTCTTGGTCAAATCTAAAAAAAAACATTTGAAAACATAAAAAACCCAAAATATTGGAAAAATTGAAAAAACCCTAAACAACCAAGCAAATAATAAAAAACAAAAAACAATCACATAAACATTCAAAAAGACCAAAAACAACCTAAAAACACGTTCAAAACATCAAAAATATTGAAATATTTTAAAAAAATCCAAAACCATCCATCCCATTTCGCTTTCACCCGTAATAAACCTTCATCCATAATAAATCAGTCATCATCTTCAAACTTTGGTAAAACAAATAGAAAAAAAGTGTCACAAAATTATAAAGTGAAAATCTAAAGTCTAGATCATAGATAAATGAGTCAGTAGTGTTTGTATCAATGATCTATCACACACCTAGTCTTAGTAAAAACACCTAATAAACATGTCCTAGGATGCATCCTTCCTACAATGGGCATCAACATCAGAAAACACCTTAGCTATGTTATATTGGAAAGAGATATAGATAACATTGGTTTTTTTTTTTTATATTTTCTTATGATTTATCTTATTGACCCATTCTGAGGACCTTTTGATGATGTATCAATGATTTAGAGAAAAAGGAATGGGGCATGCATACATACATCCTGCATAAGCATATGATATCATATGCATATCATAAAGAATGACATAACCATATCGAAGAAACATGGAAAAGAAAAGCATATCCATATCATAGAATTTTATAGAAAGATACTAAAAAAGAAGATACCACATCTATTGCACTACATCCATACCATAAACAACACATCACATCATCGATCATATCATATCACATAAGCATGAATAAATAAATTCATCCATGTAACATAAACATGCACATCCATTGAATCCATACATAATCATAACATAAATAAATATAATATCACATCATAAATCCGTATCGAGCCATCTCATCTATATGAAATAATTAACTATCATGATACAAATATCAGAGTCAAATATGTGTAACTATCATCAGAAATACATATACAAGAGGCTATAAAAAATAATCCAATGAATGTGTATACATGTATGAATCAGGCTGTATATCAAAAGTGTGTCTACGAAATGAGCATGGAGGCTATCCCTTGATTTGTTGGTCATCATGTCTCTAGATGGACTCACCCTGCTATTTGACTAAGGGCTATCCATTTGAAGCTCTCAGTGCATCCCACTCCTATGTCAATAATTTGGCTGGTGCATCTCCCAAGGAACATCTCGATGGTACAGGGTCCTACAATATATAGCCTCAGACATTGCATCCTTGTACATCTGGCTACCACCACCTATCCCTATGCAGTAACTATGATAGCCTATAGCTACTATCTTCTACCTATCTCCTGAGCTAGCTATAAGTCTAGCTACTATCGCAAATGAACCTCTTGATCTTGCTCTACGGTCATGGCTTTCAATATCTATTGCAATTAGTCTCTCTTGGTAGCGAGGGTAGAAATCTATCCATCTCTTAGATCTAGCCCTGGTGGTTGTTGTGGCTGCTAGTGGGCTTGGTGCCCCTAGTCCTAATGACCCTATTCCCTCCATCCTTTATCTCTCTGGCTTGGATAATGTACCCTTTTTTGCTCTACCTATTTCCAACCTCCATCCTTGCTTCCATCTCAACTTCCACCCTGACCTCCGCCCTTGCCTCTTCCATAGGGGTATCCCCTTTCTAGGTCTATCATTCATGTTGGTGGTCCCTGCATCTGGTAATCTTTGATCATATGCCCATGGGTGGGAAACCAACTTTCTAAACTCATTGACCGCCACTGTTAGATCAATCTTCTATCCCCACTCCACCTCTCTTTGAGATTTGGAAAACATTGCTAGATAATCCTCTAGGGGCCCATCCCGGATCTCCCCAAACTGTCGTGCTACATGATCAAGTAGGTATCTCTTGATCATAGTATGCTCCCAAACTTGGAGGTATCGAGTATGCTAAATGAAGAAGAGTTGTTGTTGGTCATCATAATGGGTCTCAAAACTACGATATGCTCATAAGCCTATATGTAAAGAAGTATGATCCCAAATCCTATGCCTCTCCCTTAGTAGTAGACTACCTAGTGCATATCATGATATAATGAGGTCAACATAACCATCCCCTAGGCATACAAGATAGTCCTGCAAATCATCCCATGCCATGCCAGCCCCCAACTTGGACTAAAACCTCTACCCCATCGGGCTAGGGAAATCACACTTGAAATCAATGTAGCCAATCCCAATATGAAAAATGGGCACTCATCCTTGGTACAGATCCAAGTCAATCTACGGGCTGATTTCATCTAAACGCAACAGATCGCAACATGCATCCCTCCTAGCCTATGAATCATAAATGACATGTACTCCCCATGAATGGGAAGTCGAAGGATCCACCACATGTTCTCAAGTGTAATAGTGACCTCACCAATAGGGAGATGGAATGAGGATGTCTCATTGTGCCATTACTCAATCAATGTTTCCATCATCACTAGGTGGGTACAGATCTCTGACATGAAGGAAATTAACCTTAGTCCAAGAGCTCCTAGGTGCTCCGCCTCCAAATCATAAAATTCATGTACCACTTCCAAATGTTGGATCAATGCTCCTAAGACATCAGGGGCTGAATATCCTTTGCACACATCACACACACAATGTCAATTTTCCTAAAATGTGAAAGCCGCTTAAAAACTAAGTGTCTAAACTTGAAACATCAATAGCATCACTATTTCTATGGTGTGTCGCTATAATATTTTTAGGGGTGTGTTGCTATAGTCAATAGCATATCAATATTTCAGTGGGTCTCTATACCCAAATTGGTAGGTGTGTTTCTATTTGCTAAGTGCATTGCCAATTCTCATTGACATCACTAAATCAAAAATTCCTGTACATTACAATTTTCTAAGTGCATCACCCTAGATAACATGCGTCACTAGATGAAAAATTACCTAACGCATCACCAAACACTAAGTGTGTCGCTATAAAATCAATAGCGATGCCAACGAGCTCCTAATGCAAAACAATATAGTGATGCACTAAAAGGTCTAGTTTTTAAACCCTAATAAATGCACTAAAATTTATATAGCAAGAAAATTTTGGAGTCAGATACCCGGGGTCCTGCATTTGCTCGACATTGGAACTCACACTAGGTTGAAAAGGTGAATCAAAATTACATATCGTGTCATTTCACCAAGGTGTTAGATATCAAAATGCATAAAATCTCTATAGTGTGACTGTACAAATGAATTGAAAGTTACCCTTTATCACATATTTATGCCTAAAAATTGGATTTTTTGTCGTAATTTGAGAGTTCAGCTAGGGTTTTTTACCAGTTTCACCAATTCCTACCCAATGAAGCTTATTATGCACCATTTTTTTCATTTTTGAGCTTATTTTTTCATTTTAGAGCCTTTTGAGACCCCTAAATCAATGTCTCACCATTGTCAAGAGGTCAACCCAAAATTCATTATTTTTTCCCAATATCTCGAGGGAGTAGGGTATAACTTATTTTCCTTCCACTAGGGCAATGGTGGGGATCCAAATTTTATTTAAAAAATAAATAAAATATGATATGGGTAGTAGTTTTAGTGTGAAAATAATCAATATTTGAACCAACATAACATGTACCTTGCTTCAAAGAGGGAAAAAATGTAGACACTTAAAAATGTCTTGAATGGTATTACAAATTTGAATCTGATATACTAACATCATTTCATCCTAAAACTTATGCTCACATGGGCTAGTGGAATTCACTATCCACTAGGTAAGCCCCTAGAGAGATGAGACACACACACACGGTTGGTATATGTTTCTGGATAATATTGACATTCAACAATGCGCAAGTGATCTCCTAATAACTTTGATTAGTGTGTCCTTGATTTCTGGTCGGGACTAAAATTTTAGTAAGGGCGTCTTTCTCCCCCCGAGGTCTCAGGACCCAAATTTTGAGGTATCTTATTTGGGCCCCTTTTTGGTGTTTGTGCCCCAATTTTCATCACTTGGGACTAAGACAACACCTAGAGTGTCTTAGTCCTTGAGTCATTTTTCAAGATTTAATTTCAAATTCTGCCGGGATTTAACCTTCTTCATTTAGTGAATTCATATGTTGTCTTGGTGTGATACAATTTTGGGATATTAAGCATAGATAAGTATAAATACAAAATTTGTTCATTCATTTTCATCCTAGCAACTTGAGCATTCATTCCTAAGGGAAATCTATGAGATCAAGATCTTTCAAGAGTAATTCATCAAGAATTTGGAGCCATCATCAAGATTCAAGCATCATGTCAAAGGATATTCTTGCATCATGTGTGTTGTTGTGCTAAAATTTTTGATTTAGGGATTTTATCTAAGTGAACCACCAAAAAGAAGATATGCTAAAAGGGAAAGAGGATTGGCCAATGAGCTTCTAGGGTTTTGCACCTAGGAGCTAAGTTAGGAAATGGACTCTCTTTCCACTTAATGATATGCCTTTTTGGTGAGTTCATTCAAAGGGATTGGGTTTGATTGGAGGGTTTGTGAGATGTGTGTGAATGTGTCTAAGTGTAATAAATTAAAAAATTAATGGCTTATTGAATGCTAAACTATTGAAAGGTAAAGTGCTAGAAAACACAATGTTGTATGCAAACATATACAAAATGACCTAAGAATATACACTAAACTAAATAGAAATGAAGGTGATAGAATATGTGCACTTGGAATTTGAAGAAGGACCTGATGGAGATCTGGAATGCTGATGAAAATGTTGCAAAAGCCGAAAGGGACACTTGTGCCAATTTGGGTGACCTAGTCCCAAATTTGAGAAAATTGGTTCGGAGCCTATTTCTGCCAAATGGGTTTATGGAAATGTTAAATTAACAGAAAGACCTATCCAGTGGGACTAGGTTTCCATTGTTGGAAACTTAGTCCTCTTCAATATTTTTGGGATTTCTGAAGCGGAAACGGAAGCCCCTGGTTTTCACCGTGGTTCTTCATAGTTATCTGCTTCCAAAACTCTAATATTCAAGCCTGACAGTGAATTTCGGTAGATTTTGGTACTTTGCATGCAAGGAGAGGTCTTCAAAAATTCTTCAAAGCCTACAATGATCTCCAAAGTACCTGAATCTACAAACACACAAGGAGAGGAGAAAAATGTTGATTGTTAGGGATTAGGAGTTTGCCTTGGTCAAACCCCTTTTAGGTAACTAAACCAAAATGAATATAAATAATGTAATGAAACATGAAACATAAATTAATAGAGTGAGTTACCTTGCCATGATGAGAGATCTTGTGTTGTTGCAACAATCAACCCTTGAATGCTTAAAAAAAATGTCTTGTTGACTTGGAATGCTCAAACCCTAGCTTGCTTGAGAAGGAGAGATGAGAGATGAGAGGAGTGTGAGTTGAGTGATGCATCATATGATGAATTAGGGTTTTTAGGCTTATTTATATAATTTATGCACTAATTTTCCTGAAATAACACCTTATAGGCCGACCTTAGGGTTTTAGAGACAAAATCCAGAAAGAAAATTAAGTTTATTTCAATTTTTATGCCACATGAGTCTAAGTCACCCAAGGTGGAAAACTAGTCCACCTGGGAAATTTTCATTAGTTTTCGGGGATTAAAGTATTATTTTTATTGCTTGTTAGTATTGTCTCATGAAAACACACTAAGATAGGACTTTACGTGTATTAAGGGGCCATTTAAGCATAATATAGGGTTGATTAAGTGATGAAAAGCCTAGGAAAGTGTGAAAATGTTTTACAACACCTTACAAAAATTTGGCACAAGGCTTGGGAAGGGGTAAAAAGAGACTAAAAAGGTCCAAAATCCATAGGCAAGGTCCCAAATGAGTGAAAAGTGTCAAAGGCTACACTTTTTGGCGACACATTTAGCCCCCACTTTAGTGAGGGTATGAACTTTCTTCAAATTCACACTAAAGTAGCCCAATGGAGATGTCGAAGAATGGGAAAGAAGAAGAAGGCAATCAAGCCCCCAGGATTTGAGACTCTAAGTCAAAATCAACTAAAGAAGACACATTCAAGGGTGAATGCATTGCAACAAAACTAGATACATGATCATGCAATGAAAAGAACTGGAATGAAGAGAAGAGGGAAAGGTGAAAAGATGCACTCACTCTAGGGCCACAGAACATCAGGTCGTCCTCAAGGTGAGTTGTCCCAAAATGTGAGAAACATACACATGGCTGGTATGTACTCACACACATAAAGGTGGCTATGGGGAAAGTTGTGTCACTTGTTGGGCTTCTCGCTCAAACCATATCAAATTTATACCTTGTGATAACTTTGATAAAGCACTACAAAAGAAAATGATGTTTTGAAATGATGTTGTTCAAAGGGATTTTTCTTTTTTTCATGTGATGTCTCCACTTAGGGAACATTATGTGTAATGTCGCCAAGAGAGTTAAAGTGAAAATGTACTCATATTGTATCCAAGAGAGGCAAGGGCTCATCTTGTATGCAAAAGAGGAAAAATGCAGATGTCTCAACCTAAGTAACATTGTTTGTAATGTTTCTAAGAGAAAGAATTGCAAGAAAATAAAGAAGATCACACAATAAAATATGAGTGGTGATGTATGTCCCCACTTTAAAGGAATTGTTACACATTGTTTTGTGAGAAACTTCTTTAAAATAGAAGAAGAGAAGAGGACATGAGAGCTTGTTCAAAAAGCTCTATGCCAAGTCATAAGTTTCTGATAAGCTACATCATGAAAGAGGGAGTATGTTACATGTGAGTCAACCTAAGACATGTCATCCACATCCAACGATTTCTCTTACATGTTCAAGAAAGGTTAATGATAAGCCAAAAGAGACAAAAAAAAGTGACATACGAGGGAATAAGGCTAACTAACCCCTTGCCCCTACTTAGTGCAGGACAATCAATGAGTCAAAAGGATTGAGGGGATGCAAGTTTGATGGAAAATTTGTATTAATTAGAGGAATTAGGTGCCCCCATAAATGGAAGAACAACAAATTCCTTACGATGTTGATTTTTTCTACTCAAGGTCTTACACTCATTAGTGTGATGACCATGAACAAAAGGAATGTTTGTTAGAACATTTATTTTGAGTGCAACGAGGAAGGGAGAGAAAGTGTTCTTGGAGGAGTCTCAACAAGATACCCTCTCGATCAAGGGTAGAAGGGGATCCTTTGGTGTGTAATGAAGAAACGCCATCCTTATGATAGGATTTCATACCTACGCAAGGTTCTAGAGATTGTGTGATTTTGTACACTCCTTTAAAGGATTGTGTAAAATCTGAATCAGCAGTGGGTTGTGAGAGGACATGGCCATTAAGAAAAGAGTCCTTTGTTCATTTCAAATGATTAGTTTGGAAGGTAGAGCTAGAAGGGTAATGGGGGATAGGGTTGGTGTGAAGGGAAGGCTAGGTAATTTTGATTAAAGGACAATAACCAAGACCATGGTTGGATGTTTGTGTGTTAGGCTTGATAGGGTTGTAGATTCCTTATTTGTTAGCACCACAACCTTTTCCACTATATCCAAGTTGTTTCATAAGATCATAAAATTTTCCATAAATATTTTTCAGATTTTTGGGATTGGATGATTGTTTGTTATTGTATTCTTTTTCTAAAGTGGTTAATATGGATGCTTGCAAGGAATTAGCCAAGACTATGTTTTTCTTTTCAGGGTCTTTGTTGATGATCTTGGATTCTCCTAGAAAAGGAAGTGTGAAGTCTAAGGAACCCCAATCATCATCAAAGAGCTGGGTTATTTTCTCAAGATGCTAGGTTTTATTTGGTTGGTGTGTGGGCATCAGTTGGGTGGTTTGTGTTAAGGTTTTGAAGTGGTTCTCTTTGGATTTTTCAATTTTTAAGTAACTATTGGGTTTGGGATTAGCTTCAAGTGTGTACACTTTGTTGTTATAGATGTACTTCATATTTTTATGAAGAGTGGAAGGCACTTCAATCATTACATGAATCCATGGCCTACCTAAGAGAAGGGTATGTGCAGGATCATGATGGGCCAAAAAGTGGTGATATATAAGCCATATGATGACCCATGTGGCTGACGACTTTTTGTTTACCCAAAATTGATGAAACAAAAAGGGTTTTTAGAGGAGATTCTTAGATTTCCACCATTATAAATTATGCTTTAATTTGAATTTAATCAATAATTATTATTCATTTTCTATTAGAATTACAAATAAAGTCCTGATTGATAGGCTGATTGAAAAACATCTATAACTTTCAAACGATATCACATTTTTTGAATCTGAAACATGTGTCACATTCTATGCTCCACATACTATAGGATTAAAAAAAAAAAATTGAATTCCATGAGTTTTTGACCAAGTTAAGGTGGTTAGATAGACAAGCTTTTATATTTTTTAAAAGTTGTAATAAAAAAATCATAATTAATTATTTACTTGGAAAAAAATTATAAAAAAATATGCATCACATCGGGACATGATTCCTCTCCTTATATCTAAAATATTATAAAAAAATAATATTATTTTATTGTGGTTAGGGTGGTCAAATAGACACCTACTTCTTATTTTTACCCTGAAATTTAAATGCTGCTGCATTGAAATTTCAAATTTTCACCAAATAGATTTTTTTAAAAAATAAAGGTCTAGTAGTTTAGAAAATACATTGAATTTTCTACAGATTCTTTTTTTACATTTTTTTGAAATAATATAGATAACTTATTCAAATTTTTACGTCTAGTTGTCTAACTCCGATTTTCTGTCTTTTTATTGCCACTTAAGGGCCTGTTTTTTCCATGATGATCCTACACAAACCCAGAAGATTGTATGAAAGTTCATGAGGCATAACATGGATTTTTGTGTCCAATGTGGCCATTCCAACTGTAAGATGTATAGTGATCACATTGAGAGGTTTCTTAGTGATGTTGTCAAATACTGTGATAGATAGAGAATTAGGTTTGATGTGGGATCTATCAATGCCAAGTCTATCCAAAAGGTGCACACTACACACATTAAGAGCAGAGCCAATATCTGCAAGATTTATCTTGATCCCTTTTATTTTTTATTGAGAGATTATCATGAAAGCTTCATTTTATTTTTGTACATCCAAATGAGGGAGCAAGAATTTGGTGAAAAATAATGTCACCATTAATTATGTGAGTAATATCTACTATATAATTTGATGGCTCATTAGAAGGGATATCAACTTGTTGTAAGGCTATTTGCATCATGTTGTGATGGTGAGGGGAAACTTGAATAAGATATCATAAGGAGATTTTAGCGGGAGTATTCCCTAGTTGATCAACAAGGTCATACTCCCTAAGAAGGGAAATTAGGCGAGGGGAAATAGGTAAGATATGATTAGGTAAAGGTAAAGGAGTTCAGGGTTATGGTTGTGGTTGCGGATTGTTGAGGGTGTAATGTGTATGAGAAATGGTATGATGACTCAGTTGCTGCAACACATTATTATTAGGTGGGTACAAGATGAATTCAGGTTTGGGTTAGGTGGAAGGGGGGTAAAGGATGATTTGTGGTTGAATAATATTAATGTCCTTGAGAAAGGGAGAGGCCAAGGGTGTCTCTTTAGTTGCTTCTAAGGATGTAATATTTTTATTGTTATGGTTGTCCTTATGGCATATCATGATATCCTCCCTAGGAGGAAGGGTTTTAGGAGAACTACAAACTAATTGTACTTGAAAATCAAAGGTTGGTTCTTCTAAAATAGCCTCATCACTAATAGGGAAAGGATCAATGATGGAATGGTTATTCCTAATAAGGATGTGTTTAGGTGAAGGAGGACAACTGATATGTTCATGACCTTCACTAAGTGTGTTTTCTTACAACAAAGTATCTTCATCACAACTAGCAGAAATACTAGGAGAGAAACAAATGATAGTTTCATGATGATCTATGTTTGTGTTGTCTTGGTCATTAATGTCTTGTCCACTAAGAGAGGTAAGAGGATAGAAACAAATAGGATTCTCATAATTCTCATTGATTAGTTCTTCTAACAAAGTATCTTCATCATCAAGGGGAGAGATATTAGGAGAAGAACTAATATGATCAGTAGGAATAGCCAAAGTTGTCTCTTCTTCCACTAAAACACTCTCATAGGGAGGGGAGATTATAGTGTTCTTAGCATGTCTAGTTGTGTAAGCTACTAAAATTATTTGAATAAAAATGAAAAGTACAAGTAACCATTTTATGAAATGTGTCAGCAATACAAACAATGTATATACAATAATACAGGACATTTTTATCCAATATATGTTAAGCTTTAAGAATGTAAATAATTTACATGCTAAGAGGAAAAGCGCTTTTAACAAACTAATCCAAAGTTTTATGAATATAAACATTGTGTATACAAAAGTAAAATGTTATTTTATTAATGAGATGCAAAATTTCAGAAATGTAAACTTTTTAAGGCCTAATGACATGAGAATTTTCTTAGAATGACCAGCCTAAAATGATGTTTTCAAGCTAGAAGCATAAAACTAATGTTCTTGAAACTTTCTAGACTTATAGTATATGATACTAGGAGCCTAAGAAAACACATAAATGAGGTTTCTGGTGCTGTAATAGACAATGGAAAATATGGAAAGGGACCATGTTGGATGGGTATGATGTTGTATGAACAAAAAAGTAAAGGTAGGTGTGCATATTTTGGATAAATGACAAGGATTTGATAGGCAAGAATGCAAAGTATATACACTTTCATGCATACAAAAATATGAAACCCTAAGATGAAGATTAAACGATGCAAAATGTAATGCAATACAAACCTAGGGCAAGAAGGTCTCTAAATTAGAAAAGAAGGGTGAAATAATGTTGGGTTCACCATAATGAACCACTAAAAAGAAGATATGCTAAAAGGGAAAGAGGATTCCCCAATTAGATTCTAGGGTTTTGCACCTAGGAGCTAGGTTAGGAAATGTACTCTCTTTCCACTTAATGATATACCTTTTTGGTGAGTTCATTCAAAGGGGGATTGGGTTTGATTGGATGGTTTGTGAGGTGTGTGCAAATGTGTCTAAGTGTAATAAAATAAAAATAGAATGACTTATTGAATGCTAAACTATTGAAAGGAAAAGTGTTGGAAAACCCAATGTTGTATGCAAACACATACAAAATGACCTAAGAATGTACACTAAACTAAACAAAAATGAGGGAGATAGAATGTGTGCACCTAGAATTTGAAGAAGGACCTGATGGAGGTATGGAATGTTGATGAAAATGTTGTAGAAGTTGAAAGGAACACTTATGCCAATCTAGGCAACCTAGACCCAGATTTGAGAAAACAGGTTTGGAGCCTGTTTCTGCCAAATGGGTGACTGGAAATGTTATAATCACACAAAAACCTATCTAGTGGGACTAGGTCACCATTTTTGGTGACATAGTCCTCTTCAAGATTTTTGGGATTTCTAAATGGGAAATGGAAGCCTCGGTTTGCACCTTGGTTCTTCATAATTTTCTGCTTTTGAAACTATGATATTCGGGCCTAAAAGTGAATTTTGGTGGATTCCGAGAATTTTCATGCAAGGAGAGGTCTTGAAAAAGTCTTCAAATCCTTCAATGATCTCCTAAGTACCTGAATTTGCAAAAACACAAGGAGAGAAGGAGAAAAATGTTGATTGTTAGGGATTAAGGGTTTGCCTTGATCAAACTTGTTTTAGGTAACTAAACCAAAATGAATAGAAATAATATAATGAAACATGAAACATGAAGTAATGGAGTGATTTAACTTTCTATGATGAGAGATCTTGTGTTGTTGCAACAATCAGCCCTTGAATGCTTCAAAAAATATGTCTTGTTGACTTGGAATGCTCAAACCCTAGCTTGCTTGAGAAGAAGGAGAGATGAGAGATAAGAGGAGTGTGAGTTGAGTAATGAATCATATGATGAATTAGGGTTTTTAGGATTATTTGTACAAGTTATGCCCTAATTTTCTTGAAATAATACCATACAGGCCGACCTTAGGGTTTTAGAGATAAAATCCTGAAAGAAAATTAAATTTATATTTCAATTTTTATGCCACATGGGACTAGGTCGCCCAAGGTGGTGACCTAGTCCACCTGGGAAATTTTCATTAGTTGTTTGGGATTAAAGTATTATTATTATTGCTTATCGGGATTGTCTCATGAAAACAAAATAAGATAAGACTTATACGTGTATTAAGGGGTCATTTAAGCATAATAAAGGGTTGATTAAGTGATGAAAATCCTAGGAAAGCGTAAAAATGTTTTACAACACCTTACAAAAAATTATCACAAGGCTTGGAAAGGGGTAAAAAGAGACTAAAAAATGTCCAAAATCCATAGGCAAGGGCCCAAATGAGTGAAAAGTGTCAAAGGCTACACTTTTTGCCGACAGACTAAGCAAACAAACAATTCAAGATCTATCAAGTATTTCAAGATCCATATCCATTGTAATATTTCACACAATTTTGTAGCCTTTACAAGGGTTTGGTGAGTTGTAGCATTTCATGTTGTTCATTCACCATTTCCTTCATCATTTCTATTTCATTTCAAGGTTTAATTACCAACAAGGGGTTTGACCAAGGCAAACCCCCATTCACTAATAATCAACAAGTGTTTCTTATCTTGTCCATTTGTGTTTCTAGGTTGAAGAATTGAAGATCACTTGGAGTGAAAATTTGTCAAATTTACAAAATTGTATTAAAAATTTATCTTCATGGAAAATCATCTATAGGGTAGATCCGACTATTTCAGAACCTGAGATCTGAGAGGAAGCAAGTACAGATCAAGGAGCTTAGGACCATATTCAAAATTTTCAAAAATTTAGAGTGGGACTAAAACACCATCTTGGAAATCTTAGTTCTCCACAACATATCTTTCAGAGATTCTTCGGGATTCTATTATGGCATACAAAGATTCTATGTTTTCCCTGAAAAATAACAGCATGACTAAAACACCATCTTGGGCATCTTATTCCTTCAAGGCATATTTTGGTAGTATATTTAAATTTCCAAAATCCTAATTGCATCTCTAGGATTCCCAGGTACAGATACCCTAACTTGGAGTTTCTCATATTTAGTATTTGTAGGATTCATTTAGCTCATTTTAGGTGTTTTGCATATCATAGTGTGTTTTCCAACATTGTCTTTTCCAAGCATTTTATTGGTGGTGAACCCCTTAAATCCAAAGAACACCACCTCCTAAATCCTCCTAATTGTGTATTGTCTCACCTTGAGAGGTTGTTAGTATATCCTATTAGGGTTATTAGGACATGATTGAATGCTAGTTGGAGAAAGAGTGTTGTTCTATGTAGAGCTCCTCCCTCTTGTTTTAACTAATTAGTATTTTCTCATACAAAAAAAAATTAGCTATGGGAAAGTCATGCCTATGGTCGGATCCCATATGTACTAACCATACTAAATCTATACCTCCGAATAAATTTTATAATGTACCACACAACATGAACAATGAGATTTATGAGGCAAGCAAAACTTTGTATGGTAACACCCATGAACAAACAAGGTGGCTTCACAGGAAAGAAAAGTATGTTATGCAAGGTGGCCATATAATAGTTATTGTAAATGTGAAATAGTGTAAGGTACATTCAAAGGGGTTAACTGCTTAGTTCACGTAAGGTCTCAACCTAGGGAACATTGTACCTAATATCTCTAAGAGAGGACCAATCGAAGAATAGAAGATTCATAGCTTAGGGAATGCAGTTTGCTTGGAATATCCACCAAGAGGAATATAATATGCTAAGAGAAGTCACACTCTTGAAGGAAATCACTCCCAATGTCACCACAAAGAGAAAGATGTAGAACATGAAGTAAGAAGACCACACAATGAAACATGAGTTTTAATTGAAATGCAAATGATTAATGCCAATGTATGCCCCCACTTTAAGAAAATTTCTAAACACCATATTGTGAACAATTGCTTTAAAGTAGAAGAATAAATGAGAGCTTATTCAAAAAGCCCTATGATGAATGAAACTACATCATGAATAAAGTGTTGCCCCAAAAATGTAATGCTAAACATAGAAAGAAAAGTACATCACATGTGAGCCAACATAAGGCATGCCATCTACATCCAAAGCTTTCTCCTATATATACATGAAAGGTGGTAAACCAAAAGAGACAATGACAAGTGCCATACGAGGAAAATGATACCTAATCCCTTGCCCCCACTTAGTGCAAGACAATGATGAGCCAAGATGGGTGATGATATGCTACTCCTTGAAAAAATAAAATAATTTGCAATGAATGTTAAACACATAATAGTGAGTGTGCTATGATCCTAAAAATATTACATGTGAAGGAGCAACAACTAATATTATTGATTATAATGAGTTAAAAATGTATCAAATTGATGCACATCTAATGAGATATTGCCATATGTAGTATCTATTAGTTTATGATGCAACAAAGTTAGAGTTGCCTTGGAGGAATATTTTGTAAGAGTGTTGACATTAAGTGAAGGTCTTTTTGATGCTTTTGTTTCTTTCAAAGGGAAATAACTAAGAACATTAGTCATTCCTTGTGTGTTAGGCTCTATAGGAACACATATACCTTTTTCTCTAGCACCACATCATTTTCAACTATAACCAAGTTGTTTCATAAGTTTATAACCTCTTCCATAAATATTTTTCATTTCTTTTAGATTTAGTGGTTGCTCATAATAAACTTCATCAAAGTCTGTTGTGTAATTTTCTTCTTCTTCTAAAGTAGTTAAAGTGGATTCTTTCAAATATTTTTTTGCATTTTGTGTTGAAATTACCACTTTTTATTTTCCCTTTTTAGACTCTTTTGTTATGATCTTGTATTCTCCCATGAATGTAGGTATGAAATCTAAAGAACCCCAATAATCTTCCAATAAATTTTTAACTTCTTCAATATGCTTTTCTTTATCTTTCCCTTGCATGAGTTCTAGGGTATGTGCGGGATCATCATGAAAAAAATAGGCCCTTAAGTAGCGATAAAAATTCAAAAAATCAGAGTTAGGCAACTTGACGTAGAAATTTGAATAAGTTATCTATATTATTTCAAAAATATGTAAGAATAGAATCTGTAGAAAATTAAATTTAGTTTCTAAACTGCTAGGTTTATTTAAAAAGAAAAAAAACCTATTTGGTGAAAATTTAAAATTTCAATGCAATAGTACTTAATTTCAGGGAAAAACTAAGAAGTGGGTGTCTGTCTGGCCACCCTAACCACAATAAAATGAGAATATTTTTTTATAGGATTGTAGATATAAGTAGAGGACCCATGTCCCGATGTGATGCATATTTTTTTGTAATTCTTTTCCAATTAAATAATTAATTATAATTTTTTTATTACAAATTTTAAAAAATATAAAAACTTGTATGTCTGACCACCTTAACTTGGTCAAAAGTTCATGAAATTTTTATTTTATTTTTTTAATCCTTTAGTATGCGAAGCATAGATTGTGACACATGTTTCAGATTCAAAAAATGTGATACCGTTTGAAAGCTATAGATGTTTTTCAATCAACCTATCAATCGGGACTTTAGTCGTAATTCAAATAGAAAATGAATAATAATCATTTATTAAATTCAAAGTAAAGCATGATTTATATTGGTGGAAAGCTGAGAATCTCCTTTAAAAAAAACTCCTTTTCATCAATTTTGGGTAAGAAAAAAGTCGTCAGCCACATGGGCCATCATATCACTTACATATTGTCACTTTTTGGCCCATCATGGTCCTACACATACCCTCCACTTATATAGTTGATGTCAAAGTTTTTAAAGGGTTTTCATTGATTTTCTCAATGTTCAAACAATTTTTTAGTTCAGGGTCAACCTCGATTGTATACACTTTGTTGTTGTAGACATACTATATTTTATGATGAAGGGTAGAAGGCACCCCATTCATTATATGAATCCATGGTCTGCCTAGAAGAAGATTAGATGAAAGATCATGAAGCATAACATGGATTGGGGTTTGTAATGTAAAGTGATAGGCAAAGTGATCACACCAAGTGGTTATTTTCCTACATTGTCAAATCCTTGAATCAATAAGGAATCGGGTTCAATTCTCAATTCATCCAGGCCAAGTTTATCCAAAAGGTTTACACTACACACATTAAGGGCTAAGCCATTGTCAACAAGGGTTCATTTTATCCCTGTCATATTGAAAATAGTTATTATCATGAAAGCTTCATTTTTTTGCACTTAAGCGAAGGTAACTCATCTTGATGGAAAGTAATGTCTAAGTTGACTAGAGTTATAGCTTGAATTTGGGCTGCCACATAATTTGATTGTACATTAGGAGGGGTAGGGATTTGTTATAAGAAACTTTGAACTATGTTATGATAATGAGGGGAGGCTTCAATAAGGTCCCATTAGGAGTGTTCTTAAGTTGTTCAACAAGTTCATACTCCTTTCCACTTTGTAAAGGTAAATGAGAAGCACTAGGCAAGATAGGATGAGGTAATGGGATGGATGTTGGAGTTCTTTATCTTTGTTGCAAATTTTTTCTAGTCTTATCTATATGAGCAATGGTATTGTAACTCAACTGTCATGACATATTAGTCTTAGGTGGTTCGAGGATGAGGATGGGTTTGTTTTGAGTTTGTGGTTGGTTTGAGGGTGGGTAAATGATTAGTTTAGCCTCAAGAGGTGCAATAATTAAAGGATCTATAAGAATGTGAGGACTCGAGGGAGTTCTAATATTCATAACCTTACCAAAATTATCCTTATTTTCATGATATCTTAGTGAAGGGGAGTCTAATGTTACCTCATCATCTTCATCTAAGGAAGCCATATTACTCTTGTTTGAAAGATATTCATCAATTCTATCATTCTATTGCACCATGATACCTACCCTATTAGGAGAGATTTTAGGAAAGGAGAAAACAAGATGTTCATCATATTCCATGGTTATATTTTGTAAATTAACCTCATCACCAATAGGGGAGGCATTAAGAGAGGAAAAACTATCATTGTCATTTTTACCAATAATTGGATCCTTTCATTCAAATAGATCTTTCCAAATGGTAGAAGCATCAAGAAGGTGAGAAAATAGATTTTCATGACTCTCAATAAGTGTATCTTCTAACACCAAACTATCTTCTTCACAACTAGGAAAGATATTAGGAGAAGAGAAAATGTGATTATCAATAAGTGTATCTTCTAACACCAAACTATCTTCTTCACAACTAGGAAAGATATTAGGAGAAGATAAAATGTGATTATCATGGTTATCTACAATTACATCCCCATTTCTTATAATATCTTCCCAAGTAAGAGAGGTAGGATTGTCATAGATCTCAATCATTGATATTTTAACACCAACATATCTTCTTCCCAAATAGGGTAGATTTTGGTAGGACAAATGTAATTATCATGAGTTTCCATGATTGCATCCTCTTTCACTAAAGAATTCTCACAAGTAGGAGGGTGTTGGGAGATGAATGGGGATTAGGTAGAGTAATGTTAAGGAATGTTTCAATGTTCTCAACTTCTTGCATGTCATAATATTTTCCCAAGAGGGAGGAGGAGAGAGACAATCAAGAATTTCATTATTCTCAATGATTGTATCTTCTTTCACCAAGATACCTTCATCACTAACTAGTAGAAGAGGTATTAGGAGAAGAATAATTATGGTTTTCATGATTATCTATGCTTGTATCTTCTTGTATCATATCATCCTCACAAATGGGAGAGATAGTAGGGTTTGAGTGAGTGATAGGAAAGGTGATATTAAGGGTTATGTCAATGGTTTGTTTCTCTTGCTATAAAATGTTATCATAACTAGGAAATATAGTGGAAGGATTTCTAACATGTTTCTTAATGAACTCATTTTTGTGCTCTAAATTGAAATCATAAGAGGGGATGTTGTACTTATGCAATCCATTATTAACCATATCAAAACCACATCTTTGAAAAGGAACATCTTAACATGGAAAAGTAATCTAAAGGAAACAACTAGAAGCACAAAAAACAAGATTTCAATGCTCTAAAATTTAGATTCAGACCTAATCACGGACTAATATGCCCAGGTGTGCATATGAGTCCAAATTAGGGTTTTTGTACAGTTTAGACATTGAAAAATAGAGAGCAAACAACACTAAAAAATGTACAACAAAAAACTTATACAAGGACTAATACGCACAAATGGGAATATGCATCCAAATTAGGGTTTTTTAAAGGTTCAGATAGTGAAAAAAAAAAGAGAAAAAAATGCTAAAAAGTCTACAACAAAAACCTATATAGGGACTAATATGCCCAAATGGGTGTATGAGTCCAAATTAGGGTTTTTAAGCCTGAATGACCAAATTTTGAGTTGATTTCAATGTGTCTAGATTGTATGTTCAATTAACTATTTACAATTATAGATTTGATGAGACAAAATAATGACTCATCTTTTAGCCATTATTTTTTCTAATTATGAAGCTATCAAGACTGAGCATGATGATGAAAGTAGGATATTTTTATTTGCAACAGTTAAAGATTTCATCATATCTTAAAAAATTACAATTTGGGTTATGGAGATTTTCGGTTTGAAATTCAAAGACAATATGGTGAAAAAACCCATTAAATTTCACAAAAACCTAGTTCGTGGTTTGAGAGAATAATTCACTAGAATATGTTGCTTCGGAATTTGTGGAGAGGTGCTCTAGAACTTATGGGACAACACTTGAAGTTGTTCCAGAATTTGTGGGTTGCTCCGGAACCTTTCCAAAATTTGTAACAACAACAATTGTGAGTATTAAAATAGATTGAGATGACTTGGATAAAAGTTGAGAGCATCTAGGAGGCAGTTCCAAGAGTTAAGGCAACTTGTTGGATTGTGCAAAAAAATGGAGAATATCTAGGAGACAATTTTGGGTAGTTTGAACCATTTTGCAAGCATCTAGGAGTTGTTTTATGAGCTTTAATGATATAAAATGGGAAGAAATAACTTTTTCAGTAGTCAAATGCCGTTTTGGAGCTTGTTTAAGGGCTGCAAAATAGACATATTGGTTTTGGACGACCAAAGAAGATTGACTCAACAAGATGAAGAAAGATCTATCTTTTTCTCTTAACACATGTTCCTATCTTCTAGCCAGTGGTTGCACAATCATAAAGTTTATCTTTCAGATCAGTTGAAGACAAGAATTCTATAAAATCATTGTAATCAATAAATCAAATGGGGGAAAGAGTTTATAAAATAATATAGTTCAGTATTTTAGCAGCAATCTCTTTATTTGTAGTTTCATTTCTTAGTAGTCATTTCATTTCTAGCACTTTACATTTTCAGTATTCCCTTTTTTACAAGTTTTTTAGGATAGATTTGATTCAAGCATTCCATTTCAAGTTCTTAGATTAGATTTGATTTTAGCAATTTCTTTCATGCATTGTCTTTCAATTTTGTTTGTAGAAAAAAACATGTCATGCAAATGATTTCTTCTCCCTATTGCATATAGCCATGGACACCACCTTGGATTGACATTTATAGTTAAATGATGAGGATTGCAGTGACACTCATCAAGATTTATGTGCTATTGGATTTATAGGAAAATGTGAAATAGAGAGGAAAATGATCTAATATGAAATGTATTTTTTATCTAAGGAATGAAGTGTAGCATCAAAAAAGGTAACCCTTTTCACGCTTAGTTTGGGAATGAATGATTAATGATAAAATTGACTTAATTGTATCTTATTTAGGGCATTGTAAAGTGTTTTCTTACACTCACACAATAATCTAGGGATTTGTTAATTAATTGAGGTTAATTGGAGCTTTATTGGCCCCTTTAATTTAAATCCAATACTTATTTATTGTATTTTTCAAGGATCTATCAGGCATTCATTAATGATATTACATAACATTTAAATTGGAAAGGTTTGAGTCCTAGAAAATTTTGCTAGGACCCATTCACCACTTTGGCCAAATGGGTCCTCCTTACATAGGACCCCCTTTTCCTAACATATTTGAGGTGGGTTTGCAATATTATTTCACCTCCCTAAAGCTTGGTTCTAGAAAATTGTGCTAGGACCCATTTTCCACTTTGGGAGAATGGGTCCTACTTACTTAGGACACTTATTTTTGAACTTATTTATGGCAAGATTTTAGTGATTTTGAATCCTAGATTTGATGTCAGTTTGTTTTATTTGAATTTCGGGGTTAATCCTTGTATTTAGTATAAATATAAGGTTAATTAACATAGTTTCATCCTAAGTGACCTAACAAGTTTACAAGCATCCAAGCATTCAAGCATTAGAGAATTATAGATAATTTTAAAGGCATTCAAAGGTAGATTATTGAAGTTTTATTGTAGAAAAATTCAAGATCATATCATCATGTCAAAGGCATAATGCATCAGGCATGTAGTTGAGCTAGTGTGTTGATGTAGTATTGAAGATCCACTTGCAAGCATTGTTTCATATCCAACTCAAGATCAAGATCTACATTCTTCATGGCCACTTCATGATAATTTTAAAATTTACATTCCAAGACATCATCCAAAGCATCATTGTTAATGTTTCATGTTTCATTTTCATGTCTTTTTCTTCATCACAAGGTTTAATTACCTTAACGAGGTTTGAAATAGGAAAAAAATTGATCTCTAACAATCAACAATTTTTTCTCCTCTTGGATGTGTGTTTGCACATTTCTAGGTTGAAGATCAAGTGGAGAACAAGATTGAAGGAAAATTGTCAAAGTTGTCATCTACATTGCAAGATCACAAAAATAAATCAACAAAATTTGTTTCAGACTTTTGGGAGCTTGTCACCTAGGAGCTGAAAGTGCAAATATTGAAGAACAAAACTTAGAAGTCAATTTTCAAAAAAACTATTAGGGACCTATTCACCACTTTAGGCTAATGAGTCCTCAATGACCTAAAGCCAAATTTTTTTCAGCAAGGTACACATTGTTTCAGCCTCTCAAAACTTCCCTCATTGATTTTTTTTAGATTGCAGGAATCGGGTAACATGACCCTCTAGAAACTGTAGTGCACTTGGTAAATTTTTTAACATGACCAAAAATGTTGGCGTGACATGCCCTTCGATACCATGGGGGTTGGGGAGACTAGACCTCGTGACCAACCTCTTGCAACAAGAAAGGTTTAGCCAATCGAGCTAGGGCCCCCACCCCAAAACTTCCCTCATTATTGCTATAATAGTTAGGATTGATTTTTTATTGTTATTTGCATCATATAATATACATAATTGTATGTTTCATAGAAAAAAATAGTGGTTCATCATCTTGATAAACGCTACTTTTTTTCTTTGAAACATAATAGTGAACTCAACTTATTGATAAGTGTAGTTTTTTTAATCTTGAAGTCTTTCTTCTCATCCTAGGTTGGACCTTGCATTCATTTACATTGAATTAGATCTCACATAGGGTTTCCTACATTGCATTCAAACTTTCATCTCATCTAGGTTTTTAGGATTGCATTGTTTGCATTCTTTAAATATGAAAAACACAAAAACAAATAAGTCATTTTGCATATCATTTAGATCAGATAAATTTGCATTTGAAAATCAAAACAAAATTTTATATAAAACTAGGTATTTTCATTACCTTTTCAAATTGCATTTCATAGTACATTTGTAAAAATTTGAAACTCAAACACATTGAAAAAAGTATAAAAAAACAATCAAAAACATTTTTAAAGCCCTAATATAGGAATGATTTGCCCCAACTGGCGAATGAGTCCTTGATCAGGTGTTGGACTAAATTTAATAGAATCTTAAACTCATTTAAAAATCTTAAAAATCAGTAAAAACATTTCAAAAACCCTAATCTAGGACCCATTCGTCCCAAGTGGTGAATGAGTCCCTAATCAGGTGCTGATCTAATTCTTTTGGAATATGAAATCTCTATTTTATGCTTCAATTTGCTACTGTTACATTTCTATTTCTATTTTTTTTTTCATTAAATTCATTAAATCAAGCTTAATTTTCTTCATTTAGTACATTTCCAAAATTCAAATTACATTTCATTTTTAGTTTATTGCATAGTATAATAAAAAAATTACCTTATTCTAAGTTTGAAAATCTGAAAATGGATAAGTGTTTTAGCAATGTGTGGAAATATTTGTTCTCTTTGGTTGATGCTTCAATTTGTTTTTTTGGAAATTACCCTAGTTTAATTGAACCTACTCATGTTCACACAACTCCTAATGAGTGTCCTCATGAAGCTGACATCATTGGATAAGATGATGATAGCATGAATGAATTCATAAATGATTGCCTTAGCAACCTTGAGAATACTGCATCCTTTTACCCTTCCATGAAACAACCAATACAACTTGAAATGTTTGGTCTTTTACATCTTGAATTTGAGTCAAAAAGTAAGCCTAAACTCCCAACCATGAGTGAACTTAGTTCCTCTAGTCAAGTGCATAGCCATTCATCTTATGTTAACAAAGTGACCAATACTCCTACCGACCTTCAAAAGACTTATGGCCAAGTCTTTACAATTTTAAATAACCAAGGATGTGACATAACTAATGAGCATGAAATTCATAAATTTTTAGAGAAAATTCCTATTAAACAAAAAAAATTGGTAGGATATCGACATCATCCTCCTAATATAAGTGTCCTCCTTCCTAAAGAACAACGAATTCCTCATAACAATGATAAAGATGACAAGGTTATTTTAGGTCCTCCGACTCTATATCCACCTAGAGAAGTTGATGAGTCTAACAAGAAATAAAAACCTTACAATATTAAAAAATTTCCATTCTTACATACTAAAACATAAACTGAATGAAAGGTGGAACATCTCCTTAAGAGAGGTTTGATTAAATTGTAACCTCCTAGTAGAAGCAACATTCCTAATAAAAATATGAACTATTATGCATTTGATAGAAATCTTGGGCATCTTAATGGTGAGTGTCATGCATTGAAACTCATGTTAAGAGATTTTCATTTTGATGATGATAATTTTTTTGACACAATAATAGCATAAAAATAACATGCATTTCGCTCCTTGCCATGTAATAGTTTTAGGATCCTAACATTCTCACTATTACATGTTATAAATTCATTGCAAATCATTTTATTTATCACAAGGAGCTCATTCTCATCACTTATCTTGGCTCATCCTTGTCCTGCACTTAGTGGGGCCAAGGAGTTAGTTAGCCTTGTCCTAGTTTTGGTATGTGTTGTTATCCTTTTGGCTAGTTGTCCATCTTCTATTTCTATAGACTTAGATTGGGATGCAGACGACCTACTCTAGGTTGAATCACATGCACCTTACTAGTCTTTTTCTTTTTCATGTTTCTTTATGTGATTTCATGTGTGTAATGTGATCCTCCATGATGTTTCATTTGATGTATCTCTCTTTTTGTAAATTCCTCTATATGTACCTACTTTATTCTCTATGTCATAATCTTTCCTTTATCTTTTTCCTTTGTCTTGTGTTTTCCTTTTGGGGATGATGTCTCTTCCATGTTGGCCTAAAATATTTCCTTTATATTTTTCATTTTTCTTGTGTTTTCCTTTTGGGGATGATGCAAGGTGTTGAGACATTTAAAGGCCTTTTCCATGTTGACCTGAAGGATTTTTCTTTATTTTTTCTCTCTTTGTGTTATTATTCCAGTTCTATGAGTATTTGGGGAATGATGATAGTTTCAATCTCTATAACAACATTGTAGCAAAGACATACTGACCTCGAATCCATAAACCCCTTATGTATTTTTGGGGGAAACCCCTTCCTTTTTCATGGCATAGCTTTATTTTAGAAACATGTGACTTGGCATAGGGTTTTTCGAGGAAATATCTCATGTCGTAGGACAAAACATTGGCTAATTTAAAACATTTTCTTAGAGTAATGGTGTTAGCAATTGCTTTAAAGTGGGGGCATACATTGATGACATATTTCAATATTTTACTTATTTCATGGCGTGATTTTCTTTTTTCTTATGATGGGTCCTTTTCTTGGTGGTGTCATTAGGTTTGATGTCCTCCAAGAGTGAGATATTTCTAAGCATACGATTTCCCATGTGGAATGATGCAAATGAGGGATCCCATAAGTGGAAATTTGATACTTTTGACTTTTCCTCTCTTGGAGACATTATTCATGATCTTACCTAAAGTATAGATATAACATTCAAAAGCATTCATAAAAGCATACCATTGTGGTGCCTTATCAAAGTTGTAAGGAGGATAGCTTCAATATGGTATGGGAGGCTAATATGATTCTCTCATTTGCCACTTCGATGGGATAACTCACTTAGTGGATGGCTTGAGGTTCCAATACCCTAGAGTGAGCACATATGTTATGGACAAACAACCTAGACCTATTCCACATTATGTTGGATAGACTTTCAAAGCTTGATCCTTTTTTTGGAAAAACAACTGTGTTCCACATCATGCTGGAAAAATCAAAGCTTGATACTTTGTTTTTTATTTATTTCTTGGTCTTTGATAGGGTATGTCTATGTATCTTTGTCATTTCTGCATACATAAGTGTCCTCAATGTCTACTTTAGTGTGAGTTTTTCATTAGGGAAAACTCTCACTAAAGTGGGGGAAAAATGTAGCATCGAAAAAAGTAACCCTTTTTCACGCTTAGTTTGGGAATGGACAAATAATGATAAAATGGACTTAATTGTGCTTTATTTAGGGTGTTGTAAAGTGTTTTCGTACACTTTCATGCTAATCTAAGGCTTTATTAATTAATTGAGGTTAATTAGAGCTTAATTGGCCCATTTAATTCAAACCCAAAACTTATTTATTGCATCTTTCAAGGATCTATCCCATTAATTCATGATATTGCATATCTTTTAAATTGGAAAGGTTTGAGTCCTAGAAAACTATGCTAGGACCCATTTTCTTAGCATATTTGAGGTGGTTTTTTAATATTATTTTACCTCCCCAAAGCTTGGTCCTCAAAAATTATTCTCCTACCCATTCGCCACTTTGGGTGAATGGGTCCTCCTTACTTAGGAAACCCCTTTTTAAACTTGTTTGTTGTGAGATTTTAGTGATTTTGAATCCTAGATCTGACATCATCTTTTGTTATTTGAATTTTGGGATTAATCCTTAGATTTAGTATAAATATAAGGTTAATTCATATGGTTTCATCCTAAGTGACCTATAAATTTTACAAGCATCCAAGCATTCAAGCATTAGAGCATTGTAGATAATTTCAAAGGCATTCAAAGACATATTATTGATGTTTTATTGCAACAATTCAAGATCATATCATCATGTCAAAGGCATAATACATCAAGCATGTAGTTGAGCTAGTGTACTGATATAGTATTGAAGATCCATTTACAAGCATTGTTTCACATCCAACTCAAGATCAAGATCTACATTCTTCATGGCCACTTCATGCTAATTTGAAAATTTTCATTCCAAGACACCATCTAAGGTATCATTGTTCATGTTTCATGTTTAATGTTCATGGTTTCATTGTTTCATCACAAGGTTTAATTACCTAAATATGATGGTTTGACCAAGGAAAACCCCAGTCTCTAATAATCAACAAGTTTTTCTCCTCTTGGATGTGTGTTGTAGGTTTCTAGGTTGAAGATCAAGTGGAGAACCAGATTGAATCAAAATTGTCAAAGCTGAAAAGTATCAAAGTTGTCATCTACATTGGAAGATCATGAAAAAAAAGCTACAAAATTTGTTTCAGAATTTTGGGAGTTGGTCACCTGGGAGTTGAAAGCACAAATGTTGAATAATATAACCCATAAGTTAGTTTTCAAAAACCCTAACATGAACCTATTCAACACTTTGGGTGAATGAGTCCTTATTGACCTAAAAACAACACTTTTTCAGCAAGGTACACATTGATTCAGTTTCTCAAAACTTCCCTCATTATTTCTATAATAGTTAGGATTGAATTTTTATTGCTATTTGCATCATATCATATACATAATTGTATATATTTGATACAAAAAAATAGTGGTTCATCATATTGATTAACTCATCTTTGATAAACCCTACTTTTTTTCTTTAAAACATGAAGAATGATTATGATGTAATACCTGTGCAATTTTTTTCTAATTTCCAAATGAAATAAGATGACGCAAACATGAAAAATGCAACCTATACACACTTTTCACTAATCCAATATGTAGTTGTCCTAAATTAAATTCAACTAATGCAAGATCTAATGAAAATATAATGCAACCTAGATCTAGGGATATAATAGTCTCTGAATCATAAATTCAAGGGTCCAAAGGTTGGGTTCACCAAAATGAACAAAAGGGAAAAAGGGTGCCAACTTTTGGGAGATGGAATCAGACTTATTTCACACTTTAATTCATTAGGAAACTATATCCCTAAACCAAGTGAATCGATTGAGAAATGGCTAGTGGATTCCTTGGATAATTGGATGGGTGTTCACAATTATATTAAGCTTCAATAGGGAGAAATGAAAAACTTATGCAAACTCATTATCAAACGTAGAAAATTGAAAGCATGAAACCAAACTGATAAACTGAATGAAAAAAAAGTACTTGGATGAATGGAGATGCCAAGACAAGATCTAAAATTTTTTTAAACTACTGTTAGGGTTTGCATCGAGAATAATATGCTAGGTAGGGCATATGAGTCCTACTCTAGGGTTTTCAGGGAAAAATCTAGAATTATTCTATCAAATGTTAGGATGTACTAAACTGTGATAAAAATTGTCTTGGGACTAATACGCCAGGTTGGGTGATTTAGTCCACCTATATAATGAGTCTAGTTCACATAAATCTACAAAACAAACATCACAAGAGAATTTTTTTTTGTTTTTTTAGAGGATGGGGGTTTGCCTTGGTCAAACCCCATTTTGGTAATTAAATCTTGAAATGAAATGAAACAGCATGAAGGAATGATGAATGAACAAATTCAATGTTGCAATTCACTAAACCCTTGAAATGAAGGTTGCAAACTTGTGTGAAATGGCTATCATGAATTTGGATCTTGACTCTTGATTGAATGCTTGCTTGAATCATGAAAACTAAATAAAAAATGTTAGCTCACAAACACACATGATGCATGAAGACTTTGACATGATGCTTGAATCTTGAATATTTCTCCAAATTCTTGGTAACTTGTTCTTGAATTTTCTTGATCTCATAAACTTTCTAGGATACTTGGATACTTGAAAGCTCTAGATCTTAGATAAAATTTATTGGTCTTAGATAAAAATTGATAGGTGAAATAATGATTTTAAGCCTTAGTTTTATAGGAATCCTATCTAATTTATTTTTTATTAGATCCCAAATCCCAAAATTTGGAAAATTTGAATTAAAAATCTAGATTTCCTACTCAAAACCCTACAAGGCCTCAAACAAGACTAATACACCAAGGGTGGCATATAGGTCCCACCTAGGGGGACTAATATGCCTAGGGTGGTGTATTAGTCCCACCCTAAGTTTTTGAGGTGAGAGAATGTAGGGGGTTAGAATATTAAATGCATTTATTGATTTGTCAAGATTTCAGTTGAAATAAGCCTTGGGATATGTAATAAAGGGTCTCGGGGGCCTATTAATGATGATTTAAAGGACATGAATGGAAGGATACTAAAATAGGTCCAAGCAGAGTGTGAAATTGTACTATCTCTAAGAAGGGAATACAATTTTTGACACTACACCTATCTACAGTGGTATATCCATCAATTGACCACCAGTTCATGCATTCAGCTTAGATGGCTTCTACATGCATAGAGACCATTGTACTTCAGCGGGTCATGATCACTACCATAGAACTTACATTAGTACCAGATGGTTGAGGAGCATATTTAGATGATGGACTTGTTCATATTATTAGAGACATGGAGGAGCACAAGACCGTGTATGCCTGGGGTCATAGTATGCTCATTGATCTATACTATGATTTAGGGAAGTTTGTATACTAGGAGCTTGAAAAAATTATACATTGTATGCTCTTGTAGGTTTGGTGGCTCAAGCACATCACATGTACTAGGCCGACCAAATTTGCTACTATAGCGGCCATGGGTTACCCGCAGGAATTTAGTTATGCACTAAGGTGAGCATGGTAGGAGGGAGATTTACTACACTGGTGGATTAGGTTTGATCGACTAGATGAGGATGATATCTACTGGAGACCATATCTCAAGATTCCCTAGTGGACGAATGATAGACATGAGCTAGTTAGGTAGCAATAGGATTGGTTTCTCTTAGGTAGACATAATTATATAGTGAGACTATTCTACTATGACCATTTCATGCATTAGTTTGGACATGTTCAGGTACCACCATGGGCTGAACCGAGATATCTATAATCAACATAGAGTGCTACTAGAATTGGGGACAATAGTTGGATTACTATTGAGAATTTATATATTAGTGGTTCAAAGGATGAGGACCACGACATGCCCCCAGTCTCTGAGGATAATTACGTAGGCACTACTCAGGCCTACAATAAGTGGTGGGTTGCATCTTGACCAAATCCTGTCTTTCCCATTCACTACCCTACGGGTCATGTCAAACCTCTTCTAGGTCACATAGAGGATTGGGATGATGAGTAGGTAGACAAAGATACAGATGATGATGACACTATTCCTGGCATATTTCTAGGTGCATATACGGATGATTATGATGAGGAGGAGGAGTCCTAGTCTACTCATGGGCATGGGGAGGCAAGTAGTATCAGGACCTCCACACCTCCTAGATAGAGGGGTATCAATGATGTACGATTATGCCCCAATTGGTGGACTGGATATCCAGGTGATGATTTAATATTTTATGTTTTCATTACGCTCTTTAATTTTGTGTATATAATGTATATATATGATGATGATGTGTATTGATATCTTCTATGTTTTCCATCTTGCAGGGTCCACACGAGAGTGGCATGAGCTCTATCAACATGTTATTGTAGAGATGATGCCTACATTGCACATGGAGGATGATCTACCTTTAGAGTACATGCCCCCACCTTCCAGGAGGCAACATGCAGATCTCTTCGAGGATATTTTGAGATTGTGAACAGTGTATGAGAGCATGACTAGACATGCTAACCTAGATACATGATAGCTTTCTCCACTATAGTTAGCATTAGAGGAGCTCCAAACCTCTTGAGGTCTGTTAGATAGCGAAACAAATTTTTCCCTCTGAGCATAAATCTCGAGGTTGGAGAGAGATATGGCTAGGGTAGAGGAAGAGAGAGATCACATAGAGCAGGAGCATGTCGAGGCACTCATACGAGAGGAAGATATGAGAGGAGAGGTGCAGGGCCTATGACTATCTATGAGGTCTATAAGTAGGACACCAGCATAGTGCACCATCTCATGATGGAGGCTAGCACTAGGTGTCAAGGGGTCTAGTAGTCACATGCTCTATTATAATTGTATTCATTGATATATGTACTTGGAATTTTGATGATATATGAGCATTTACGTTTTTATGATATTATGTTGAATTAAATATCAAATGTGATTTATTATATCTTTTGCAAGAATATTTAATAAATATCTCAATGATTTAATGTTTATGTGATCTAGTTAAAAAAATTTTAGTTTATTTTTAGATACTACATTGTGATGAAATATGCTATGTTAACTTAAATGCACCTATGATCTAATAACATAGCCTGGATCTAATTAACATAAAACAAAATATTTTATTTTGAATAGTATGGAAACTAAAGAAATAATTCAAACTAATTGAATAATTACTTTAGACTCTAAGACACATTTTAATATCATTTTTCAAAGAATGAAGAAATGTGAGGTAAAATAGAAAGTATCTACCCAACTTGACAACACTACTTTAACACACTATTCAAAAGAGATGATGGTATGTGTAATACTGAAGTAAATGCATGATATTAATAGGTTCTTTTAGGCATGTATCATCTATTTCCATTAATGTGTAGGATCTAGACTGATAGTTTACTTTGATAACATAAGGTCCTAAATAGTTAGGGCTGAATTTTCCTTTTTTTCATGTGGGAGAGCATTGACATTATGTTGATTTTCATATAACACCAGGCCACCTTTATGAAATTCATGAGGGATGATATCATCGTTATAACCACGTTGCATTTTTTGAATAAGGTTGGAGATTCTCGAGAGAATTGATATGTTATTCATCAAGAATTTCAAGCTGATGCAATCAGTTCTCTTTATAAGTAGTATCATCAATAAGCCTTTTAAGAGAAATTAATAATGAAGGGATCTCTAACTCTAAAGGCATTATTGCTTCAACACCATAAACATAGTTATAAGGAGTGTTTCTAGTAGACATTCTAATGCTTGTATGGTAAGCCCACAACACATCTAGGTTAGTTGAGTATTCCAATATTTGTTATGTTTACTTACTATTTTTTTATATAATTTTCTCAAGAGTCTTAGTGGTCAATTCTGCGTGTTCATTTGATTGTGGGTAATATGGTGTCAAAAAGTGATGTTGATTATGAAATGTTTCCAAGAATTTCCTCATGTCATTGTTTTTAAATGGAGTTCTGTTATATCCAAAATTAATAAGGAAGGCCAAAGTGAGCAATAATGTGTTCCAATATGAAATGACATATTGTATCAAATATCGTGGAATGAGGAGGAATAGCTTCTACCCATTTTGTAAAGTATTCAGTTGCAATAATGATAAATGTATGTCCAATAGAAGAAGGTGGTGATATCTTTCCAATAAGATCCAAACTCCAAATTTAGAATTGCCAAATAGGAACCTAGGAATGAAGATTAAAAGCAGGAGAATGAATCAAATTATTGTGTTCTTGAAATTTATGACATTTATTTATGTATCAAAAAAAATATTGTTTCGTGTGTCTCTAATAATATCCTATACGAACCAATTTTTGAACTAATGATCTTCCTCCAAAATGACCCCCACAAGCACCTGCATGACATTATTCAAGTGCTATAAGGATTTTAGATTGTTTAAGACATCTAAGTAAAATACCATTAAATGATCTTCTGTATCATATGTCTATAAGGATTATATATTTAGATGCAAGTTTTTGAAGATGAGCTTGAGTGCTCTTAGTTTTAGGCTTAGGAAAGGTTCCTTTTTTTAAATAATTGAATATCGTCATGTACAATTCACTAGATTTGTCTATATTATTGGATAACACTTCTTTGCTTTTATCACCTATTAATGATTGAGGAATCATTTGGACTGTAAATGTGAAATCAAAAAAAGTATCTTTAGGAAACACAAGGGAAGAAATGCTTGCCATTGCATCTGCATGACGATTATCCTTTCGTGGTATGTTGTCAATTATATATGATTCAAATTTGTCCAATAATGTCATCATGAGGTCTGTATATCGAATGATATTATCATGTTTTTCTTGATATGAACCGTTTATTTGTTTAATAATCAATAAGGAATCACCAAATATAGAAATGTGTTTAACATTTAATGCTAGCGCTACACATATACTAGCTATTACAACTTCATATTTCACAGTGTTGTTTTTACATAGGAAGTTTAAGCAAAAAGATAAGGGATTAGGCTTACCTAAAGGAGCAATTAATATAACCCCTGCCCAGATCCAGTTCGACACTTAGAACCGTCAAAGTACAATTCCCATGTTTCTTTTTCTTTTTGAATACACAACTCATTCTCATCAAGGAATGAGTCTAGATTAGGTAATGCTGAGGGAGAGGGAGAATCAACTAATTGGTCAGTCAAGGATTTTCCTTTGATTTCCTTTTGAGATACAAATTTAAGATCAAACTCAGTTAACAACATAACCCAATTAGCTAAGCGATAGGTGATAAATCTATTTTAGCAAAAAGGTGTTTTAAAGGATCAAATTTTGTCATCACATGGGTTTTAGTGTTCAATAAGTAATGCCTCAAGTTACTAGTAGAAAATATGAGAGACAAAAATTATTTTTTATTATTGTATATCATGTCTCCCAATCAATCAGTGTTTGAATGATGTAATAAATATGATGTTCTCTACCATTGTTGTCTTGTTGAGCAAACAATGCTACGAGAGCATGGGTTGATGCTGTTGTATAAAGTTTGATAAAAGGTTTGTCTTGCATAGCGGGTTGTAAAATAGGTGGAGTAGAAAGATAATATTTAAAACTCTCAAAGGCCTACTTATAATCCTTATTCCAATTAAATTGAACCTCTTTCTTAAGGAGTTGTGTAAAGGGTAATGTTTGGTCTTCTAAGGATGCTATAAAATGATGGATAACTTGAATTCTTCCTTTTATAGTACGCAATTGAGAATTTTTTTTAGGACGTGGCATGTTAATGATAATACCACTTTTCTTTGTGTCCACCTCAATGCCTCTATGAGATACTATAAAACCTATTTTTTTTCACTATCTACACCAAAAACACACTTTTGCAGATTCAACCTCATGTTATATTTTCATATTCTTTTGAAGATCTTCTGAAGGATATTTACATTTTCTTGTTGAGTTAATGATTTGGCTAGAATATCATCAAAATAATATTCCAAAATCTTGTGTATGTAATCATAAAATATTAATGTCATAGCTCTTTGACAGGTTGCATCTGTGTTCTTTAATTCAAAAGGCATAACTACCCAACAAAATTTTTCCCAAGTTGTAGTAAATGTTGTCTTGTATTGATCTTGAGGGTTGATAAATATTTGATTATATCCAAAAAATCCATCTATAAACGACAAAAAAGAATGTCCCACAACCGATCTACTATGATGTCAATATTAGGAAGGGTAAAATCATCTTTCAAAGATGCCTTATTCAAATCATGAAGTTCCATACACATCCTAATATGATTATCAAGTTTTGCAACTGAAAAAATGTTCAAGATCCAAGGAGAATAATCTATAGGTCGTATAAAACCAGCCTCAAGAAGCTTCTCAATCTCGACCTTATCGAATAAAGCTATCTTAAGATTCATCTTTCATATCTTCTGTCTTACTAGTTTAGCATCTTCTTTGAGAACTATGTTGTGTGTGACTATTCTATCATCAATACTCAACATGCCCAAATAAGTCCAAGCAAAAAGTTCATGAAATTTATGAAGTAATGTTGCATGATCTTCCTGCTCATCTTCATCAAGGAACTTTCCTATTTGAATCACTCATTCTAAAGTTAGTTGTATCCATCGGTATGTTGATTGTATCTCCCAAAGGAAGTGCATTTTGTTTCAGAATTTCAAGATTGGATTCTTCTTTGTCATTGTCACTCTCATTGCTTTATTTTTCTTTCTCCACTTATTTAGCACTAACCATAGTGCATGTGACCCATTTATTTTTAGGAAGAGTAAATGACTTGTCATAAAATCCTAACATTTCTTTCCAAGCTTCATCATCTTCAAAGTACTCCAATGATTCTTCACAAGCTGTATCAATCAATCCAAGATGCTTCAAAGTGAGAATTGTTTTAGTAGAGATACACATGATGGTTTTGATGTTGAGCAAGGTTTTTTTCATTACTTGCATTATCTTAGAATGACAATATCCCAAACCACTTTTTGTTTCTTGTGTGTTAGGCTATATAGAAACACAAATTCCTTGTTATTTTATTCCACATTCTTTTCCATTGTAACCAAGTTGTTTTACGAGATCATAACCATTTTCATAAATTTTCTCCATCTCTTTCAGGTTTGGTGGTTGTTGATAGTCTATCTCGTCAAAGTTAATTGTATAGATTGTATCTTCTTCTAGGGTAGATGAGGTAGATGTTTGTGAGGTTTCTTCCAAATTTTGTGTTGACATTACCATTGGTTGTTTTTTTTTTTTAGTTTCTTTTATTGTAATTTCATATTCTCCCATGAATGTTGTTGTGAAATCCAAGGAACCCCAATCATCTTCTAATATATTAGCTACTTCATCAATGTTCATCTCATGTTCTTCCTTTATAACTTCCACTTTTGTAGTTTATTTTAGAGCTTTCAAAGGATCTTGTCCTTCTTTCTCAGCAATCAAACAAATTCTAGGTTCAAGAACAGATTTGAGTGTCTAAACTTTGTTGTCATAGAGGTACTTCATTACACAGTGAAGGGTGGAAGGTAATCCATTCATTTCATGAATCCATGGTCTCCCCAAGAGGAGATCGTAAGAAAGATCATGAGGCATAACATGGACCAGAGTTTTTAATGTTACTTTCCCAACTTTGATAGGTAATGTGATGACTCCAAGTGGTTGTTTTCCTATATTATCAAATCCAAAAATAGATAAAGAATTCAGAACAATGTCACTCTTATCCATATCAATATTTTCCAAAAGGACCACACTACACACATTAAGGGCCGAACCATTGTCAACAAGGGTTTTCTTTATTGTGATTCAATTAAGATAGGGTATTATCATGAATGGATCATGTAATTTTTGAACTTCCAAGGAGGGTAACTCTCTTTGGTGAAAAACGATATCTAAATTAACCTCATTCATTCCTTGAACTAACACTACCACATCATTTGAAATTGTATTATGAGGAACCATAACTTGTTGCAAGGATTTTTTAAGCATACTATGCTAATTTGCCGAATCTTGAATAAGGTCCCATCATGATATCTTAATAGGTGTATCTTTAATTTGTTCAACAATATTATATTCCTTTCCACTATTCAGGGTTAACCGAGGAGTACTAGGCAAGATAGGTGTTGTAACCCATTTTTGTGAAGCATTCTTATTGTCAAGTGAAGGCTTATTTTTAGGTGGTTCTAGGATAAGCACATGTTTTTTTTGAACTTGAGGTTTTTACGAGGGAGGGTAAATGATAAGTTGCGGTGCGATTGCATTAAAATCTCTATGTTTGAGTTTTTCATGACAAGCCTTAATGGATGGTCCTTGCGAGATGAAGTACCCAAGGGCTTCATCTAACAAATAAAATTCATCACTACTAAAGGACTTGAGGGATAAGTTAACTTTGAAAAAGAGATTTGACATAATCGAATAACTATGCTTTCTCCAAGGGTTCTTGTTTGATGTTTCTGATATTTTGAGTTTTTTGGTTTTATTTTCTAATGATTAAAAAATGTAAACTAATGTATCTAATGATTCAATAATTTTGGAAATGAAATAAAATTGCATAAATGTAATGCTACTTTTAACTAAAATATGCAAGAAATGTTTTTCCCAATATTGTAAAATCTAACTAAATGAACAATAAATTGAATGCAAGAACAAACTGTTTCCGAAAACTACTTCTTAGATCTATAAAAAAAATAGAAATGCAAATAAAAAATTAGAAATAAGTCATGATTCTTGCTACTAAAATTTGTATAGGGACTCATTCGCCCTATGGTGAATGGGTCCCAGATTAGGGTTTGATAACAAGAATAGAAATACAAATCAGATACTAGGAATCACTCATAAATTTGGTTGAACTACTGTGTATAGGGACTCATTCGCCTAGTTGAATGGGTCCCAAATTAGGGTTTGTTAAATGCGACTTTTCTTTTTTTTTTTTGATTTTATCTTATGTGTTTACTATTTCAGATCTATAACAAATAGCTCTCTAACAAATTTTCCAGATTTGAGGTTTGTAAATGGATTGTTGACTAAGATTGAAAGATGAAAAATGTGACTAAATTTAATGTGCAACACGAATCTAAATGTTTGAATGATGTTTTCAATTCTAAACAAAATCAGATCTAATGCAAATTTTTCTCATTTTTAGTGATTTTAAAGAATGCAAACATGCAGATTTATCCTAAATGCAATGTTCACCAATACAAGATTAAGGAACCCTAAATGCAATGTGAGTAATGGAAATCTAATGCAAACTATTGCAATACTAATATCTAAGGTTAAAAGGTCTCCAAAATAAAAAAACTACAGTGTTCAAAAGAGTCAGTTTCACCATAATGAAACAAAGAAAAATGGGGCTATGATATGACCCTATTTTTCACAATTTTATTCAAGAAATATGATCCAAACCATGAAGTAACTATCAACCCAAGAGGTGATTCAAATCAAGGCTTGAGTCTTGCAATTTCTCCTTTATGTAAGGATGGGGGTGTGAGCCAAACACCACTTTGTGGAGAAAAATCTAAACTAGAAAAATAACTCTAATTCTAGGTCTACAAAATGCAATGGATAAATCTATCACAAAGCAAAAGGAAACAATGAATCTTCTGGAAAAACAGAGTAAGGAATGTTGTGAACCTATTGAAATTTTCTGATTTTGTAACCCTAATAGGGACTCATTCACTAGGTGGTGAATGGGTCTTGGTAGACTTTCCTAGGAGGCTCTGAATCATAAATTATAGTTTGTGAACTTTGAAAATATGTTTCCCTTTAAACCCTAATATGAACTCATATATCAGGTGAAAAATGGCTCCTAGTAGGCACTTCCAAAAAAATTTGAATATGATCTTGAAGTTCCAAACCTGTAATTCTTTCATGTAACTTGAAATTCCTACTTTCAAATCTAGATCTTCCAATAATCTCTAAAATAAATTTTGATGTTTGTTGGTGGATAGGGGTTTTCCTTAGTCAAACCCTAAGTTTGGTAATTAAAACTTTATGATAAATGGAAATCTGAAACATGAACATCGTGTGTAATCCTAATGTTAAGTGTGTCTAAGATTCAGATCTCTAACGATGCAAATAAACCCTACTCAATTGTGTTAGAATAGGATCCTAGAATGAAAAGTGAACAATGCAAAAGACCTACTTTAGGAGATCCCAAATCCCCTTAATAAGTCACAAATGTGAATATACCTCTCTCTAGGCTAAAAATAGAATGATCATAGAAGATGGAATCACTTAGGAAACAAGTCATTAGGCTTGGTTGAGTGTCTTGTGCATCTCCCAAAACCTAGAATCCATCATGATTCTCCATAGGAATCTATCATCACTTCTTCAATAATGCTTGGTATTTGATAACAAAATGAGCTTGAATACCTAGAAAAACACTATAATGGTGCTCCAAGACTTCACTCTTGCTTGCTTCTTGAATATGAATACTTTCTATTAGGACTTGAACTCTTGAAATCTTTCTCTCTAGATCGAGTTGAAACAAAATGAAATAACCTTGAATTTATACATAAATTAAGATGAATTCTTGAAATTCAAATATCACAAGCCGACATCAGATCTTGGATTTCAAATCACTAAAATACCACCAAAAACATATCCAAAAGAGGGGTGCTAGGTCTAAGTGAGGACCCATTTTCCATGTGACGAATGGGTCCTAGCTCACTTATCTAGGACACACTTCAGGGATTGAGAAATATTATGTAGAAATAGGGTCCTAGGACCTAGTGGGGACCCATTTTCCAGGTGGTGAATGGGTCCTAGGTCACTAACCTAGGAAACATACCTTTAAAAATTAAGTGTTGTGTAACATCATTTATGAATGTCACGCTTTATCCCTCTGAATATGTAATTATTTAGGCTTGCATTTGAATTAAAGGGACCAATTAACCTCAAATTGACCTCAATTAATTAATAAAGTCTTAGATTAGTGTGAAAGTGTAAAGATACACTTTGCAACACCTTGAATAGGGAACCATTAAGTCCATTTAGTTTAAAAGGGACCTAAACTTAATGTAAATGTGTGAAACACATCACAACACTAAATCAAGGCATCATTAGGCTTATTTTCATATTAACTATTCTCAAATTAATTGTGAAAAAGGGATACTTTTTTCTATAGTGAAGTTACAGAATGTTGTAAAAGGGAGAACTACAATTGTTGATTGATTGATGATGTGCATGCTATGTCACATCATAGGTATATTTAAATGAATATAATGGAACCAAAATGGAGCACCCAAGTTGGTGCATGGATTATGATGAGCCTATGCAAAATTTAAGGAATATGTTCTTTTTATCCTATGGGTTTACCATGAGATTTTGGGTGTTAATTTTTGTCCTAAGTATTTGGATGACATATTTTTGGTGGTTTCAGGTAATGGTTTTCTAATTATATTTGATGGTTTCATGTATTGCTTTCTATTTATTAAGAAATTGAGATGAAAGTTTTACATATTGAGTTTCATAGATACTATTATGGTACAATAACTACTCCAAATATTTTGTTGGTGATACTCCTATACATAATTAGACTCTAGAAGTATATCTCAACCATTTGATTACTAAATAATTTATTGAGTTTCAACTTTAGATTGTTGGGCTTTTCTACCAAAATGGTTTTCCCCATGTAAATCATTGTGTTACAGTATATTTCTTTTATATTTATTTCCTTGTAATTGCTTGATCAATTTAATTTCTACACATACCTCATCTCACAAATTAGTGTAGGAAGAATATGCCACTCATCTACTTCCTTTCAAAAATGACAAAGACATGATAGCAAAATCCGTGTTTATCTTTCAGAGTTTGACATATAACTACAATTGAATACCAATATTTTTGTGTTTGAACCTAGTATTGGATTTAATAGACACAAATATATCCAATGAGAAGACCAACTATAATTACTTTATAGATCATGAATATGTGGGTGACCTTAGTACATAAAAATGTGGCCTCAACTTTTGAATGCAACATTGAGCTAGTGTTAAGAATCTAACTTGCCAAATCATGACATATGTCTAGGTCACAACCACAACAATGACCTTGATCTTGATATGCATCTCCTAATCCAACTATGTGTCTTTCATTTTACCTAGTAACCTTCAAAAATAGATTCATCTAATTTTTTCTATTTTATTTTTGAATATTTTTGTGATAACAAGCATTGTAGAACTTGTTATTAAGTGGGGAAATTTATATCATCACAATTACAATGAAGGCCTATTATACCAATTAAAAGGTGTTGGAAACATATTACATATATGCTAGATAGTAATGTAGTGATGTGTATTTCTATAATATAGAAGTAATATATTTGCTTGCTATTCATGTTGTTAAAATTACATAAGACTCTTCTTTATAATTATAGAAAGAAAATTATCAAATTAGGACCGAATGGTGCATATGCTAACAAAGTGTAATGAAGTAGATAATAAAAAGTTAGTTCAATAGAGAGGAAAAATGAATTTGAAATTAGGGGTCAAGGTTACTCTACTGATTGTGATCAAAGTAATAGTTTAAAAATACACACCAATCCATATTCTATAATTTGAAAAATGGTAAATTAAATAACAATATTCTTTTGAAATTAACATTTGTACAAATAAAACTTAATCAAAAGAATACCAAAAATAAATATAACATAAATAGAAAAAAATGATACACAAATAAATACAAGTTGTAAAAGTACGTTAAACAAAAACAAACAACTCACCCATCATACTACATTCTAAAATAGTCTCCTGGAATTCAGGTCAACTACTTTTCTACTTATTCCGACGACAAAGTCGAACAAAGAAGCTGCACCTATACTCGTCTGCAACAAATTTTTATTCTGTTTTTCTAAAAACAAGAAATGTCTGTAGCTGTGAAAAATTGGAACCAAAAACGTTTAAATTGTAAAAAACGGAACCAAAACTGAGAAACAGTTCACACACCATAAAATTCCAGCCTGCACGGCAACAAAACTACTTCAAAGGCTGCTAATATGAATGTTGTCGACTGAAGATGGCGTAAAGAATGGCATAAGCTATGGCGATGGCTACAATTAAGAGCAGCAGGAAGCAAAATGTCCAGACGAGGCAGCGGCAGCAGATATTGCGGCGGCGCGTGGGAGCGCCGGGGTAGTATCTGCGGGGCTCCAGTGTAGGAATCATTTGCTCTATGGGAAATATAAAGTCTGTAAGCTGGCCTCCATTAGCGGCCGGGTCTCCTTTCTCGGATATAAGGCTCGATTTGGGAACCAGAGGAGTGCTGGCCCGCGGGCTTATCTGTGCCGCATTCTCTATGTTCTCGTTGGCTGGATAGCTGTTCTGTACATCGGGCATGATCTTGTTGTAATCCTGCAGGTATCTGTGCTTCTCTTTTCAGAATGGAGAGGAAGGGGCGAGACTCAACCGTTGGTGGAGGGATAGAAGAATAGTTACGAAAATCTTGTTAAAAAAGGCAGGGCGGCACTCGAAGGGTTGGAAACTTCCAAGAAATGCACTCAAGAGGTGATGTAGAATGTGAAGAGTGAGAATCGTGTTTGTTTTGGCCAGGCGGCCGTCTCCAAAAAATAGATTAATCTAAAGTACACCATAGATGTGTAAACAAACACCCTTTTTAGGGCAACCTACGGACCATTTCCAAGGTTACCCATAAATTGATTTAAGATTCCCACTAGATGGGGGAATATTTAGTTGTGTAAGCTATAGGAGACATGAGGTTCTCAAATAAATTATTATAAGTTATATGCATCATATATTCTATTTTATTAGTTTTAGATGGACACTATTTAATCAAATGTTTTGTTTGTATAAAAAGCATTCATTAGTTTGTAATCTATCATACTAAAGTATAATAAAATAGAGTGACATACTTCTTAGATCAAATATTTTTATTATCTCTATGACATCTAATTTCCATCCCTAAGATAAAATCATTACCTCTAAAATCACTCATGTCTAATTGTTACAAAATCTAGGATTTTATATTCCTAATCACATCTTTCTAATATCAAAATCAGCATATTATCAACACAAAAGATGATATTAATAAAATTATCACTTTTTATTCATCATAAACATAACGGACTGAATTTTGATCTAACAAATAGTAAACTTAAAATATGAGAATGAAAATTTTGGTATCATATTCTTTGAGACTATTTTAGACCATAAATAGACTTCTTCAATTTACAAACCAATTACTCTCTATTCTTTACTATATAGGTCTCCAAATGTGTCATGTAGATTTCTTTCTCTAGATCATCATGTTAAAAATTTGTCTTCACATTCTTCTACTCAACCTAAAGGTCAAACTTTATGGAAATGGGTGAAAAATATCTATTTTAGATAAAATATTTAAACTTAGAAAAAATATCTCATCAAAATTTGACCCCTCTACCTAGTCCATATCCCTTAACAACTAACCTTGATTTGGAATTCTCAACATTTCCCTTAGAATTTAACTTATTCTTAAAGACCCATTGATGAAAAATAGGTTTCCTCATCTTAGGAGATTGAACTAGGTCCCATGTGTTTTTATTCTTTATCTCTATCATTTCCTCATCCATGAACAATCTCTAAGAGTCATTGTCATTCATCTCCATTGCCTCCATATACATAATCTCATGAATATTAATAGACAAAGTAAAAACACATCTCAAATTAGCCGAGCTTTCCTTTTTGGTTTCCTCCTCTACTAAGTGGGTCTACTTAAAATTGACTGGAGATTCTTCCTCAACTCTAATGTATTTGACCATTTCATACTATCCCCCTCTTTTAGTCCATCTTAAACCTCTAGTTTATCTTCCTTAGGCTTTGGTTATAGTTTAACAACTTCACATAATATTTTGATTGTTCAATAATAAGAGCTAATCTTAAATCCTTGACTTGACCAGCTTGTAATCGTGTGCCTTTCCTATCATAGGATTCCAAATTTTGTTTCCCTTCACAATATCATTGTAGTTGATGATGATACACATAACCTATTTGAATTCAAACTTTGATCTATTCTCCTTGTGCACATAAATCAAAATACTCAAATAAATTCAAGGGGATTTTTTTCCTATGTCATCCTCCTCTAGGGGTTTATCAACAAGCATTAATGTTGGAGATTTGTTAACCAAATAAAAATTTATACAAATTAATTCTACCTAGAATTTATTAATCAAAATAACATCACTAAGCATACCCCTAGCCTTACACATTAACATCCTATTCATTGTATCCACAAATCCATTATACTAATGTGTGTATCAAGTTATCTTCTATCCAACAATATAATTTTCCTTATAGAATTTTAAAACTCTACTAAGATAAAAACTCTCTACCATTTTTTATTGTCAACACCTTTAACTTCATTTAAATATAGTTCTTCACAAGATCATTAAACTCCTTGAACCAACTAAAGAATTATATTTTTTCTCGAGAAAACAAAATTGTGTCTTCCAAAAGAAAAAATAATAAATATAATATAATATCAATATTTTCAAGTGAAGTTACATCTACTAAACCAAACAAATAAGTTAATAATTACACTTAAATTCCATGTATATCTATCAATTATTAAATAAAATAAAATCTATTGAAGAATAGTTATATTAAAAAATTATCAGGTTCTACTAAAGTTTATAAGTGGTATTATGTTGCTAAAAGAAAACTATAATTGAAGTGAAAAGTTTCCAATGAGGCCTAACAATAGTTTCTAAATAAATATTAATTGTTGTTGAAGTGTCAACTTGCTACTAAAGTGAAATTACTAATAAATTTTTATCTTGATAGTGAAGTGCCCAAGATATTACTAAAGTGAAAATATGTTACTCATGTTCAACTTCTACCAAAGTGGTAGGTTGTCATGAAATTTTATGCATTATCAAAGTGATAGTATGAGGCCAAAGGTTTTCCCAAAAATAAAAAAAATATGTATTATTTAGGTTACAAGTATAAGATTCAAGGAAACATATTCCTAACTTGAACCCACTAGTAAGCATCATAGCTCCACATACTAGATTATGTTTTCCCTTAATGAAGACTACTTGCACACAAACACCATTCATCTTGCTACATTAAACCATTTTTTTGTGGAAAAATTGGGATGTAATAAACTATTGAGATTCATTTTATAGTCCCATTAGACAATTTACTCTTGACTCTACCACACTTGATAATATTAAGGAAAATTTTATCACCAAGGTAGTCCTTTCTATTGAAGCTCTCATAGTAAAAGAATTACTCCCTATGGGGAGTCATATAGAAATAAGTCTAGAGCATTGTTTCATATTCACATGGATGTATAGCCAAGGGTATTACAAATACATCACTAACTTCATCATGAGAATTTATTGAGTCCAAATTAGTATTAGATCAATTATTGTCCTTCCTATTCTCTTTTGTAGTCCTCTTACCATAGTTTTAAGATTTAACATTGGATTTACTAAGTGAATTAGATATTATTTTAGTCTTGAATCTTCATTTATCTTTCTAAATGTTCTTACCTTTTAATTTCTCTTTTAATCTAACTCCAATCACCAATGCATCCCCAATTATTTTGAGAATATTACCCACCACTTCTTCAAGATAATATTAGAAACTTATAATTAATAATTCTCATCATCAAGTTATCCCATGAGTCTAGAAAATAACAAAAACAATATATCAATCATTATCATCTATCAATTTTTTTATAGATTACAACTATCTCAAAATGATGTTTAATACATTTAGGTTATCTCATCCTTAAAGAATAAATTTCACTTCATAGAAAAATATTAATGACCAAATATTTAAGTTAATATAGGCTTCCTACCTTCTTATAGAGGTTCACCATGGTGGTTTCTTATTTTGTATTCAAGAGCATTGAATCCACCAAACAAAGCATAACTAGGCTCCTATCTTTTTCATCCTGCACCTCCTATTTTTATTCTTCATAAAATGAGGTCTTGTTTTCAAATATTGCAACCCATAGATCTAAATATATTAGAAAGTTCCTCATAAATTAAGATCCCATAAATAAAAATATGTGCTACTATACCTACCTAGCTCAAACCATGATGTTTACACTATCTTTTACCTAATATGTGGTCTCCCTTAGGATGGTTCACACTAAAAAACATATTAGTTGTGAAAACATATTTAATAACACCAAGGAAACAAGGAGATAGAACATATTTGATAATAGATTAAAGGAATCTAGATCAGTGTAGAAATTTACTACAATAAAAATTAGATGGAATGCCTACATAGAATAGTAGATTTAATAATTTAAAGATTAAAACATGCACATGTTCAATAACATGAAAACACATGAATAGAGATAACATATTAATTTACCTTTTTAAATCCATTTTAAGAAAAAATAAAACAAAAAACCTCGTTTAATATTTTATAATCAATAATATCATAGTTACTATACACTCATATTATTCATTCCCCTATCACACCAACTCTATTGAGAATTTTTTTACTAGAATAACCCCTCAAAAAATAAAATTCTCTTAATACCTACATCTAAGCATTCAAATATGTCGAGCAACTCTAAAATATATAACCACAAGTGTTTTTACCAAAACAATGAATCAAGATTTGATGGTTGAATATGGCTACCAAATATATACCCCAATGGAAAATCCAAAATACATGATAGCTCAACATACTATAATTTGATGTCTTTTGCATCATAATCTTATCATAACCACCCACCTACCAAATGAGGGGATTCAATTTGGTTTTTTTAATTTTTAAATATATTCTATGATTGTATATCATTCTTATGCATCAAATTTGGTGATAATTCATAGTTCAATTCATAAATCCCCTCTTGCACACTCTTTTGCATTTATAAAATCTTATTACATTGTCAAATAACATAAATTCTCTTACACATTTTACATGACTTTTGATGTTCCTACACAACATTACACTATGCCATTGAACAACTAGGTGGTACTTTTCCTTTTGGGAAAATTATATATTATAGAAAAATTAAACCATTAGGATTTAAAAGTTGTATGCCACCTAATCCCAATATTCAATTCTTAATTTGGACACCAAAGTATGAAAAGTATGTGATATTGCACTAATTGGTCTCAACCTTGGCACAAATAAGATGATTTTATGTACTAATCATTTTATTTTTTGATAATATATAAGCTACATTTTAGGGTTGAAATGAAATGATTCCATATATTTACAAGTGTGTCTAATTCATCCTCATCATATTTAGTATTTGTTTCACACTTTATTGCGACATTTTTATAAGGGTGAATGCAATATTCTCTTGGTCCAAAAAATGATTAATCACATAACTTATGAATATAATTGGTTAGGTTATGTATCTAGGACATCCACATCTATCTTACCTAATGCATAGATAGTTTTGTACCTTATATGACATGTGACCACCAAATAGTTTCAAAAACTGGTAGGGTTTTGAAATTATGAGAAAATTTCTATAAAATAATTCATGATATATTCGTTTCTACATGCATATGGTATTCCTCCAACTATTATTATTATCTTTTTAAAAAATCCTTTATCATCTCTAGTCTTGGTGTTATTGAAGTCTTGCCTCTCATGATTGAAGTTATGATGAAGGTTCATTAGTTTTGAACTTGACCTTATATATTTATACCTCATGTGCGTAGGCATATAAATAGATATATGAAGAAATTAATAGTATGATATAGCTAATTTATGGTGTAGGAGTAAATTTTAGTGGACAAACCAACCAAATAAATTTGATTAGAATTAAAAAAAAAACAAAATATAGTAATTCCTATACAAAATCTATAATATTAAATATATGATGTCTATCTCATCATCTAACTATTATGAAACATTAGTTGGAGAAATATGAGAAATTATATAAATATATAAATATGGAGAAATATGAGACATTAATTGGGATGCGCTAATTCATTTTCCTATTGTAACAATCATAACCACTCCAAACTACAACTGATAGTAATATTAACATGGACATACATATTTTACTTTAGGATATAAGTGCTAACTAGGATGTAGATCATGTTAATAAAATAAAAATGAATATTGAATGGCATCCATTATTTGTGGCATGATCTAGTGAGCTATATCCTACTAAATCAAAGTGTGATTAGAAAATTAACAATTTACCTAATGAACTTTGATCCATGTTATTAAAGTCATTTAAAATAACCCCATTTTTCTATATTTTTCTTAATTAGATCTTAATTTACTAATAATAATTATTTTATGAAGTTTTATGCCTCAAAAATTATCTACCAAGGCTCTTTGGATAGCCACTTTTCTAGATTTAATGATGACATATAATGGTGAATTCTCCTTAATAACTAAAGGAATAGAGATTTTGTTAGAGACAAAAGAGATCTCATAACCATGAATATAAACAGGCTCTAAGATAATAACAATCTATGTGGGATTAACATTATGTGTATGGGATTTTTCTTGAAGTATATCTCAAATATTCATGTATACTTTTAATCTATGAATGCTATCCAAAGAGATTTTTTTTCTTTATTATTGTTAAGTTGACCAATCGAACATTATTATTTTTGTGCATTAAAAAATAGAGTTGGGAAAATGACTCAAAATAGGTTTAGTATGTAGAAAATTTGATTCAAATCTATTATTATTTTGACCCTTGTTATTATCTAGGTAAGTGTCTGGAAATGGAGAAAAATGGGGTCAATTGGTAACTTTTAAAAAAAATATAAACTAAAATTAAATTTGGATGAGTATTTTGAGATGCTTACACTTGAAATTTAAAGATGTGATAAGAACAAGAATTATTACTTTGAATCTAGTTTCTAAAATACTAAATATTTTTAAAAATTATTTAGATTATGAGGGTGAAATGTTAAGAACACACACAAATTTTAATACTTTAATCTTGAAAATATAGCATAGTTTTTGTCATCTTTTATCTCTTTTTTCATGTTAGGTATTTTTAAGGTCACTTTGTATAAACCCAAATAAGAGTGCATACTACAATTTATTGATTTAAAATAAAATGGATGTATCTTGGAAAAAGCATCATTGAGCATACATGTCACATAAATCCAATGAAATAATTTAAAATGATATTTTAATATATAGAATGAGCATAGAACAATCTTATATTTTTAAAAAAATTGAATAAGTAGATCAAAAATATTGATTAAAAAAAAAAATGTATTAGAGGAATATTAATAAATTAGTAAAAGTAAATAAAAATAAACACCTTAATTTACTAAAATAAAGAAAATTATATATGGTTAGAAAGCTAATAAGTAGATCAAATTTTGATGGTGAGTTTAAAACAATTATTATTGTAAAATGAGTTAACAAATGAGGATGAAGTTAAATGATTCTACTTAATGTGTAAAATGTACTTTTGGGGTCGATGATGTGAATCTAACCCTCAATCTTGGATAACCAAAACCACATTTATTTTAAGTGTAATGGTAGGAATCAACAATTGGAGATCCTTTGTTGCTTGTTTTACAAAATTTCCTTACTTGTATCTGGGTTCCTGAATTCTCAGATCCAGACCGTGTTATTTGGGCAACTCGTGCTAATGGTTGTTTCTCTATTTCTTTGGCCTTTGTCAACTCTTTGGAGAAACTTGACCCTTGTCCTTTTAGAGGGAAGTTGGGGAATAAGATGTTGATCCCTAAGGGGAATATCTTTTTTGGCCTTTAATGCAAAGTAAAGTGTTGTCTTAGGATAATTTTTGTAGGAGGAGTTTTGCTTTGCCTAATAGGTGTGTCATTTGTGAGTATAATACAAAGAGTTCCTTTCATCTCCTTCTTGGGTGCAATTTTTCCTTTCTCATATGGAGTAAGTTTCTTTCTCTTTGGAATCTAGATTGGGTGTTCACGAGTTCTCTTTGTAGCTTTGTTGATCAATGGAAGTGTCCTTCATCTATTCTTCAAAGGCTCTGGGAACTCATGGCCTTGCATATTTATTGGGGTGTTTTGAAGGAAATAAATAATAGAATTTTTTGATACTCTAAACTTAATGTGGATAGTGATTTCATCAAAATTCAAAGGGCCATTGTGGAAATTGTTTCCCTTTAGTTCTAGGACTCTTCACGGTGTGCTCTTGGTGACCACTAATTGGAAGATCAATTATTTTCCTTATGGGATTATTAAGTCTAGCATCAATGCTATATTGAACACTAAGTGGAAGCCCACACATCTAGGTTGGGTAAAAATTAACTTTGATGGGGTATCCAAGGGGAATCCTAGGCTTCCAATTTTGTGGGGGGTGTTGAGGAATGAATATGGTGGGTTCTTGGATGCGTTGGAACTCCCATTGGGAAACCAAATCAATCTCCACATTGAGGCTGAAGTTGTGTTCATTACTATCAAGTTTTCCTTAGATAGGGGTTACTCCAAGCTATGGGTTGAGGGAGATTCTCTCAATATTGTCAATTTCCAACTTGGCATTCAAAATCCAAATTGGATGGTTGAGTAGCTGATTGTGGATTTTATCATGATATTAAGATCCTTTAATGAGATCTATGTAACACATATCTATAGGGAAGGTAACTCCATAGTGGATTTTGTTTACAAATGTGGCTGTCAAACTTCATAATTTTAAGGCACGGGAGGAGTAATATCTCCTTGAGGAAGCCGAAATATTATTGTGAAATGATTGCTAATACTGAGTTTGCGATTAAGGGTGATCAAGAAATAATCACCTTCCTTATTAGTGCATGCTATGTGGGTTTTGTTTCACCTAATTTTTATCTTACAAGTGTGTTTCAGCTGGGGTATCAATTAATGGTGACTATCAATATGGGAGGAGATAGGAGCAAGATTGAACCACCATTACTGGACTACAAATGGATGGTTGCAAATTTTTTAAGGAGAGGAAGAGCAATGATGACACTATGGACCAATTATTTAAATACAATGAGTGGAAGAAGTTGATAAAGATGCCCTCATGGGGTTATGAATAGGCTTCCCTAAAGTGGATTTTGGTTGATGCCATGGAAGTTATTATGTGGTATGTTACTCTATATGGCATGTATATTATAATTTGAGGGCACCATTTTACCTTGCTTAATCATTTTAGACATGGGTTGCATATTTCTTTCTTGTTCTTTCTCTCGTCATCTTTGGAAGTTTCAGTTTGTGCACACTTGAAGAATCATAGGGCTCCAATTCTTCATGAAGGCATCATACTACTCATCATGGAGAATGTGAGAGCCCATACTCCTACCAAGTCAGTTAAAGGAAAGGAGAAGGCCATAAGTGAGGAGTCTTTTTCGACTGGCTCAAAGACTAGTGTTGATGATGAAGCTGAATGCCATGAGGAGGAGGAGAATTCTTTGGCTAGTTCATCATCTCTTATGGTGGCCCCCTTTGAAAAAAGAAAGAAGGGGATTTTAAAGAGGAAGGGTCTCACCAAGAAGCTTGTCTTGTAGGAGTCAAGCTCCTATAGGTCCCCTTTTTCTGGTAACGAGACTAATATTTTATTTGATGATTCTTAATATCAGTCTAAGGAGAGTGTTGAGCTCCATGGATAATGCTTTGGTGTGGGTATTCATGAGGAGAATACTTGTCTGATGAGGCTAGGGTTAAGGTGGTTAAGGTGTTTCCATGAAGGGCCTCCAGATGGATCACAAAGTTGAAGAATCGGGATTTAAAGGGTGGTAGGAAGGGTAAGAAGGCTTCTCTGAAGTATGTAAAGCTGTTGTAGAAAATTCTATTAAAATTAATGATTCCCCTATTCATGAGGAGTAGGGTGTTGGGGATCCTGACAGCAAGGAGGCGTCAGTTGAGAGGATTGTACATGAGGAGGAGGGTGTGAATCCAAACCTTGTTAAGCCTAAGTTGCTGAAATTTAATCCTCTCTCTGAGGATTTTTTATATCTGAATGACGATAATACTTCCATGTTTGAGCTTTTGGATATGGCTCATTTGAGGGCCATGTGCACTTTTAAACTTGCCAAGTGGGTTATGCAAGATTTTAATAAGGTAAATATTAAGATAAGGGGTTTGAAGGAGAATATGTTAAACCAATCGAAGGGCTCCTCTTTGGACATTCTGATTGAAATGCTAGTTGATTTAGAATGCTCTTTTGCTAACTTCAAATCCCATTGTGAGAATCACCTTGCTGAGATGGAAGGAAGGATTAAGGAAACAAATGAAGATATTAAGAAATTATTGTAGGTTAGCCATAGCTTAGTTAAGAATAGTGTGGAATCCCTGAAGGTTTTGTTCAAAAGATTAGTCATCTTAGGGAGGATTAGTTATACTTCATTGAGATGATTGAGAATGGCTAGTCTTCCAAGGGTAAGGGGATGAAGAACACCAAAGAAGAGGCCAAAGGCCCATGCACTAGAACTAGGGGGAACATTAGGAAGACCTTTGATGAAGAAAAAAAATAATTAATGAGCATTTTCAATATGCACTATAACCAGGAGATCGAGGTGGCCAACACCTTAAAAAATATGAAATAGTTTATGTTTCTATGTTATTTTTCTATTCATATTTCGTTGTTGTTGGGTCACAATTTTTTGGTTGTTGGTTATGCTTCGATGTCTTTCTCTTTTAGCAACATTTTTCTTTAATGTGATGTAAAGGGTTTCATGTTCCTTCAACACCTATTTTTCCAATATTAAAAAAAAAAATGGAGATATAATGTGAGCACATTATAACACACTTGTATTATTTAAATATTTTTTTTTATGTAGTATAAAGGTGAATACATAATATTTTTTCTACTTTCACATAACATGTAGACACTATAACATGATAGTATTATGGTTTGATATTACCAAGTCATGTCCAAACCATAATGTGAGTGTATTATGTTTAATTTTCTTCTAAATTTATTCTTGCTCACTTTTGTATTCATCAATTTGGTTCAATCACTCATAAAATATGTACAATGACTTGATAACTTTGATTAGTAGGGGCAATGTGAAATATAATAGGTTTAGGCTTAGAGAATTAAGTACTCCATGTAATACAAGAGATATATAAGATTGCTTGACATGTTGGGAATTGGAAAAATTATGGACATTGGAGGATGGGGAACGAACATCAAAATTAGTATCAATAAACTTCATAGATGATTCTCTAAGGCTGCTTAAAGAATTACCACCAAAGTTATAAAGAAATGATGTCTAATATGTCCAAAACCTAGACCATACACATTAAAATAATGAAGAGTAAGAATGTAATAGATAATAGGAAATATATATCCCACAAGAGGTTGGATGCTAGAGATTAAATGTAATATGTAAGAGAGTAAGAAATTAATAAGCATGAAAATATAGTCATTACCATCCACATCATCATGGTATGAAGAGGAAACATAATCATTAAATATTATATATGCATCCATCATGAAATATAAGGATTTTATATTTTTCAAATGTTAAATTAAAAATAGTTCAATTTATAGATTAACCAATTCAATGTATAGAAATAAATGATTTCATATAATAGTGATATAGGCTAAACTAATTAAAACGATGATAGTAGTATTATACTCTAAAATTTAGAGTTGAGACTGGACTGATAACTCATTAATTAATAATTTCATATAGAAATTGTTAGGAAAGATTTTTCAACCTTCATCCTACTGTTAAGAATAAAAATGTGCATTTCTTATGCCACAAAACATAAATATATAATTCATAAACCTCTAGAGATTGATTTTGGCCCTAGAAAAATGTTGAAATATACCTTAATTGAAGCAAGCGGGTTACAAAAATGTTTATTGAGCTTTGTGATCTTCATTTTTTTTAAAAATAAGCTCATTAAGCTTCCTAGATAAAAATTTATGGCCTTTTGAAGTTGGGCCTTCTACATCAAAAATAGTGTAAGAGCATATTTGGTGCATTTGATAGAGTTGTAAGAGGTATTTATACTTGTTAATTGAATTATGATGCATGTTATCACACAACATAAGGTATCTTTGAATGGATATAATGGATCCAAAATAGAGCACCCAAATTGGTGAGTGGATTATGATGAGCTTATGCCATGTTTCATGAATGTGCTATTTAGCCTAGGAGATCATTTTGGGATTTGGGTGTTAGTCTTTACTTGGGATTTGGTAACCACATTTTGGGTGGTTTTAGCTCATGGTTTCCTAATTTCTATTAGATGGTTTCATATATTACTTCAATAATTATTCTAGATCTCGTGTTGGTGATACTCTTATAAAGACTTAGACTCTAGAAGTGATTGTAACTGTTTGATTATTTAAATAATCCATTGAATTTGTTTGGAGTGTGGTTTGTTTCTCTCAATTTTTTTCCCCTATGTAAGTCATTGTGTTATGGTGCATTGTTTTTATGTAGGAATTATATTCTAATCTTCAACTTTCTTTAAAAATGTTAAAAAATGTAATAGTAAAATTTGTGTCTATCTTTTACTAATTGACATATGGTTGCAATTGACTACCTAGATCTTTGTGTTTGAGCCAAATATTGGACATAATATGTGTGATTATATCCAATGGGAAGATCAACTATAATTATTATCTAGATCATGATAATGTGGGTGGCCTTGGCTTAGTTAAAATGTGGCCTCAAGTTTTGAGTTCAATATTTAGCTAGTGTTGAGAATATAACTTTCCAAATCTTGATGAATATTTAGTTCACAACCATATAAATGACCTTATTCTTTTTGTGCATATTAATCTAACTATGTGGACTTGATTTTTGTCCTAATAAACTTTAGAAATAAATTCATATATTTTTTTCTATGTTATATGAAGAATGTGGTGATAAAAATAATTGTAATGACTTGCTATTAAGTGGGGATATCTACATGTTTTTTTAATCAAAATGATGACATTTTATAACAATTAAATGGTGTTGGGACAAGGTTGAATACATGTGAGATAGTTATATATCATGATGTCTGATGCTATAATGTAGTAATATTTTTTTGTCTCTATATTTTTTCTATTGATTGTTTAGTAGATTTTTATTGCTTCTTGCTTTGCATCTTAATAAAATGACATAGAGATTTTTTTATAAGTATATAAACGTAAATTCTCAAGTGGCCCAAATTGTGCATATGCTAAAAAAATGTAATGGAGTAGATTAGAAAAAATAGGTCAATGGAGAGGAAAAATAAATTTGAAATTAGGGGTCAAGACTATCATAGTGGTTGTGAACAAAGTCATAGTTACAATCACAATCTCATTTTGAAAATGAGATAAATAAAAGTGCCAAAAGATTCACATTCTACAATTTAAAAAGTATTAAATTCATTAACAAAAGAATTATTTAAATTAACATATGTACAAATAAAATTTATTTAATTTTTTTTTAAATACAATGATATAAATAAAGAGAAAATGATACACTTTTTTTCTTTACAATTATCTCATAATTAAATAATAAATATAAATTTAATCTCTATAAAAATACAAATTTAATAACATTTCATTTAAATTTCTTAATTATCTTTATATAAAAAGCATTCTAAATAAAATGACATAAAAATTTCTTTCTAAATATCATCTTTGATACCTCAATATTATCTATGAAACAAATGAATTAATAATCACCAATTTAAATAGTATATCCTACTTGTTAGAATTGGCTATGGATGCCAAGATCTATGGACCAAATGGAAAACACAAAGAAGAGAGAAAATAATGTGACAAGAATAAACTGTATTCAATGTCAATGATATAATATGCTTCAATGTACAAATGTAGTAGAGACCCTTTGATTATATAGCCAAGGTGAGTAAATAGGAGTGCATAAGATTATGACAAGTGTTGTAATCTTATGACATGGGACAACAATGAAAAACTATCACTCCACCTAAAGTGGAAAGTGATAATGTGATAACCACCACAAATAGTGGATCACTCACAAAAGGTGGAAACCTAATCACATGATATGTTTATGAAAGGTGGAGTTGATAAAATAATAAGAAGATAAGTCCACCAAAGGTGAAAATTCTCCAACAACTCCTATGTGGTCCCTAAGTAAACTTAACTAAGGTGTAATTATGACCTAAGACAAGGTACAAAATATTTAATTACACCAACACTACTCACAAAAGAAATTGTATTTAACTCTTATTATGTTTTTAAAATTTTAAATTATTTAAAAGATTTCGGAATTACATTTATCAAATAATAAAATATAAATTTTTATGACAAAGTGTTGAAATTGTATTTAATTCTTATAAATATATTTTTTAATTTTAAAATTATTTACAAGAGTTTCACAATTATATTTATCAAACAGTAAAGTATATTTTTTTCTGAAAAGATTTTAGTTCATATAATTATATTTTTTATATTTTAGAAAAGTAGAAGAATTTCACAATTTTATATATCAATCAAGTATTGTAAAAATACGTATGGAATCTTGAACTTATTAAAACCATTTAAAGCTACACATTTTTCTAATAATATCTCAATCTAATTTCAACCAACCTGCAACCGACACACACTATTCTCTCAAGCAAAATTATTAAACAAATAACTCACTGACCATACTACGTTCCAAAATAGTTTCCAATCTTTAAACAAAATTGGACTGGAATTTAGGTCAACTACTTTTCTACTTTTTCCGACGAGCAAAGTCAAACAAAGAAACTACACCTAAATTGTTCTGAACAAAAAAAAACTGTTTTTCTAATAACAAGAAATGTGTGTGGCTGTGAAAAAATGGAACCAGAAAATTTTAAATTGTAAAATACCGAGCTAAAATTGAAAAACAGTCCACAGACCATCAATTTCCAGCGCACAGACCATGAAATTCCAGCGTGCACGGCAACAAAACTACTTCACACGCAAAAATGGAGTCGCAGAATCTAAGTCGAATGTAGCCATAGATTTCGCTTGCGTTACGTTCTTTAATAACATTAAATAACAGCTTTCTCACTTTCTGCTATTCCAAGAAATCTGTATTGTTCAATCTTTTTCCTCTTTCTACTATTGTAAATAATTTGCAGAGTTCGAACGACGCCATAGAATGGTTACAGAGAGGAGCCATAGTGATTAGTAAGAGAAAAAACAAGTGTATTAAAAATGAAACAACAAATATCTGTATTTGGTTTGTAACCAGCACTAAAAATGCCGGAATATAATGTAATAGTGATGATACAGATGAATATAAACTAATGGAACAGAAAAGAAATAAAAAAATACAGCACCCTAATCAAGATCAAATTACAAACTGCTCGCCTAAACGTCTTCTGTAAAGACTGAGAAAAGAAAGAGAGTTATAATCTAGAAAACCTGTGGATCTGCTCAAAGCTTCACCTTGCAGTTCTTCTTGCTGATGTTAATACTGGCGTTGGCGTCCAGACTATCAATCACCAGGTCGCAGCGCACGCGGAAAGTGATCTTCATGGTTTTCAGTTTCCCAAACTTAACTTTCACTGGAACATCGGTCTTCAAAAGCAAGGGAATGTTTCCCTCTTGCCGCTGTGCAGTCAGCGACGTAACCATGTCACTGGTAATCTGGACATTCGTTCCGGTTAGAGTTACGTGCAAATTAGTAGTATTCTTGTGGCCCTGGTAAAAGGGAGGAAGATTGCCCTTGCAGAGCTCTGTGCCGGTGTAGAAAACCGCAAGATAACTGTCGTCTAAGTAATAAATTCCGATCTTTTTATTCGGATTCCTCGCTGTAACATCCACAGAAAACCGAGACGAAACGGTGGCGCCTGAACCGAGGGAGAAGGTGGTAATCCGAATGTTGTCGACTGAGTAATTGGGTATCCTGGGCTTGAAGACGGCGTAGAGAATGGCAGCAGCTATGGCGACGGTTACAATTAAGAGCAGCAGGAGGCAAAATGTCCAGACGAGGCAGCGGCAACAGATATTATGGCGGCGCCTGGATGGGCGGGGATAATATCTGGGGGCCTCTCGTGTGGGAATCATTTGCTCTTTGGGAAATTTAACGTCTCTAAGCTGGCCATGATTAGCGGCCGGGTCTCCTTTCTCGGACATAAGGCTCGATCTGGGAGCCAGAGGAGTGCTGGCCCGCGGGCTCCTTTGTGCGGCCTTCTCTACGTCCTCGTTGGCTGGATAAATGCGCTGTACATCGGCCATTGTAATCCTGCAACTGTTTGTGCTTCTCTTGGCAGAATGGAGCAGAAGGGGCGAGACTCGATCGTGTGTGGAAGGATGAAAGAATGGTTATGAAAATCTTGTTAAAAAGGCAGGGCGGCACTCAAAAGTTTGGAAACTTCCAAGAAATCCAGTCGGTAAGCCGCGTGGACACGTGCTAGGCGATGTAGAATATGAAGCCCGAGAAGCGCGTTCGTTTTGGCCAGGCGGCTGTCTCTAACTCCATCCGTGTTTCACTTGAAGCTCACCTACTATAACCAGTTTTTAAGTTACGTCAAGCGAGCTCAAACGTTATTTAAGGACGTTTTCGTGGTGAGTGTGGGTAACTGGACTTCGGATGCCATTGTCATACAGAAGGTTCTCACCTAATTCGTTTAACTACTAAATTCTTTTGATCCATGTTTTGTCTTGGTACACGCTACTGCTTGTTTTACTTGGACATTTTCAACGCGAATGTCGGTAGGTATTTTTTTTATCATACTGCAACTGGGTGGAGGCCGTAATGATATTGCAGAGACTCGCTGTAGGGAAGTTCCCTTGGGAAGGATGTAGTTGCCTTAACAGACTTCATCCCTCTTGTACAGAGACTTCATACTTACGTTGACCTAATTATTTAACTACCGGTTGTAGCAATAGGTTTACTGGGAACATCAAGAAATTGTTAGAGAAGTGTTTTGTTTTTAGTGTTTGGAAAAAAAGAGATGTAGGATTGATAAGGGTAATGAAATTATTATTAGAAAATAGAGAAATTATCTTTGTACATATATAATGAGACTAATCACATATATTTTAGGGGAATTTTTTTGATATTTTTTGGGATATTTTTTTTGGATTTTTAAGATATGTGTGTATATTTTTGGAATGAGAATTTATAGAATATTGATAGATTTGACAATCTTTATTTATTGTAGATATGATTTCCACACTCTATAATGTTATTGTATAAATCTTTTGGATTTGATTGTGACTATTTTCATTCATGACATTGTTGTCAATGTAACCATAATGGTTTATGCTTCTAATGTTGATTATTTGACTTTATGCTTTATGGTTTGTTAATATCGAAGTCGTGTTTTTGGGGGATATGTTGTCAACAATTATGAGTGATTGCAATAATTAGAATCACTTTTGGTTCATGTGTGTCCCATACAAGTCCAACATAATGCTAGAACTTAAGAATAATGAATAGTGATTGATCAAGTGGCTTGTCTTTTTTTTTTTTTTCTGTAAATAATAGCAACAACATTTTCAAGTGCACCATAGATTAGTCTAGTTGCAATACATAAATATGTATTTATCATAATGTGTTCATAGATGCACAATAACACCTTTGCCTATATTTGTTTATCATCTAAAATTAAAATTACACTTCACATTGTTCACTAGGTAATGCATTGTGCAATTGGCATGACCATTGATTTTAGCATTTGTTTACATGATATATTGCAACCAAATAATATTTTAGAAATAAGTATATTGATGAAAATAATTTATTTTGTTCACATATAAAATTGTATGTATAGGCGTGTAACGTTGAGGAGAACTGCTAATCTATTAGTGTTTCCTTGGAATTCATTATATTTGTAAGGAGGATATGAAATATTATTTGGGGAAGTTCATCCCAATGATGAAAAACCTTATCCTATATGACCATTGTTTGGGATCTATTCCAAAGTGTTGTCCCATGTGCTAACTTCATGTGCAAATTGGATTGACCCATACATGTGACAATTACCCTAGGTCACTAACAAGCATAATTGAGTGACCAATAAACACAAATTGTTTGTGATATGGGAATGCCTCACACAACCTAGTATTGATGCATTCTAATAACCTTGGTCTAATTCAAAGATCATTTCATCACTTAGAATGTAACAAATGAAACCCACACTCTTAAAAATTTGATAATTCTTGCCCTTGAAGAGGTACATGTGTTTTACTACCATGTGAAGTATTTCATGAATAGGCACATATTGTGGCAAAAAAAGGGTGGTTTTTCATGGGGAACATTTATAGAAAGGGAGGTTCAACTACTAAATAGCCCTAACTCTTTATAGATCAATTACCATTCCTTCCTTGGACACAATGTGTCCTAAGAGTTTCCATTTGATAACACAAAAGACCGATTTCTTTGGCTTGAGAGAAATACCATGCTCTCTACATCTTTTTAAAAACTATTTCCAAATATTTCAAATGATTTTCCCTTTTTAGAGAACACGATTAAATCATCTAAGTATATCACTATGATTTTGTTCCTCAAATCACAAAAAGACAAGTCCATGGCCTTTTGGAATTTATCCCCAACATTTATTAGTCCAAAAGGCAGTTGGTTATATGCAAACATACCCCAAAGCAGTTATGAAGGTCATTTTGCATTGGTCTTCTTTATCCACACTAATTTGATCATAACCAAAAAAAACATTGAGCATGGAGATCATCTCTACACCTGGAATTGTTTATAGGACATGTTCCATCACTAGTAAGGGATGGTTATCTTTCAAAAAGGAGTGATTCAGATTTTTGAAATTAACACATATTCTTCTTTCCCCTTTCTTCTTGTAGACTAGAACTATGTTTTCCAGCCAAGTGGAATGGTGAATAGAGTAGGTGATTCTTTCCTTCAATGTCTTATCAATCTCACGAAAGATTGCATCAATAATCTTAGGGTTTTAATTCCTTTTTCTTCCTAAATGGGTACATACTAGGTTTGAGAGGTATATGATGCCGCAACTATCCATTTGGATAAAATTATTCAATCATTATAATACCAAGAAAAAAAATCCTTATATTTCACCACTATAATTGAATTAATTTATCCCTATCCTCTTGTGTTCAACACTTGCCTATGCAAACCAATTTCAGAAAATCAGAGTTAGGCAACTTGACATAAAAAATTGAATAGGTTATTAACATAATTTGAAAAATATGTAAGAACAAAAGTTGTAGCTAATTGAATGTAGTTTCTAGGCTACTATTCCTTTTTTGGAAAAAAAAAAATTTTGTTTTGAGAAAATTAGAAACTTCAATGCAGTGGTATTAAATTTTCAGGAAAAAGATAAGCAGCAGGTGTATGTCTGACCACCCTAAGTACAAGAAAAAAAAAAAATCCTAAATTTTTCAAAATAAGTAGAGGACACTTGTATGAATGTGTTGGAATTTAAAAAAAAAAAAATCCATGTAAATAATTAGTTATGATTTTTTTATTCGAACTTTCAAAATTATTAAAACGTTTGTCTCTGACCACCATAACATGGTCAAAAAATTATGAAATTCATTTTTTTTTTAATCCTATAGTATGCAAAGCATAGAATGTGGTGCATTTTCTAGATTCAAAAAATATTAAGTAGTTTGATAGTTATAGAAGTTTTTCAATGAGCCTATCAATCAAGACTTTAGATGTAATGTAGGTAGAAAATCAATAATAATAATTTATTAAATTCAAAATAAGGAAAACGTTATATTGGTGGAAAGCTAACAATTTTTTCTAAAAACCTTTTTGTTTGATGAAATTCGAGTAAAAAAAGTCGTCAGCCACAAGGGCAAACTTCAGAAAACTAAAAAAAAATCAAAAGCACATTTTTTGGGTTGACTTTGCAGGTCAAGTAATTTGGAACCAAATATTGAGCCAATATCTATTTTGGTTTGGTAATAAAAAACCAAAACGAATATTCGTGTATATTGAATATCCGTTATTTATTTTTATCTATATTTATAATATATAATATTATGTATTATATAATATGTATTATATGTATTAAATGTATTATATGTATTATATGTATTATATGTAATATATTATATATTATATTATAGTATAGATTACTATATGATTATATTATATATTAAATTATAGTGTGTACATTATTATATTATTATATTATATATAGTATATAGATAGTAATATTATGTAATATATATTATATTTAATACATAGTATATTTTATATATTTATTGATGTGCGGCCAATTCACAAGAGAGAGAGGGAGGGAGTGAGAGGGACTTAAGATTGAGGGAGAGAGAAAGACCTAAGAGGGAGTGAGAGACCTGAGAGGGATGGGGAGAGAGAGCTGAGAAGGGGAGAGAGAGAGATAGATAGTTGAGAAGGAGGGAGGGAGGGATAGATAGAATGAGAGAGAGAGAGAGTTGAGAGGGAGAGAGAGAGAGTGAAATAATTGAGAGGGAGAAAGAGAGAGTCTTGAGATGGGGAGAGAGAGAGTCTTCAAATGGAGAGAGGGAGGGAGAGAAACCAAGAGAGAGAGACTTGAGAGAGATAAAGGGGGACTTGAGAGTGAGAGGGAGAGAGAGAGAGAGAGTTGAGAGGGAGAGCAGGAGGCAAAGAGGGAGAGAGAGACTTCAGAGGTAGAAAGGGAGGGAGAGATGAAGCTCTGAGAGACTTGAGAGAGAGAGGAGAGAGGGACCTGAGAGTGAGAGGGAGAGACAAATAGAGAGTTGAGACAGACAGAGGGAGGTAGAGACAAAGAGAGAAAAGTCTTCCTCTTTTTTTCCTCCAAACGAGTAGAAAACTAACACAATTCCACTTAAAAAATTGTTTGCATGATGCCTTTGTTCAAAAAATCAATCCAAATTGCAAGTTGAAGACTTGTAAGGAAATTTTTTGATAGAAACTAGCTCAAGTTGTTGCAGTCGGCCATACATGTGAAGTTGCAAAATTCACAGTAAAAGTTTGTTAGTAAATTTTTAAAAAATGGTAAAAGAGAAACAAGATCCCATTTTACAATCGAGATCCTATATTAAATGGGATCCCATTTCTATTTCATAGGGTTCAAACATTTAATATTGCGAAACGGGATCCCAATTTACAAAATAGGATCCCACGTCTAAAAATTTGAACTTCTCCTTGGTTTGTGGTTAGGTTTTTGGATTGTATTTTGGTTTGGGAAAAGCACTGGGGATCTAAACCTAGGCCTTCAACCTGGTTTGACCTGCAAGTTGAAGGTCCTAACAATGTCACAGAAAAATACTGAGTTTAGACATATGTGGGCTGACAAAAAAAATTGCAATTTTTTTTGACAAAATTAAAACCCACTAGAGATGAGACAATGTAGACTCCAAATATGTCATATTTTTACAATTGGATTATTTTTCAATTTTTCAATTAATTTCTAATGAAAATGGTCTATAAACTTGAAATTTCAAGGTTTTTTAGTATTTTAATAACTTGTTATTAAAAAAAATAATTGTAAAATGAATTCCAAAAAAAAGTACTTCAAACAATTCTTTTCAATTTAAAAAAAATAAAAAAATGATGATTTTTTGTAAACGACATACACGATGCTTTTTTCAAAACGACAAATATGGTTAATAGAAATTTAACAAAATAAAAATTTCAATAAAAAATTACAAAAGAATTTGAAAACATGCTTCAGTGAGTTACAAATATTTTCCCAAAAGGATTTAGAAAAAGACAATAATTTAGGTCAAAATATGGATGACGTACACATGCATGGTATGGTAAAAAAAGTGAGTTTTAAACTGTGGTTTTTAGAAACGCCTATTGAAAATCAATTTGTAGCATCTGGGTATTGAAATAAATTACATATTTGGAAACTACACTTTGAGTACTACATTTTATGATTAGTGACTTTTTCCAAGATTTCATCTCTAAGTGCTTCAAATTTTTAGGTCAAATGTTGCAAATTTTGAAAAATTAGGAAAAACACCCACTTTTTGGCCAAAAAGTGGACTCAACTTCTTGCCAACACCCAATATTCAATTTGTTGATGATACAAATTTGTTCCCCTTATTGGAGGAAGATAATATCTCCAACCTAATAGTGAAACTAATCACCTTTTATGCTTCCTCAAGATAAAAAATATCTCTCTAAGTCAGTTATGTTGGGATGGGAGGATAAGCCCCCAAGTTGGGTGAATAAGTTTGAAATCCAATGGGGGGGACCCCATAAGCAGGTAAGATACTTGAGAATATCGCTTGTTGTGTGTCCAAATCTAAAAGAGATGTGTTTTTGGATTAAAGGCAGGACTGAGAAAAAAATTGAGAAATGAAATAGGTAGTACCTCTCTCTGATAGGAAGAATCTAGGTCTATTAGAAGATATTGTCTTCATAAAATTTGTAATTTTCTTTGGTGTGGTTGTTTAGTAGCTATAAATTTGATTAAATTCAGAAAATGGTGCAAAATTTTCTTCGATCAGATGGGAAGGGCAATAAGAAAAAACATGTTGTCAAGTGGAGCTGGTTTTTTCTAAGTAGGGTAGATGGAGGGCTTGGTTTGAAAGATTTAAAATTTCAAGGCATAGCCTTGGTAGCTAAATGGATTTTCAAGGCACTAGATGGAGAAGAGCCTTGGAAAGTATTGATCAAAAGTAATATTCAAAGAGAAACTCCCAAGCATGCAAGAAATTGGAAAAATATCCCCCTCAATGACCTTAGTAGCCAACACCCTATATCCCCGGAAGGCTCGGTTATGTTCAAAATCATATGGAGGGCATAGGAGTATTCCAAAGAGCTCATTACTAACTCTTAGTCCTCACAAGACAATATAATATATTCACACGGGTCTATTTGGAGGAATCTCAAGTACAATGGTAAGCCTTTAGAACTCCTACAGGGGTGCTCAACTGAGAATTGGGCCAATAAAGGTATTAAAAGCTTCATAGACATCCTTAAGGATGGGCTTCTGAAATATTAGACTAAATTCAACATACCTAAAAATTAGTGGAGAACCTACTTTGTTGTAAGAGAAACATGCAAGGAAATGAACTGGCTAATAACCTAAAGGCTAAATATAGAACAATACAAGGATCTCCAATGGTCTGATGGAACTAGTATTATCAAACCTTAATGCCAAAACCATTTACAACTCTCTCAGGCATGTGCAGGATCATGATGGGCCAAAAAGTGGCGATATAAAAAACGTAGTGTTTTGCACTCGACAAAAAATGCGAAAATCTTGAATTGACTTTTTTTTGGGTTGGGTCTCATTACATTGCTCCATACCAATGCCCAAGCCTAAGTTTTACAAATTGGGTATCCAATTTTTAAAAGTAAAAAAAATTGGATATCCAATTTGAATCAGATATCTGATCTGGGGTCGGGCAATATAAATTAAAAAAAGGTAATTTCAAATTCATTTTAACACTTTGAAAGGTCCAACGACTCAAACAATGATAGTGGTCATGAATTTGAATCCGTTCTTAGCTGATATCGGATTTTGGAGGTAAGTCTTTGGTTTTTTTTTTAATTTTAATCATTTTTTGTTTGAGTTTTGTATAATTTTAACTAATTTTAATAGTTTTTTCTTAAAAATTATGGTGTTTTATAGATTTTTATTAAAAACTAGGGTTTTTTACAATAATTTCATTTATATTGTGTGATTTCAATTAGATTAATTAGTTTTGAACTTCAACCAGGTATTATGGCTAAGAATCAAAACCCACAAATTCCAAACCCTTCACCACTTCCGCACCCATCAATTGAAGAGTTAATTGGTAAAAAATTGGAGCAATTGAGGGGCATTTGTGATGTTTATAAGACAATCCATCAATTAAGGAAGATGACAAACACATTGAAAGAAATAATTAAAAATATAGAAACCCTCTCCACCCAATATAATTCCTTTCTTTCATGGTGATAAAGCATGAGGGAATATTACTCCTATGGATTGTCTTATGAAGATATGAAAGATCTCAGAATAACAAAAACCCAAATAGCCTCTTTATTTGTTAACCCCCGCATTGGTCTGCCAGTTAATGTTAATAAACCAAAAAAAATTATAAAATGGTGCATGAATAAGGACATTGTAGATAACTTTTGGGATCGTTGGTGCAAGGTTTATGATAAACCACCCAACAAAAATAGTGATGTACCATTTTACTTTATTAAAAAATTATACGCTAAGTTTGTGTTAGGGCATCATGTCAATTACTTTGACATTAAACCCTTCCTGGGCGTAGGTGGAGGTATGCCCCAGGATAGACTAGGGGCAGTTAGAATGGTCCAAGGCCTATATGTTCGCCCTCCTCCCCTTCCCCACCCACCTTCAGTACATCATCCAGATATTATCGAGGATGCAACCACATAGACTATTCATGCTATTCACTCTTTGAGTGATCTTTTCATTTCCCATACTACTATAGTAGCTAAGCCACATGTTGGCAATGTTGGTGATGGATCGAGTGTTGTTGAATCATCCTCCTTAGGTCCACATATCTGTGTGCTACATACTTGCACTATGTGCCACTAGATACGCTTGGTTCCTCTTGTACAACTCGTTGATCATCCCTTGGACACATCTAATTATGACCTCCATGATGTGGATGTTATAGGAGATCAAATGTAGGAAATTGGAGCACACCCTATAGAGTCCTCTACTGCTAGAGAGGAGGATGTTGGAATAGTTACATAGGTAAGATTTAAGTTGAAAATTCATCTTGCATTTGTTTTTAAATGAATATTAATAAGAGATAGTATTAAGTATTAATATTTATTTACATGGTCTATTTAACAGCTTATGTCTAAGGGGGAGCTTACACAAGTTACTAATAGCACCTTCAGAGCCATTTCATTTGGCCTCGACATGCACGTCGTATATATTTTCACACTCGTTTACATTTTTTTATTATATACTTGCTTGTCATTTGTATTGTCATTAATGAAATTATATATATATTAACTTATATGTTTATCTTATTTTCCTCTTGTAGGAAACACCTAGAGGGAGTGAGGTGTAGCACTCTCTAGACTTTAGAGGTGCAATGGTAGAGAAAGGAAAGGTAATTAAACTCAAATTTGATTGAATTAAGTTTGTTAAGATCTTATATACTGATTATACATACATCAATATAGATTGGTAGTTTCATATACTTGTCATTTTTATATGTACAGGCCGTTATGAGCTACACATCCTTGTTGACAAGTGTCACAACACCTGAAGGAGTAGGAGTTGGAAAACTTGAAGGAGTAGGTGTTGAAACACCTCAAGGAGGAATTGTGTTTGGTAAATATGTTCCTATTACTGACAATTGTATTGCTAACTTGTATCAATTTTATGTTTTTGTTCACATATATAGATTGGCATTGCAAAAGTTGATATGAATAGTTCTTTGAGAGGGGTATATTCTAGGACTCCTGACGTTTTGAAGAGACATATATATGAGGTAATCACGATTTAAATTTTAGAGTTCAATTATAATTCAATGTATATTGATTTTGATGTTAATTATTCGATTTTAAATTATATAATATAACTAATCTCAATTATGGTTTGAATTTTTCTTGTGCAATTTCCTTCAGAGCCAAAGAGTGCTTCAAAGAGGCTCCATTTTGATGATCAACCAATATTTTAAGATGAGATAGACATTTTGGCATGTATGTTTTTAATAGATATCGAGATGACATATGACACATTTTATAAAACTTTGTTTGAGTTGGTGTTGATTCCAATTTTGTATATGGACATACACTTGATTATTGGATAATTTGATATATATAAGTTGAGAATTGAAATATTTTGTTCCTCATGTGCATGATTATTCGAAGGAATATATAGTGAAGCTTCTCAAACAAGAATGGCATTGCATGATTGACATGTGATTATTTCTTTATAATTGGACAACAGTCAACTATGCAAACAATTTAAAATATGTTCATGATAGCTTTTTGTTTGAATATGTGTTATCACACATTTCTCTTATATACAGATATCATGAAACTTTCAACAAATGTGTGGAATACTTAAAAGTATTCACATCATGCATGTAAGATACATATTGATATGGTTTTAATTTCTAATAGTCTCAATCATGAAGGGAATGAGTGCTCTACTTTCACCCTTTTTGTATATCATGAAGGATGAATCAAATTCATTTTTAATTTTTTTTCTTTGGAGGAACATCTCGATGCAAATTTTCATCATGATAAAAAGGAATGGATTCTTAGCTTCTTGCTCATAGAAAGGTTGGTGAATATTTTTTTTTTTGCTATAATTAGAGTACCATTTTTAGTATGATTCTTGATGTATTAAAAGTTACTATTCCTCTTACAAGTCAGAAATAGTAAGACAAAATAGTTTAACTTATACATAATGGAAATAGACTATCAAAAACATAAGCATTTCAATGCATGTATCTCTTCTAGGTCTAGGTTAACAAGTAATTTAGTTGAGAGAATTAGTTGTCAAGCTTTGCTTTTCACTGTACCAAATGAAATAATAAAAATTGACTAATTATAGGCTTCAATTGTTACAATATGTTATAGGAGAATTTATTCGTAGTGTTCTTACATTTTGAGGACCATTGAAAGAGGGAACAATGTTTCTAAAATTAATATATACTTGATTCAGAGGGTTGGAATGTATTAAGAGGCCATTCCACCTACTGTTCATGTTGTGATTCAGTGGAATAGGCCTGGTTAGAATAATATTTGGTGTAGGAATAGGTATCTAGTTGTTTCAAATACATTTGGTGGAAATTTCCATGTTGCCCCTATGGAAAAAGCATGAATTTAGGCCCAAGAGGCATAGCTTGAAGTAGTAGATTAAAGCAATAGTTTGGAAGAATGTTAGAACCTATTTGTTTTAGTGTTAATAGGTGGATTTTGATGTGATGGAAGGTCTGCAAAGGTAGGGTAGGTCATTTAGATGTTTGGGCTTGAAGCCCTAGTTGAACAAAGAGTGAAAATGAGTGAAATTGAGAGGTTTTAAGAAGGAAATATGTGAGAATTTTGGGGCCAACATAATTTGAAGGTGAAATAATAATTTTAGAAAAGATTTTGAAGTTGAATGAGGTCTGGAGATGGGTTTTTCAATAAACCCCTGCTTATTTGGTGAAAAATGAGGGTTTCATGAAAGAGGGTCTTAGCAAGCAATTTTTGACTTAGTGGCTGAAGAATTTGTGCTTTTGGAGGTAGTTTGAGGAATGTCTAATGGTATTTTGAGTGGATAGCAAGATGGAAGGAGTGTTCCTTTGTTAAAGTGGGATAATTGGAGCCCCTTTTCCAACATTCAAGGTCAATCTGATGGTATGGTTCCAAACTAAGTACATGTGATTCTGTGATTTGTTTCTTGAGTGTAATAAGGTCATCCATGACCATTTGGAGTCATTTAGAGTCATTTTGAAGTGATTTGGGGTCATTTTTCAAAAAAATGTTATAAGTTGTCAACTTGCTAAAATGTTGTCAAGCAACTTTTGCAAGAAAGTGCAAAAATGAAGTTTTATTAACAAATTGTTTAAAAAGTGGTTGTAAATAGTTGGTATGCATCTGGGTGGGTACGTTTACGCTAGACATGGTCCTTTTACAAACTGAAACACGCGGAATCGCTCTGAGCTACAATCAATTGACAGATTTCCTTAAGCATCCAAAGTGCAAAATGGTTGCAAACTTCAACATACTCGTATTATGACATCATGGCACTTAAAAAATTCTTGTCTAACCCTATGGGATTAAATTGGGCCCCTATACAATAACCTCTCTTATTTTTCACTATCTCGGAGGCATTTTCCTATGGTGGCGAATTCTCGCTCAGGAAAAAGTTTTCAAATGCAAGTAGTTGACAGTTGCAAAGTGGTGCAACATTTGTTCTACAACACTTGTGACCAAATGAATTGTTCCAATTCATTCAGGTGGGTATTTTTACGCTAGGAATAGTTCTCTTTCACACTGAAACATGTAGAATTGCTCCAAGCTACATTCAACTGATAGATTCCCTAAGAGTCCAAAGTGCAAAATGGCTGCAAACTTATACATGCTCGTATTTGGACACCGTGACACTTAGAAATTTATCGTCTGACCCTATAGGATTGTGTTTGGCACCCCTACAATAACCTCTCTATGTTTTTTCTATCTCAGAGGTATTTTCTTGTATTGGCGAATTCACGCTTGGGAAAAAAGTTATCAAATGCAAGTAGTTGAAAGTTGCAAAGTGGTGCAACTTTCATTTTGCAACTCATGTGACTAAATAGACTATTCTAACGTGTATGGGTAGGTATTTTTATGCCAATAATGGTCATTTTTTGCATCGAAACACTTAAAATCACTCTGAGCTACATTCAACTGGCAGATTCCCTTAAGAGTCCAAAGTGCAAAATGGTTGCAAACTTCAGCATGCTCGTATTTGGATATTGTGACACTTAGAAGTTTCTCATCTAACCCTATGGGATCACTTTGGGCCCCTCTATAATAACCTCTCTCAATTTTTGCTATCTTAGAGGTGTTTTCCTATGGTGGTGAATTCTCACTTGGGGAAAAAGTTGTCAAATGCAAGTAGTTGAAAGTTGCAAAGTGGTGCAACTTCCATTCTGCAACTTGTGTGACCACAAACGGATTTTTTTGACACATCTGAGTGGGTATGTTTATGATAGGAATGGTCCTCTTTTGCACCAAAACACACTGAATCACCCCGAGCTACATTCAACCAACAGATCCCTTAAGAGTCCAAAGTGCAAAATGGTTGCAAACTTCAACATGCTCATATTTGGACACCATGACGCTTAGAAACATCTCATTTGATCCTATGGGATCATGTTGGGCCTCTCTACAGTAAAATCTCTCGATTTTTTCTATCTCAAAGGCATTTTCATGTGGTGGCGAATTCTCGATTGGGGAAAAAGTTGTCAAATACAAATAGTTGAAAGTTGCAAAGTGGTGAAACTTCTGTTCTACAGCTTGTGTGACCAAACGGACTATTCTGACATGTCTAAGTGGGTACATTTATGCTAGGCATGGTCCTCTTTTGCACAGAAACACGTGGAATCACTCTGAGCTACATTCAACCGACAGATTCCCTTAAGAGCCCAAAGTGCAAAATTGCTACAAACTTCAACATGCTCATATTTGGACACCGTGACACTTAGAAACTTCTCATTTGACCCTATGGGATCATGTTGGACTCCTCTACAATAACCTCTCTCATTTTTCACTATCTCAGAGGTGTTTTCCTGTGGTGGCGAATTCTCGCTTGGGGAAAAAGTTGTCACATGCAAGTAGTTGAAAGTTGCAAAGTGGTGCAAATTTCGTTCTGCAATTTGTGTGACCAAATGGATTGTTCTGAAACATCCAAGTGGGTACATTTATGCTAGGCATGGTCCTCTTTCATATCGAAACAAGTGAAATCGCTCTGAGCTACATTCAACCGACAAATTCCCTTAAGAGTCCAAAGTGCAAAATGGTTGAAAATTTTAGCATGCTCATATTTAGACACCATGACACTTAGAAAATTCTTGTTTGACCCTATTGGATTGCGTTGGTCCCCTCTACAATAACCTCTCTCGGTTTTCACTATCTTGAAGGCATTTTCTTGTGGTGGAGAATTCTCGCTTGGGGAAAACGTTGTCAAACGCAAGTAGTGTGACCAAACAGACTATTCTGATGCATCCGGGAGGGTACATTTGTGCTAGGCATGGTCCTCTTTCGCACTGAAACATGTGGAATCGCTCTAAGGCCTTTTCTCGTGGTGGTGAATTCTCTCTTGGGAAAAACGTTGTCAAATGCAAGTAGTTGAGTGTGTAAAAATGATGTTTAAGCCATTCCACCCATTGTATCCTACTATAACTCAATGGAATGGCATAATTAGGGGTAGGGGACATATGTGTATAGTTTTTGGAGCAGGAGAGGTGAGTTGAAATTAGGCTTTTTCACTGTTTTAGACCCCCAATTAGGTCACTTTTACAAAGGACCTATGCCTTAAACTTTCCTTTTCACCCAAATTTTGATTGGGAAGCACTCACCAGCCAACATAACCCAAAATTCCATAATTATTTTTCAGAAATGCATTTCCCAAAGCACCCTACCATGAAACCCTCATTTCTTGCACTTTACATGGGGGGTTTATTGAAAAACAACCTTCTAGAGCATATATAACCTAGCCAATTCCTCCAACACTTCATAAAAGACCTAAAAAAACTCAAAATATCAAGAGATCTCTATTTCCCCCAAGAATTCTATCATTTGCTGACTCAAACCACCCGATTTCACCTAGAAATGCACTATTTTCCACCTAGGGCATCATGCCAAACCAACCAAAAGACATTCCCTACACACAAAACTCATTATTCACCCAATTTATACCTATTAAAACCTATCTAGGTCATCCCATCAAGCCACAACATGTACAATAGATGAGATGGCCTATTTAAGCATTTTTAAACCCTCAAAACACAAGTTTCAACTGCCTATAGTAATTTTGCCACCAAATACACAAAAATCAACAAAAAATTTTAACTCCAAAGCTAAAATGGAGATAGATCTACTTCCCACCGAATTTACATCATTAGAAACCAATAAATTAATGTACAAAGCCTTGAAACTGAATTTTTTTTGGAAAAACACAAAATTTGGCAAAAACAAGGAACTTTATTTGATTTCCCTTCACAAAAGTATGAATCAACCTTGAATTCGAGTTTATACAATATTTTTAACACTTTTACGACTAGTTCCAACCTCGTAAACTGACTCAACAACATTTTAAACCAATATGACCGTTGGTGTTCCACCTTTTGCACTTTCAATATGACAATTTTTACAAAATATGCATTTTTTGCATTTTTGACTCCAATGACCCTCCAAAAAATAAAAATGCCATTAAATAGTCCCAATGGACCCTAAAACACATAAATCACTTTATTCCTAACACAAGTTTTAAAATTTGACTTTTCATATGCCATTTTGCAAAATTTGGCAATTTTGCATTACAACTTTGCATTATTTTGCAATTTTTGACGTATTGACACAAAAATGACTCAAGATGAATCCAAACCACCCCTAATACATGTAAATGGTCTAATAAGACCTTATTTAATGTAAAATACTCACCACAACTATATCTAACATACTAACCCCTCCTAGAGCAATGCTCATTTGCTTGGTTCTCCTGCACCACTTTACAACTTCACTTAGTTTCTCTTGTAGGTGTCCAATAGAGGTTTCTTCACCTCAAATCCCCAATATAGTTTCAAACCCACTAATCAAATACATTTTTAGACACCCTTTATGTTCTTAGACCTAAAAAAAGACTCAAAAACTAACATACCTAATACTAGACCATGTTTCCAAAACTTGCAAATTGAAACTTTCATGTTGCCCTTGCACCAAAAATCCATGCCTACAACATTAAAGCATACAATCTACAAAATAAACATCATAAGGGAGATTTAAGAATGGTAATAGAAAAATAAGATTTTTTTAATCGAAAAATTGTAAGGTTATACAATGATATATATTGATAAAATTATATACAATATGGGTATGTGCAGGATCATCATGGAAAAAACAGGCCCTTAAGTGGCAGTAAAATTCAGAAAATCAGAGTTAGGCCACTTGATGTAAAAATTAGAATAAGATATCTATATTATTTCAAAAATATGTAAGAATAGAATCTGTAGAAAATTGAATGTAGTTTCTAGACTACTAGGTTTTATAAAAAAAATAAAGATCTATTTGGTGAGAATTTGAAATTTCAATGCAGTAGTACTTAAATTTCAGGGAAAAAATAAGAAGTAGGTGTCTGTCTGACCACCCTAACCATAATAAAATGATAATATTTTTTTATAATATTTTAGATATAAGTAGGGAACTCATGTCCCGATGTGATGCATATTTTTTTGTAATTTATTTCCTTGTAAATAGTTAATTATGATTTTTTTATTACAACTTTTAAAAAATATAAAAAGTCGTATGTGTGACCACCTTAACTTGGTCAAAACTTCACGAAATTCAATTCTTTTTCTTTTAATCCTATAGTATGTGAAGCATAGCATGTGATGCATGTTTTGGATTCAAAAAATGTGATACCTTTTGAAAGCTATATATATTTTTTCAATCAGCCTATCAATCAGGACTTTAGTCGTAATTCAAATAGAAAATGAATAATAATTATTTATTAAATTCAAAGTAAAGAATAATTTATATTGCTGGAAATTTGAGAATATCCTTTAAAAACCCTTTTCGTTTCATCAATTTTTGGTTAAAAAAAAAGTCATCAGCCACATGGGCCATCATATCACTTAGATATCGCCACTTTTTGGCCCATCATGATCCTGCACATACCCATATATCCAAAAAATCTATTCAAGCTTAGTATAAAGGAGTCATATGGACATAAAATTTCATGTATATATCGATATTACAAAACATATTTCCCTCTAGGGGAAGGAAATAGATCCCATGTTGACTTTAAAATTCAACTGGATGGAGTGACTGTTGGTTCTCTTGTCTTTCAAACATGCTCGCTAGTCCTCCTCTCTTCACTCTCGACATTGAAAATACAATTTACCATAGTAACAAAATGTTTCAGTAATAAGACTAAATAAAAATAGATTGAAGAGAATTATTTGTTTTGATTATAGATAGAAAAATTGCAAAAAGATGCATATGGAACTAAAAGCTTTGAAAATGTTGTATCCATATTAGAGAACTACCTTAATTTCAACTTCTTCAACTGTATCCCAGTTGTCCCATCAGCCAACCAATTACTTTTTGCAAGTATTAAATAAATAACACTAATGAACTTAAGAATAATGAATCTAAGCATTGTACCTTCCATTATTGAATATGATATTCAAGTGTGCCTGAAGGGTCATCTCTTTGCTTAAGAGTATCCAATATTGCTTCATGATCAACATTACTAAGTGTCCATAGTTGTTTTGTGTTTGTTTTGACGTATGCTTCAATGACTTAACATTTTCTGCTATAACAAGGTGCGAATGTACATGACAGTGGTTTTGTGTTTCTCATAGTCTTAAAATGAAGCTATGCCATTCTTTCTAATCATGTATGTTCACAACCAAGTTCCTGTAACCACAACTAAACCTATAGGATACATGAACCCATCATCATATTCCATCAGTTGTCTTAGCTTATGATTTACTCTCACACATCGAGCCAACCAATAGTCTAATCTCTCTTCATTCCCCTACGATGAAACAACTACAAAAACATGTCCTGACAGTAGTAGATTTAAGAGACAGTCATAATCAACTGAACTTTCCATTGTGTCATTTGTCATCGATACTGTTTGAGATAAAGGAGTTAGATATTGTGGAACCCATGTATCTACCCACTCACTTGACTCACATTGATCCCATTGGCACTGAATACAATTCTGACAAAAACAAGTCAACTCTCATGTCCAAATGGTCCATGTGCTTGCATCTGAGCTTCAAAATTAATACATCTTTGAAGAATCTTTGATTGTATGGAAATCCAATCTGCCTCCCACAATGCCCTTCTCAACCAACCAAAAGAATCTGCGCACTATTGAATCTGAAAGTGTCCCTCCCTATGATAGTGTTGAACTACACCAATCAACAATAGAATGTGCATCACTGAATTTTTCTCGTAAAATATTTAATTTCTCCTTAACTAGAGCTCTATTTACACATGCACCTACTTCATCATGCTCCCCTTTCCCATGCCTAGCTTCAAAAAGACTCCAAATATGAGGTACACCCTTCTCTACATGAATTCTACTCAACCAATAAAACATAGGAGCATTCTTGAATTGACCTGTGCAGTTATCTGACCAAATGAGATGTCAACCCACTATTATATCATGCTCATGTGAGATGTCAGCCCACTATTATATCATTCTCATGCGAGATGTCAGATTGTTGTTATATCATGCTCATGCAAGAACCCAATAAAATTCTCAAAACAATGTTGGACATACTCAGGCGAGTGAGATCTATCATTACTCATATAAAAATGATACTCTCTGATTATCTTTTGATCGTATTTTATACTATCAGGTGCATGTCTATATGTTATGTGGACAAAAATAGCAATCTGAACGGAATTGTAATACTGAGATCGTACCTCATTTTGTGGTTGCAATGTGTAGTTTTATGCAAAATCAACTACTAATATAATAGTGCCAATCGAAAAGGAGTCCTTACACATCCTGAATTGTTGATCCAGCCATTGAGACCTATGGCTATGCCTTGCGTACTTGTAGTAAATATTGTCCTTAAAATTTGAAATAAAATCAGCAATACTGCATTCTTTTGTAAACAACTCACATCTAGAACCTTCACCTCCACTCTTCAAAGTATATTTGACTATCTCATATCTCTTATTATCGACAAGCTTCTTTCCAACTTCATGTTCGAAACCCTCATGAAAAAATTAAACAAACTTTGATAAACCACCAAATTGTGAGCACTTCGCATTTAAGCAATCATTTCTATAGAAAAAGAAACCATCATCTCTAGAACATAAAAATAGATCTAGAAAGTCCCTTGATTATTTTGGAGATTCATTGCACCACACTCTTGCAAAATTTCATTAGTATGCAAAGTAGAATAGATATAGCGTAATAGTTCATAGTACATTGAAAACTCCACATGCTATTTGCAACAACAAGTATTACAAATTTTAAGAGGCACACAATAAAATGGCTTCAAACCCTCAAAAGTCCTTAGTGATATTTCTATATTTGGATGTGTTTCAATAAAAAAATTGAACAACATTGTTTGGCTTGATTCCAAGAAATGTTTAGGATGTGGTGTATGGTCTCGATTGCCAATTCTTAACTTTAAAACATCCTTTGCATTGGGTGATACTCTATAGTTATCATGCCAAATTGTTGAATTACCTGCTTTATATTATTGGTTAGCTTCTTATCAACATATGGAAGGCTCTCAAAAAATGCCCATGTATCATTTTGAAGAGGATCATCTATTCTTTTTCTTTTTGCAAGTGCTCTATCCAAAATTTTATGATTTATGTCAAAATCAATACAATTTTGTCTCATATTTAGCGAGCCTTTTTCAATTGATGGCTTACTAGGGCGATTGTAATGACTCTCTGAGAAACTCTCTTATCTTTTTCCTTGTTATTTTTTCCAATATCTACTTGAGAGCATTAAAAAGATTTATGACAATAATAGAATTGTTTTTGGTCTTCTTGTTCACATGAATCTTCAATTTGGCTAGCAAAGGTCTCATCTTTTGTATCTCTAGAAATTGTACAAAAATTTGGCATTGCTTGGTCAATGTCTTATTCCTAAAATATTGGTTGAAAATTTGTGTAGCCCACAACCGAACGGTTCATGTTGACCTCTTGCCTTCAAAATTGTTTATAATGTTCTCATCAATTTCAAGTAACCATTTAGGGGTTCTTGAAGGTCTTGTATTTGGAATATGTCCTTCTTCTTTTCCCATGTAATTTGGTGAAATATAATTTAAACGTGGTTCAATATTATGCTCAACATCTTCAATTCCAACATTTCCAGCTTGAACATTTTCAATATCAATTTCAATATTATGTTCAACATCTTCAATTCCAACATTTCCAACTTGAAAATTTTGAATATCAATTTCAATAATTTCATTCCCAATTTCAATATCATGGTCAACATCTTCAATTCCAAAATTTTCACCTTGAACATTTTCAATATCAATTTCAACATTAGGATTCCCAATTTTTATTTTTTTTGATGAATTTTCCAGCTATCTATATTAAAAGAGATATAGTTACAAAATTCACAAAAAAGGGTTGGGTGGTAGGAAAGCACACCCTAAAAGTCACATGGGCCCAACCCAGCAAAAATCAACTAAAGTCACATGGGCCTAGCCCAAAAATAAAATAACAGAAAGAAAATTATGAAGCTAAAGCAGTGCCAGTAGATCCTAGGGGATCCTAGTCATTCAGATTTTCTCCCCATACATCAACAGGGTTAGGAGTGATGTCAGGAGAAGCACCCCAACCATCATCATTCTTATCTTCTTTATCTTTATCCTTGCGCCGAGGCGAGATTGCGAGAGCAAGCCGTGGAAAGCTTTTACCAGTGGAGGGCCAACTAGAGCCAGAGTTAGGAGGAGCATCCGAAGGCCACCTAGAACCACCACCACTGTTCCTTGACACACCACTAGAGTGCCAACGCTGACCAGGACACGGCAGAGGAGAACGAGCCCATCTGGGAGGATGAGAATCCCTCTAAGGAGGAGGCTGGGAGCGAGCCCACGTGGAGTCACTTTGCTTCTAGCCCCGAGAGGGCGACCGACGACGGGACGAGGAGGGTGAGTTAGGAATCCGAGCCACAGTACAAGGGGCATTGCCCCAGTGGTCCAGGAGAACCTATAGGTGAGTCACTTCCAGTGCAACCTTGATGGCTTGCACTTGAATCTATAACATAACATTAGAGCATATAACAACTTTAGCATAAAGAGATACATTAATAGCTAAATGCGAATGAGCAAAAATACAAGCATTTCTGTCTTTCTAGATGCTGAAAAGGATTTCCACTCTAAAAGTGTGCCAAATCTGGGTGAACTTAGCTAGGGTTCCAGACGGGTCCCCCAATAGAACCATATGCCACGAAAAGGGTTCAGGCCTAAAAAGTCGAAAGAAATCATGAATCCAAGTCCAGAACTACTGAGCTCTAGGACAAAACCAAAAAAGGTGCTTGAAGCTTTCAGGCTACCCACAAAACAGGCAGTGAGGGTCAGAGACCCCCAAATGAATCAGCCGAGAACCCACAGGCAAGCCTTGGAAAAGAATACACCAAGCAAAGTGGGCCAGCTTCGAATTAACAATTGCAGACCAAATGGCATCAAACCTCCTGCGCCAAGTAAAGGCCGAGGAGTGAAGAAGCCACCTTTGGTTCAAAGAGTTGAGCATAGGGAAATGGGGTGAAAGCCACTTGTAACCGAGTCGCGGCTTGTAGCTCCTTAGAGGAGTATCTAGAAACCATTTCCAGTCTTTCCACCAAGGTTTGTGCCCACGAATACCAACTTTGTGAAGAATCTCTACCGGAATGGCATTCCCCAGTCCGTCAAAAGTAGGACAGTCCTGGTTTTGAAGGCTGTAATGAGCTTTAAAAGCATCCCACTACAAAAAACTCGTGGTAGGCTGGTGGAAGAGCTAGTGCAAAGTCTGAATGCCCTTCTTATGAAATCAGAGAGCTTTGAGCCAAGGCGACTTGGCCAGGGGTTGACCATTTTGGGCCAAAAGGGGAGACCACCAGAGATTATGCTGGTTGATGGAAAGCCCATCACGAAACTTGACCCCAGCCCAATGGAGCCAAGGCTTGACATTTTCCCAAGAACACCAAATGCTTTTAGCCACAAAGGAACCTATAATTTGAACCGGCTCCCTCATAACCAGAAGGGTTTGGAAGCTGATACCTTTCCAGGCAGGTCTATGAATAGGAAACCTAGACTGAATACAATGTCTGAGGAGAACTTTCTAGGCTTCATCCCTAGTAAGCGCATGGATGATCCATTTGAAACAGAGGCCAATTCCTTGTTGTTGAGTGGAAAGCAAGCCGAGCCCTCCCAACTCCTTGGGAAGATAGAAAAATTCCCAAGCGACCCGATGAAAGCCCTTATGGGTCTCAGAAGAGACCCAAAGAAAATCGAGAAGTAACTTCTCAAGCCTGTTGTAGGCGGCTTTAGAAGGAGCCCAACAGGAAGAATAGTAGACGTGGGTGGCAACCAAGATTTTAGAGCACACCTGGAATTTGCCTGCCAGTGAGAGAGGCTTGGTAATCCAATAGGCCAGCTTCTACTCAACTCTGGAGAGCACGGCTTGCCAAAGCTCCCAGGGGGAAGCCCAGAAGGCGAAAGGAATGCCCAAGAAGTGAAAGATTTCACCTTGACCAATCCATTTCCAGTTATAGGGTTGAAGCCAGGCAGGAGTGGGAAGCATAGACTGTCTGTAGCACAATGTTTTGTGCCATTGAATTATAGAACCAGACGCAAGAAAAAAAGTGTCAAGGCATTCAAGGGTAGCATCGATCGATCCTTCATCCTCTAAAAGAGTGAGAAAGGAGTCATCAGCAAAATGTCCATTGACAAGTTGCTCTTGAGAGTTTGGGAGAGTGATTCCTTTAACACGCTGTTGGGAGATAGCATTGGCCAGGAGATATCCAAAACCCTCAGTTGCTAGAACATACAAGGTAGGGGCAAGAGGGCATCCCTAGCAAATAGAACGAAAAAGGCCAAAAGCAGAGGACTGGCGGCCATTAATGGAGATGCAAGCCGAGGCATTGAAAAAAAGCATGCAAACAGATTAAAGAAAATTGGCTCCAAAACCCAATGCCTATAACATCACAAGAATGAAAGGCCATTCAATACAGTCATATGCTTTAGCAAAATCAATTTTAATAAACACAGCTTTCTGGTTCGAACGCCGGGCCCACTCCATGCCTTCCCAAACAGCAATAATTTTGTCAAGAATGAACCTGGATTTGATGAATCCAGTCTGCTTGGGACGCACAATCTGAGGTAAGAGGTGTCAGATTTTTAGAGCCAAGGCTTTGGCAATAATTTTATAAGAAACATTAAGAAGCATGATGGGCCACCAGTTACAAATATCCTCCAGATCTCCAGACTTAGGTATGAATTTAATATTGTCTTTATTTATTAAATTGCCTAAAGAATTGTTGTGAAAGGCTTCAAGATAAACATGATGTAGGTCACTCCCAATACAGTCCTAGAGTGTTCTATAGAATTCACAGGGGAAACCATCAATCCCAGGAGCCTTGTCATCGGACATGGAGGAAAAAACTTCCTTGAGATCATCAATTGTTAATAATTGATCTCAAAAATTAATCTGGGCTGAAGAAAGCCTATGTGGCACAACAGCAAGCTAGCTCTGAAGGGCTTGTTGGTGTGTAGGCGTGATGTCTCGAGCAGTGAAAACTTGCTCATAGTGACACACAAAATCCTGGAGAATGTCAGGTAGCTCAGAGAGCACTTGATTACCATCTTTGATGGCTTTAATGCCTGGGGAAGAGTGCCTAGCACGAAGAGCCAAAAAGAACTCTTTAGAGGCACAGTCCCCAATTTTGAGCCAGTGGAGCCAAGCCTTGATTTGAGCGCCCCTGATATGTTCAATTTCCTCTTTGCTTGAAATACCAAAGGGCTCAGGTTCACCAATATTCGGCATACCTTCTCTTATCTTCCTATGAATTTCTCTATCTCTTTGTCTATATGCTTCAATTTGTTCTCTTGTAAGCTTTCTCTTACGTTTTTTCTTCCGACAACTGTTGCTCCACATTATACCTCCAAGAAGATTCTAAAAAAAAATTCTTATGAAAAATTTGAATAGAAGATGCTCCAAAAAGTTGATCTTTGTCTCTTCTTCTCTAAAATCATGTTTTTCTTTCCTACAAAGCGTGCAAACAAAATGTAGGGTCTGTTGAGATGCCAAAAAAACCCACTTAAGATTTTTCTATGGCCCACAAATCCGAAATTGGATAAAATTTGATATCTGATTAGAAAAGCACTTAAAAATGTATAGTAACGGTAAGATTTTGGTGCCAAAAATTGGATATGACTTAAGAGTAATTAGGAGGTGGAGGTGGACAAAAGATAGAGGGATAGAGAGAGGGAAAGGAAGAGACAGGGAGATGGAAAGGAGAGAGAGAGAGAGAGAAGAAGGGGAAGGGAGACGGGAAGACGGGAAGAAGGAGAGAGAGAATTAGAAGGGGGAAGGGAGAGGGGAAGTAGGGGAGAGAGAGGGAGAGAAAATTAGGAGGGAAGGGATATAGTGGAAGAGGGAAGAAGGGGAGAGAGGGAGAGAGAGAATTAGGGAGGGGAAGGGAGAGGGAAGAAGGAGAGAGAGGAGAGAGAATTAGGGAGGGGAGGAGAAGAGGAAGGGAGAGATAGGAGGAGGAGGGAAGGAAGAGGGAAGGGAAGAAGGAGAGAGAGATAATTGTGAGGGAAAAGAGGGAAGAGGGAGAGGAGTGAGGAGAGAATTATGAAGGGGAAAAGGAGAGGGAGAGAGGAATTAGGAGGGGGAAGGGAGAGGGAGGAATTAGGAGGAAGGGGAGAGGAAGAGGGGAAGAAGGGGAGAGAGGAGAGAGAGAGGAATTAGGAGGGGAGGGAGAGGTAAAAAAGGGGAAGAATGGGAGAGAGAGGGAGAGAGAATTAGTAGAGAGAAGGGACAGGGGAAGAGGGGAAGGAGAGAGAATTAGGAGGGGGAAGGAGAGGGGAAGAGTGAACGGGGAGAGTGAGAGGGAGAGAGATTTAGGAGGGGGAATGGAGAGTGGGAGAGAGAGATATATATATATATAATTAGGAGGGGGAAGGGAGAGGGGAAGAGGGAAAGAAGGGGAGAGA
>CM021100.1:467130733-467194121 GCA_007115665.2 Sequoiadendron giganteum
GGGGAAGAATGGGAGAGAGAGGGAGAGAGAATTAGGAGGAGTACAAGGGAGAGGGGAAGAGGGGAAGAAGGAGAGAGAGAGAGCGGGGGGAAGGGGGAGGGAAGGGAAGGGAAGAGGGGAAGAAGGGGAGAGAGAGAGAGGGAAAGGGAGAGGGAGGGAGGGAGAGAGAGGGGGAAAGAGAATATTTATATATTTTATATATTAGTAATATTAATATTTTATATATTATCTTAATATATATAAATATTTATACATTAACTAAAATATATAAATAATATATAAATATTATACATAATAATATAATATATTATATATTATACATAATTCCATAAGAGATTATCATTAATTATATATTATATATTATATATTAAGTTATAAACTATATTGTATATTCTCAACGAGATATAGTAAACTAAACTATAAACTATTTATTGCATTTTTAAAATTATATATTAAAAACTATATTATATTTTTATATAAAATAAAAATTATATAAAATCGTATATAAAATTTATATAAAATCATATATTAAAATATATAATACATATCAGATATCCGATTCAAATCAGATATTCGATTCAAGTCGGATATTCGATTTGGACCGGATATCCAATTTGGACTAGATATCCATTTTGAATTGGATATCTTATATTTCTTATACAAACCCTTAGGAATTTGGCTAGGACATGCCAATCCTCAGAATTCAGCACAAAAAATGTGTTTAAGAACTTATCTTGTTTTTCTAGACTTCGCCCATGTGGCTAACGATTTTTTTTTTACCCTAAATTGATGAAATGAAAAGGGTTTTAAAGGAGATTCTCAACTTTCCACAAATATAAATTGTTCTTTAGTTTGAATTTAATAAATAATAATTATTCATTTTCTATTTGAATTACAACTAAAGTCCTGATTGATAGGCTGATTGAAAAACATCTATAGCTTTCAAATGGTAGCACATTTTTTTGAATCCGAAACATGCATCACATTCTATGCTTTGCATACTATAGGATTAAAAAAAAATGAATTTCATGAATTTTTACCAAGTTAAGGTGGTTAGACATACAAGTTTTTAATATTTTTGAAAAGTTGTAATAAAAAATTCATAATTAATTATTTACTTAGAAAAAAATTACAAAAAAATATGCATCACATTGGGACATGAGCCCTCTACTTATATCTAAAATCTTATTAATTTTTTTTTATCATTTTATTGTTGTTAGGGTGGTTAGACAGAAACCTACTTATTTTTTCCCTGAAATTTAAGTAATATTGCACTAAAATTTTAGATTTTCACCAAATAGATTTAAAAAAAAAAAACACCTAGTAGTTTAGAAACTACATTCAATTTGCTACAGATTCTATTCTTACATATTTTTGAAATAATATAGATACTACATTCAATTTGCGACTCCACAAAATTTTAGTAGAAACACACGACCAAAATAATGTTTGTTGTTTTCCAAATTTATTGCTTTTGAATAAAAGAATTTTGTCCAGCTTGGGTTTACCATTAGCATCCCATATATCTATGTTATGACAAAAAAAAATTGATGTCTCTTTTTCATATATACAATCAATGAAAATATGTTTTATTATTTATGGTACCCTGCAAATCCTACATATTTTGATGTCATCAAAACTTATTTTATATGGCGCTCTTTGGAATATCAAGAGCCATCTGAAGCAAACCTTCTTTGGCTCAATTATTTTTTCCCAATTATTCAAAAGAATTTTGGTCCACTCATTAATGCTAATATTAGTATTCCAAACTCTATTTAGGTGCTTGCGCATTTCTTGTTGTTTAGTGAGAGGGTATGTGCAGGATCATCATGGAAAAAACAGGCCCTTTAGTGACGATGAAAATTAAGAAAAATCAGAGCTAGGCAACTTGACGTAAAAATTTGAATAGGTTATTTATATTATTTAAAAAACATGTAAGAATATAATCTATAGCAAATTGAATGTAGTTTCTAAACTACTAAGTTTTTTTTTTTCTTAAAATCTATTTGGTGAAAATCTGAAATTTCAGTGCAGTAGTACTTAAATTTCAGGGAAAAAATAAGAAGTAGGTGTCTGTCTGACCACCCTAACCACAATAAAATGATGAAAAAAAAAATTATAAGATTTTAGATATAAGTAGAGGACTCATGTCCCTATGTGATGCGTATTTTTTTATAATTTGTTTCCAAGTAAATAATTAATTATGATTTTTTTATTACAACTTTTAAAAAATATGAAAACTCGTATGTCTGACCACCTTAACTTGGCCAAAACTTCATGAAATTCAATTGTTTTTTTAATCCTATAGTATGGAAAGCATAGAATGTGATGCATGTTTCAAATTCAAAAAATGTGTTACCGTTTGAAAGCTATAGATGCTTTTCAATCAACCTATCAATCAGGACTTTAGTCGTAATTCAAATAGGAAATGAATAATAATTATTTATTAAATTCAAACTAAAGCATAAATTATATTGGTGGAAATATGAAAATCTCCTTTAAAACCCTTTTTGTTTCATCAATTTAGGGTGAAAAAAAAGTTGTTAGCCACATGGGTGAATTCTATAAAAGCAAGGTAAGTTGTTAAACACGTTTTTTGTGTTGATTTCTTAGGATTGGCATGCAACTGAGGAGGTCACAGAGGACGAGCATGCGGAGGAGGAGGCTAGATGAGAGGAAATGGAGATAGATTCCCTTGGTATGTTAGCAAGTTATGGTGATGAGGAGGTGGAGGAGGAGGAGGTGATGGGGGAGCAGGAGAGGGAGCTCTAAGACCGTATTGTGGAGGATTGGGATCTCGAGGTGGGAGAGAGACGACAACAAGATGAGGAGATTCCAAGGGATCCTAGTGTAGCAGAGTTGTAGGCCCAAGTAGAGGCCTTGGAGGAGAGGATGAGGGCATTTATTGTAGAGCATGATGCGATGCAGATGGAGAGAGAAAGTGCCTACCTAGAGAGAGATTAGGTAGTGGCTAGGAGGCAGGAGACAAAGGGCGGGTTTATTGAGTTGAGGGATTTATGCACTTGATCGACTATAGCATTTTCTTGAGAGTTAGTTAGAGTTGGAGAGCGGGAGAGATACTACTGAGATTTATATGAGGTAGAGGTTGCTCCTGAGAGACAAACTCCTAGCTATTCACAGGCACATAGTGGTAGTTCTCAGAGCAGGTCCCACAACCATTCATAGAGTAGAGATGATGTGGTGGGTCCACCTAGGATAGGACCATATGGCAAGCCTCCCTCTGTACAATGAGTACCTCATCGATAATCGCCCCCTCAGACTCCACATTGGAGTAGTGGTAGCACCTCTTAGTGATATTTTATAAACAAGATTAATCTAATAAAAAAATATACTAATCTAATCCTACGCTAACAACAAAGAACAAGGAAAACTATGAGAGCATAAATACAACAAAGAATGATCTCACCAAATATTTGTATCAATCCTTGAATGACCTTGATTGCACTTCTCCATTTTTCCGTTGTAATATAATTTCCCTCAAATTTCTTAAGTATGAAAGTATGGCCTATTGATTATTCACTTAGCAAAATATCGAAGATTATTGAATTCGCTTCCTAAAAGTATGTAGATTTCGGGAGGAGGAATAATGACAAAGGTTAGGTCAATTTATAGAAAATTGGTTTTCTAATGATCGACTCAGATTCAAAAGATAGATCGACGATTGAGATTAATGAATGTCATGTGATAGAGATTCAGTTTTAGTAATAACCTAAGTGAAAAATTTTGCATGATAGAGATTAAAATTAAATAATAATTTAATCTGGTGTTGAGACTATTCAAAATTCAGAAGAATAAGAATTGCATGTGAAAGATAAAGAAGAAACATTGTGTTCAAATGAAAAATGAATTAATTAATTAAAAAAAATTATTTAATTAATACTAGTTCACATGTAGAAGAATAATACTAGTTCACCCTGGTTCGAGTGAATGAACCGAACCCCCTTTTCCCCCATTCTCCCCTCCTCGCACCAAAAACTCCAAAATTGTGTCCTTCGAAGCTTGGGTTGAGGATGAAAATGGAGACTTCATAGACCCAACTAGATGATAGTAGTCCTTGGAACGAGCTATTGACCAAATATAATTTTAATATGTTTTGGTTTTATTATGTATTTATTTTTTTAGTTTGATTAAATGTAGGTTTTTCACCAAAAATCAAGCTCTATATTTTGCACATGTGGAAAAATAGCTATTATCAAAATAAAATTCTAAAAATTATGTGCATGCTAGGTATTGATGTCCTTGATCCAGTTAAAAAAAACAAAATGAATTTTGATCCATACAAAAAAAGTTATGTTGTATACGGTCTGCCTATGTTTGAATTGTAATTCATTTGACTTTGAAACATGACTAAAGAAAAAATGTTCAATAAAAAATGATGAAACCAAATGAAAGGGCTAGATATCATAGTTACAAATCTAAATTAAAAAAAAAATAGAATTTTATCCTTCATAGAAAATAGACTATGTTGTATACGGTGAGTGTCACTCCTTAAAAAATGTTGGTTACTGAAGAAACTAGTTTTCGAAGGAGATAGAAAAAGAAATGCAATCTGATTCCAAAAAAATTGAAAAAAATATATTTAGAATATACAGATAAAATGTCACAAATCACTAGTTTGCATCATCTTCAAATTCCTCACAATTTAGCCGCTATAGGTGCCCGAAAGTGAAGATTTAGTTAGAAACAATTATTTCAATGTCTAGTTTGGCCAAAAATTGTAAACCACTATTGTGGGATCACCCCACTGCATTTGCTTAATAGGTAGGTCAGCATTTGTTTTGCACCACATTTGTAAAAAAATGAGACATATGCATGGTAGGTAGGCGTTATTGACTATGTGACGTATTTGTGTTAAAACAACGCATATGCTTGTTTAAACGACACATTTGAGTTTATGCAATGCATTTACAAATTTTAATAATGCATTTGGGATACTGCACCACATTTGATATTGAAACGACGCATTTTCCAGTCAAACTTTTTGAATTTTTTTTGTGATGTGAAAATGAATGTTCTATATTTTGACACAAAGTATTTTGATGGATTTGTAGACTGTGTTGGATCCTATATACACTCGGGAGTCTAGGCCGACGACATTTGAGTTGTGAGACCAGTTGGTGAATGCAGAGACACGTTTGATATGGAGGTTAGGGTTGTACCATGTTTTTACTATGCACACTATTCAAGAAAATATAGGTATGTTGACTGCTCTTTGTGAGAGATGACATTCTAAGACCTCCTCTTTTCATCTGCCTACTGGAGAGGCAACAATTACTTTACAAGATGTCTAAAGGATTTTGAGGTTGCCTATTAGGGGTGAGAGAGTGATGTATGATACCAAGAGAGGATACAATGAGATTACCTGATTTTATGTTTATGATGATATTAGATAGCTCAGTATTGAGCATTATGAGATTAGATGGCATGTATTAACAGAGATATATGAGAGGATTGATTGTATGTTATGTACATTGATTGTTGGTATTGTTCTTCCTGACTGTCGAGGTCATAGTTTTCCTGTTGGGTGACGGGAGATGCTAGTTGGGATGTTAGAGCATCAGGTAGTCTATGCATGGGGGTAATGTTTACTTGCCATGTTATATTTTCATTTACATGATATTGCATATAGAGATGCACAATCGATGAGTTTTGGTACTACCTTTCTTATGATCAGGGCGTGGGAACACATTGTTGTGTTCTGTCTCCCTATGACATCGGATCTAGATGCCAGATCACCATATATTTTTCATTATGCGAGGACCATTACCTAGAGTCGTGTTGGTGACACTGGTTACTAGAGACATGCCCTAGACACACTTATGGAGTTCATTTGTAGACCCTATATGGATTGTGCCTGATGGCAGGATGATGATAGGCACTTAGCATTTTATAGACAGACCCAGTATCTGAGTGGTAGGACTGTGTCGACTATTCATATTATCGAGAGGCACTTGCCAGATTAGGTATTGAGACAATTTGGGGAGGTTCAGAATGAGCCTTGTGGGCGAGCTGAGTTTTCTCGGTTTTCGAGAGAGGTTCCATTGTGGGGGCCTATGATTCCAATGGTGACAGCAGAGGTAGATTTGAGGCCTTACAACCTATGCAGTGGGGTTGGAGAGGTGGGATTGTAGATCCTGACACCACTATAGCATATGATGTGTGGTGGGCAATTCACAGGCCTATTCCATACATAGATTCAGATCAGTTGGCTCCAGTTGAGAGGTGGGGCACAGGACCTAGAGAATGACATGGTCGTAGTGTTGGGGATAGAGGTGGAGGTGGAGGTGGGAGAGGTGGTCAATGAGGTCGATGAGGGAGGAGACATGGTCGAGGTCACAGGTTGTCACCCATCCCTGAGGAGGAGGGTGAGGGATTGGATGTATTGATGTTAGATTTTGGTGGTGGAGGGGAGACAGAGATTGGGGGAGAGTACATGGAGATAGATTCCCTTGGTATGTTAGCAGGTTATGGTGATGAGGAGGGGGAGGAGGAGGAGGTAATGGGGGAGCCAGAGAGGGAGCTCTAATACTAGATTATGGAGGATTGGGATGCTGAGGTGGGAGAGAGACCACGACGGGATGAGGAGTCTCCCAAGGATCCTAGTGTAGCAGAGTTGCAGGCATGAGTAGAGGCCATAGAGGAGAAGGTGAGGGCAGTTACTGCAAATCATGTTGCGATGAAGATGGAGAGAGATAGTGCCTACCTAGAGAGTGATCAGACAGTGGCTAGGAGACAGGAGATAGAGAGCAGGTTTATTGAGTTGAGGGCTTTATGCACTAGACTGACTACAACATTTTCTTGAGAGTAAGTTAGAGCCAGAGAGCAGGAGAGATACTATAGAGATTTATATGAGGCAAAGGTTCCTCTTGAGAGATGAGCTCCCAGCTTTTCACAAGCACACAGTGGTAGTTCTCAGAGTAGGTACCACAACCAGTCACAGAGTACTGATGATGTGGTGGGTCCACCCAGGACAGGACCATATCAAAGGCCTCCCTTTGCAAAGCGAGTACCTCATCGACAATCACCCCCTCAGACTCCACATGAGAGTAGTGGTAGCACCTCTCAGTGATATTTTCATATTTGTAGAAATTATATTATGATCATAGAGCCTACTAGCTCCCTTTGTATTGATACATTCTGACATTGTACTATGACACATATTATTTTGAGTGATATATATATATATATCATTTTTGGTGACGATTAGATGATTTGTAGTTGTTCTATATGATAATGCAATTCTTCTACATGATTATGGAGTTGTTCTATTTATGTATGCATATTTTATGGATGATGATGTTTATATTATGATGTTTTAATGTCCTATGATGATCATACATTTATTCTATGTGATGATGCATTTAATCTATGTGATGATGTATTTATTCTATGTGATGATAAATACCCAATATTTATAAATGTTATGTATGCATTATATGTTTATGATAATGAGACGCAATGCAATTTTTGTTATATATAATACCATATGGATGTATGTATAATTTATACAATTTGTGATTGGTTAATGCATGTATGTCATGATTATCTAAATGTGATGGATATGTATTTTTTTTATATATTTTAAAATGCAGCATATATGTATGGTGTAGTATATATATGACAATGTCTATATGAAAGTATATGCATATTACCTAATTTTTTTGTGTGTCATAGGACTCTATCATTATACAGGATAGAGGAAATGTTAGCACGGGTTATTTGAAATGTTAGTATTTAGAAATGGTTATTAGAAGAATGTACAATCTTCAATATTTTACCAAATACAAACTAATCGTTGCATTACATCATCATTGGGTGGGACATGACACAAATGGCTAGTAAACACCATGACATGAGATAGACCAAGGTGTACAAAGTCATTCACTTGCTAAAATAGACAGTCATAGACTAGGAGTGTCTATACTCATACTAAGGTAAAAGTTGCCCAGTATTTTTGTCAAGACAAAACACAAACAACAATCAAATAAAAAGACATAGTCATGATACATTATTGCTCCTCTAAATCCTTCATGGGACATCCTTGAGGAAGTTAGTAACCTAGCTTGAAAAAAAATTAAATAGACAGTCGATAGATAGCAGTCAAAGAAAATGAGTCCTGAGACATCCTAGCTTCTCTAAATCCTTCATGGGACATCCTCGAGAAAGCTAGTAACAAGACTTGAAGACAAATCCAAATGAAAAGATAAGATGAAATAAGTCATAAAGTCAAAAAGTTAAGAAAATATTTGCCAAAATATGATTTGTTGTTTGTTTTTTTGATAAGATAATTTTTTGATAAAGCTTGATTTCAGGGATGACACATACCGTATAAGATGTTGAGTCTGGTTTCAATTTTGTGACTATCTGTATAAGGCATGGCGAAGCCTGGTTTTAGAAAGACACGTACCATATAAGACATTGATTCTGATGTCGTTGATGTGACAAGATATATAAGGCTATGATAATTGGTTGCCTAAATGTCTGTTGTCAAGAAGGACACATCTTGTATAAGACATAAGTTGCTTGTTGTGGCAATTTGTTTGATTTTACTTGATGACATTGTTGACTTGTTTGTCTTTTTGATGTGTGACTTGTCTAGATACTTTACATATTGTTGTGTGTGATGACAATGTATGAAATATGTTGACTGACATGATGTACCCTAAAGGATTTACCTAGTGTGGCCTCGGGGGCTCATCGATTGATGGCCTTTCCTACGTTATACATGCAGATACCTCGTAGTTTGACTAGACTTTTACTGACATAACTGACTGACAAAGAGTTTCTGAATTTGATGATATCTGACATGTGTGATTGTAAATGTGATAAACCCTAATGGACTGACCTAGTGCGGCCTCGGGGGCTCATTGATTGATGGACTTGTCTACGTTATACACCTCGTAGCTTGACACAACCAATGACTTTTATATGTACATAGAATGAGTCATGATTTGATGTGTGTGATACTTAAAAAACCTGGAAAGATGGACCTAATTCCTTGAGGGTACATCAGGTGATGGACTTGCCTACATCTAGTCATAGAGGAAACATTGTTTGACTATGTCAATGACTGACTGACACAACTAACTCTGACTCTATTTTTGGGATTTTGGACATGTTTTGATTTTTTTTGTCTTTTTGGAATTTTATCATGTTTTGGATTTTTTTTAAAAGACATTTTATGATGTTTTTGGATTGTTTCAGGACATTTTATGATGTTGGGACAACAAAGGCAAGGTCCAAATGGCATAGGTCTAGTATTTTCCCCCATTCGAGTATAACACCAATAGGATGGAGTGGGGAGATGGTGTGGCCTTGATATCAATTATTCCAAATTATGGAAAGGACAACCATTTATCATGGATGGTGATGAAAAAGTCTGATTGGAATGATGGTAGATGAAGGAGTGAAGTCGACTACACATGGCGCCTGTTTGCTAGGTTTTCACCATGGTACATATCCAAAGCACCACCAAAGTGGTTTTCACTATTGGACGAATTATTTCTCTTTACTATTTTCTTGATTTTTCAATTTTTTTGGTGTTACAAAGATGCCTTTTTTCCAAGTTTTCATCAAGGTAACAATTTTTTTTTGTTCTTTTTATTTTGTATTTTTATGATTAAGACAAGGCTCTTAGAAGCTATACATAGAAACTCTTCAGATGAAGGTTGTTGACTAGTGATAAAAATGGTTCTCCTTCAAGAGTTGAGATTTGATACACTCCTAATCCAAAAGCTTCTGTCACAATATAAGGCCCTAACTAGTTTGGTTCAAACTTGCCTAGTTTTTCTCTTTCTGCTTGATTCTTTGGGTTCTCCATTAAGACCAAGTCGCCAATGTCAAAGTGTCAGTTCAAAAATTTCCTGTTATAGTTGTGACGAAGATGGTTTTGATATGCTTGAAGATGATCTAGTTCCTTTTGTTTTCTCTCGTCTAAGAATTCTAACTCATGTAGTCTTGACACACGGTACTCTTCATCATCAATATGAGCTTTCAAAGATACCCATAGGGAAGGAATTTCTACCTCAATAGGTAAGATAGCTTCAGAATCGAATACCAAGGAGTATGGAGTGGTGCCTGTGGGAGTACAGATGCTTGTGCGGTAAGCCCATAAGGTAGGATTAAGCTGTAAATGTTAGTCATGACCAGCATCATTGATAGTCTTTTGGAGGATTCTGATGATTGTTTTGTTAGAAGCCTTAGCTTGGTTGTTACCTTGTGGATAATAAGGAGTGGAAAAGTGGTGTTGAATATGGAATTCTTCACAAAGATGGTGGACTTCTTTATTTTTAAATGGGAATCCATTATATATGATGATGGATTGAGGAACACCATACTAACAAATGATGTAATTTAGGATAAACTTGGAAATTTGTGTTTCGGTAATATACTTCATAAGAATAGCCTCAATCCACTTGGTGAAGTATTCGGTTGTAGTTATCATGAACTTATGGCCATTGAAAGATGGAGGATGTATATTACCTATGAGATCAAGCCCCATTGGCAAAAAGGCCATGGTGAAGTTATCAATCAGAGCTCCTGTGTTGGCGTGTGTTCAAAGTCTTCGTGTACCTAGCATTGTTGACATTTCTTGACAAAGACATATGAGTCCTTTTCCATGGTAGGCCAATAAGAACCTAGTCTCCTAACCTTCTTAGCTAAGGTAGGACTGCTAGAATGGGATCCACATACACCCTCATGTATCACACATAATGTTTCTTGTGCTTCTTCAACATCGAGACATCTCAACAAGGTATTGTCTAAGGCACATCTATAAAGGGTATCTCCAATGATGGTATATTTGGAAGACTTACAAATAAATGTCCTATGTTAGTTGTTCGATAGGTCTAAGGGTAGGATTTGGGCATAAAGGTAGTCATATATGTCCTTGTACCGTGGGGAAGTGGGACTAACAAGTTCACACACCATTGCAGAATCTAGGACGTCATAGGTAGGGACCAAAAATTTGTTCGACCAAAAAGTTGAATTTAGGAATGTTATTAGTTATATCTAATAATGAACCAATGATTTCCATAGCATTCGATGCCTTGTTCTAAATGCGGCGTATTTGTTGAAAGCCGATGTTATCAAAATATTACTTAAAACTGTCTATCATTCGCTTGTGTGGGCCAAGTTTCTAATCTTTAGTTTCATATTCATCATTGACTTGTTAGACTACCAACTGAGAGTCTCCATACACTTGTAAATGATTAATCTTCCATCGAAATGTCATTTTTAGTCCTGTTACAAGGTCCTCATATTCCGCTATGTTGTATGTGCAAGGAAAAACAATTTTGAATGACTTAGGAATAGTGTCGCCTTGTGGTGTAACAAACAATATACCTACTCCTGAACCATGATTAGTATGTGATTCGTCAAAGTATAACTGCCATGTGGTTCTTTTGTCAATGGTAAAGATGAACTCATTAGGAAAATCCACAACTAGAGGATGCTCAGACCTAATTGGTGTGTCTGCCAATTGATCTACAATAACTTTCCCTTTTATAGCTTTTCTTTCCACATACTGGATGTAATATTCACTAAGTATCATTACCCATTTAGCCAATCAGCCTATTAGTGCTTCTTTACTTAGGGGATTTTTTAGAGGATCTATCTTGGCGAACAAAATGGTTTGAAAATTTAGCATGTAGTGCCTAAGTTTTTTAGTAGCAAAAACTACTGCAAGACAAGTACACTCTATGTGACTGTAGTTTAGTTCATGGGTGGGTGCATGGAAATGGGTAGCCATTTCATGGACACCTTTCAAAAAAACTTTTGAAAAGTCATAACGCAAGCGCATTATAATGCGCTTGCGTTATTGCTTGTTAAAAGCAAAAAAATGAAGAGAAAACCTGTCATTCTTATTTCGACTATTTTTTTCTTCTAGTCATGGCCAAAACCCCCATATTTTCGCACTCCCATTCTAGGAGGTGCAATTCAACAAATTTCTTCACCAACAATTGCTATTTCTTCACAACGATGGTGCCACGAAGAGGAGGAGGTGAGAGGTAAGGATATTGTGGTTTTTGTTTTGAATTAGTTAGGTTTAGGTTGAATTTGTTAGTTTTAGGTTGAATTTGATGTATATTTGTTTGAATTTTTAGGAGATGCAAATCAACCTACAAACCCTCAAGATCAAAATCAACCACAACAACAACCTCCTCCACCAATCACTCAACCCCCTCCTGGCACTCACAAAATTTAATGAGTGAAATTGAGAACAGCAAAAATAAAATTGAAGATTTGATTAGTAGGTTGAGTGATCCAAATGGTTCAACTATAGAAAGAATGACCCTAGCAAATTCATTGAAAGATATGTTAAAAAATGTAGATTCAATTAGCAAACAAATAACTGGATGGCAAGATAGGAGGCAGGCAGCTAGGGATTATTATGCAAATAAACTATCATACAAAGATGTAAAGGATTTAAAAATTACAAAAGGTGATTTGTGCTAATTATTCACTGACCCACACACAAATCAAAATCTTACCCTCAATGTGAAGAGGTTTCCTATCCATTGGTTCCACCACCAATAGATTAGGGACCAATTTTATCATAGGTGGTACATGGTCTTCGATTATCTACTGTGCAAGAATTGCGAGGTCCCACAATATTTCCTTAGGGAACTATACAGTGAGTTCATATTGAAAAAAATTCCAAATTATTTTTATATGAGGGATTTCCATGGGAGAGGTGGGGGGTCAGCTCAGGATAGACCCGGTGCACAATCAGATCCTATGCGGAAAGGTAGACGAGCTCTCGCTAGGCCACCTCATGAGCATGATGTTATGCCTTCCGTCGTGAAGGAAAGTGTTGATGTAGAGACATTGCAGGCAATCAACACTTTGACCCAGACTGTCATCCATCATACTAGCCCTATTCTACAATGCCATCCAAGGGAGTCTTCGAGTGGTGGCATTCAAACACATGTGTCTCAATCTTGCGAGGCTACTTGTTCATATGACCCCACCGACACTCAGGAGACTAGTACACATGATCCATCTGCAACTATGGAGATGGAGAGGGAAACTGACTTTTTGCATGAGGCATATGGCATTGATAGTCAGGTACAAGTTAGAGCATGTTCATTGAATTTAATTTATTAAATTTCAATTTTGAAATATAAGATTAACTAATTTTTTTTTATGATTTTAATAAAATTGCAAGGTCATAGTGTTGAGACTGGATACACCGGGCCCCCACCTACTTATTTCTATAGTACACCTATCGCTGGGGTATGTAACTAGTAAACAATTATAAATTTATTGCATGTTAATAGCATTGTTTTACGAATGGTAATTTAATATGTGATTTTGGATGTTGAATAGACTAATATTGGAGGTTTTGATGGAACACTTTCCAGTGGCGATGGATTTACTCAAACCTACATGGAGGTAACAGAATAAAGAGTTTAACTAATGAATCAAGTACTTAATAGATTTGTGTAGTTTATATGCATATCATTGATTACATTGAATAATTTATTGTTTTATTTTCAGATGTTGCAAGCCGAAACACCTTCGAATGTGTTGAGGGTAATGGAGATTGGTGTGTCATCTGCTATACAATCCTCGATGGCTCTGATAGGAGAGGTATGAGGAAAATTAGTAAATTTCAATTTACATTTGTTGTTATAGATGTTAATTAGTGAAAAATCAAACCATTAATGATTCACGTAGTTTAATTTCTATTTGTATGGTTTATACAGGGCTTGAGCATGCCTGAGCATGGGTGTGAGAATATTCCCCTCATGGAGAGAGATCATGAGATGACAGTAAGTGATTATTTTGTCAAATATATCATTTTTTATAATGTAATTTCTATATATTAATGTCTTTACTTCTTATTGTAACAGTTAAAACTTCACCATGAACTAAACCCTAGGAGGAGCAGTAGGAGCACTCCTCGAGTGCAGAAAAAATGAGTGATAGACCTATTTCCATCCGATCGAAAAGGAAAGGGAAAGAATTTATTTCCAGGGCATGGAGAGCAATGACTTTTGATTCTAGAGCCCTTTGTTGTATGCCTACATGGCAATTTTCTACATATTTTTTATTAGACATATTTGACATTGTATGCCTATATGGGATTCTCATAAGCCTATATGGCTATTTTGTACATATATTTCATACTTATATCGACATATATTGATGTATTCCTACATGGCTATTTGGTTAATAAAAATATTTTTTATCGATGGTATCCATATTTGCATTCTAAATTGATGGTTCAATATATATGAGTTACGTGCATTCAATTGTATACTTTACAACTTACGTGTATACTTTACAACTTACATGTATACTTTGTGACTTACGTGTGTTCAAATGTATACTTTGTGGCTTACATGTTTTCATGCGTATACCTTGTATTTGTGTATATAATTTGTATTAATTTGTGTATACTATGTATTCGTGTGTATACTTTTTGAGGCTTACGTATTTTTGAGTACTTGTGCTTCCCTTATTGACATGTACATGCTTGAATTATTCATGTGTATAATTATTAATTGGTTAGCCCTAGCATTGATCATTGTTGTTCTTCATGGTTTGTCTTGAATATTAATTGATTGATGCTAACAACTTTATCTAAAAGAAAAAAATGTGTTTACAATGGCATTCCATGAAATGATTCATAAAAATATTTCAATATGTTCTTGCGTCACTATCGAAAGATTTATATGTCAAATTTTTGCAATATTATTTCTTGTATATGAAATGGAATCAGGAGAAAGCAAGTTATAATTTATAATACAAATAAGAAATGGACTCAACGTTGTCCTAGACCCCTGAATAGGTCTATTTAACAAAGCAACACACTCTCAATCGCTCTTCAAATTGAAAATAACCATTGGTGATGCAGAGTGGCTCACCCAAGTTGTGATTTGATGTAGCTTCTCTCAAATATGCCCACTAAGACTCCAACATTCACTTGACTCAACGATAAGAACTCTCCTATTCCTTTATGGTTTTTCACCAAACCACCGCCAAAAGAAAACTAACTCAGCCCTCTTTCAATCCATGTCAGCCTTGGGATCGTACACAAAATCTAGAGGTCTTACCAAGTACAGGATCAACAAGTTTGTATCAGAAATCTAAAAAATAGAGAATAGTGTGAATAATTCTTATTAGATCTTCTCAAAAAGTTCATCAAAAACCTCCATTTGAGCCTCTCAAGGCTTTACATAGTGTTTTACACCCTTCTCGAACTAATCCACACCCTCAACTAACTAAAAACCAACTTTCAAAACAAGTAACCATTGCATTTCAAATTTGTTGCTTTAAGCAACTTAAAAATTTGTAACTTTAGACTCCTCCAGCCTAATGAGTACATCTAATGACTTCTAAACCCACACAAATGGCTTACAAATAGCCTTATTACATCGAAAAAACTCCATTCTTTCACAATCATATACAAATTCACAAATTTTCATTCAAAGGTTACAAAGACAACTTCTAGTGCAAGATTGAAATTTTCATATTTTTTATCACTAGACCCAAAAGTCACCGTAAAACATACCTAATGGTCTTAATTGACCTTATTCAAGAAAAATCATGCTCAAAATACCCACAACAACCTATTGACGAACCTATTCACCATCATATAATCCCTAAAACCATTGAACTAGACCTTCTACATCAAATGGAGGAACAAGCTGCTTTGCACCAATGATCATACACCTTTTGTGTGGAATACTCGGACTTCTCAATTGTCATTTGTATGTTTATCGTTTCAAGTGTTTTGCATGCCATCATAAGGGATCAAGCCGGTTGAACACGTCAGATCAATTCCACGTGTTTGGGTGAGAAAGAGGACCATGCCTAGCATAAACCTACCTATTGGGATGCGTTGGAGCAATTAGTTTGGTCACACAAATTGCAAAATGAAAGTTGCACCACTTTGCCAACTTTGCACAGCTTGAATTTGACACTTTTTCCATCAAGTGAAAATCTGCCGCCATGGGAAAACCAATCCAAGATAGCCAAAACCGAGAGAGGTTTTTGTAGAGGGGCTCAACACAATCCTGTAGGATCAGACGAGAAGTTTCTAAGCATCATGATATCCGAGTAATAACATGCTAAAGTTTGCAACCATTTTGCACTTTGGGCCCTTAAGGGATCGATTCGGTGGAACATAGCTCGGAGCGATTTCGTGTGTTTCAGTGTGAAAGAGGACCATGCCTAGCATAAACATACCTATTCAGATACATTGAAAAAATCTGCTTGGTCACACAATTTGCAAAGCGAAAGTTGCACCACTTTGCAACTTTGCACAGCTTGAATTTGACACTTTTTCCATCAAGTGAAAATTCGTCGCAATGGGAAAACCACTCCACGATACCCAAAATTGAGAGAGGTTTTTGTAGAGGGGCCCAATGTGATTTTGTAGGGTTAGACAATAAATTTCTAAGCATCACGGTACCCAAGTAATAGCATGATGAAATTTGCAGCCATTTTGCACTTTGGACCCTTAAGGGATCGATCCGGTGGAACATAGCTCGGAGCGATTCCATGTGTTTCAGTGCAAAAGAGGACCATGGATAGCATAAAAATACTATTTAGACATGTTGGAACAGTCTGCTTGGTCACACAAGTTGCAGAACGAAAGTTGCAACACTTTACAACTTTGCACTGCTTGCATTTGATGCTTTTTCCATCAAGTGAAAATCTGTCGCCACGAGAAAACCACTATGAGATAGCCAAAACTGAGAGAGTATTTTGTAGAAAGTCCCAACGCAATCTGTAGGATTAGACGAGAAGTTTCTAAGCATCACGGTATCTGAGTAATAGCATGCTAAAGTTTGCAGCCACTTTGCACTTTGGACCCTTAAGGAATCGATCCAGTGGAACATAGCTCAGAGCGATTCCACGTGTTTCGGTGAAAAAAAAGACCATCCCTAGTGTAAAAATACCTATTCGAACGCGTTGGATCATTTATTTTGGTCACATGAGTTGCAGAGTGAAATTTGCACCACTTTGCAACTTTGCACAACTTGAATTTGACACTTTTTCCATCAAGTGAAAATCCGTCACCATAAGAAAAACACTATGAGATAGCCAAAACCGAGAGAGGTTTTTGTACAGGAGCCCAACATGATCCTTTAGGATCAAATGATAAGTTTCTAAGCATCATGGTATCTGAGTAATAACATGCTAAAGTTTGCAGCCATTTTGCACTTTGGACCCTTAAGGGATTGATCCGATGGAACATAGCTCAAAGCGATTCCGCATGTTTTGGTGTGAAAGAGGACCATGCCTAGCATAAAAATACCTATTCAGACACATTGTTATAGTCTACTTGGTCACACAAGTTGTAGAGTGAAAGTTGCACCACTTTGCAACTTTGCACAGCTTGAATTTGACACTTTTTCCATCAAGAGAAAATCTGCCGCGATGGGAAAACCACTCCAAGATAAAATCGAGAGATTTTTTTTTAGAGGGGCTTAACGTGATCCTATAGGGTTAGACAAGAAATTTCTAAGCATCACGATATCTGAGTAATAGCATGATGAAGTTTGCAGCCATTTTGCACTTTGGACCCTTAAGGGATCGATCTGGTGGAACATAGCTCAGAGCGATTCAGTTGGTTTCGGTGTGAAAGAGGACCATTCCTAGCGTAAACATACCTATTTGAACGTGTTGGAATAGTCTGCTTGGTCACACAAGTTGCAGAACGAAAGTTGCACCACTTTGCAACTTTGCACTGCTTGCATTTGATGCTTTTTCCATCAAGTGAAAATTCACCACCACGGGAAAACCACTTCGAGATAGCCAAAACTGAGAGAGGTTTTTGTAGAAAGGCCCAATGCAATCCTATAGGATATGATGAGAAGTTTATAAGCATCATGGTATCCGAGTAATAGCATGCTGAAATTTGCATCCATTTTGCACTTTGGACCCTTAAGGAATCGATCTGGTGGAACATAGCTCAGAGTGATTCTGTGTGTTTCAGTGTGAAAGAGGACCATTCCTAGCATAAAAATACCTATTCAGATGTGTTGGAATAGTCCGCTTGGTCACACAATTTGCCGAACGAAAGTTGCACCACTTTGCAACTTTGCACTACTTGCATTTGATGCTTTTTCCATCAAGTAAAAATCCGGGGCCACGGGAAAACCACTCCAAGATAGCCAAAACCGAGAAAGGTTTTTGTAGAAAGTCCCAACATGGTCCTTTAGGATTAGACAAGAAATTTCTAAGCATCATGTTATCTGAGGAATAGCATGTTGAAGTTTGCATCCATTTTGCACTTTGGACCCTTAAGGGATAAATCCGGTGGAACGTAGCTCGGAGCGATTCCACGTGTTTCGGTGCAAAACAAGACCATGCCTAGCATAAACATACCTATTCAGATGCATTGGAGAAATTGTTGTAGTCACGAGTTGCAAAAATAAAGTTGCACCACTTTGCAACTTTGCACAGGTTGAATTTGACACTTTTTCCATCAAGTGAAAATTCGCCGGCACAGGAAAACCACTTCGAGATAGCCAAAACCGAGAGATATTTTTCTAGAGGGGCCTAATGTGATCCTGTAGGATCAAACGAGAAATTTATAAGTGAAAGGGAATAATTTTTATGGGGTTTTTGTTGCTGCCCCTGTAGATTTTGATGGAAAAGGGCATGAAAAATGAGGTTTCACCCTAGGGTTTGATAAAATATTGCATGTAGAGGTTGGGTGATTGCATTTTAGTTTGTGCAGGTTATTTTAAGAAGGTCTAAGGTGGTGGCATGTTTTGGTAAGGTGTGGAACCATTCCTTTCAATAAACCCTCCTTATAATAACATAAAATAAGGGTTTTGGTTTGGCATGGTGGAGTGAGTTTGTCCTGAGAAAAATTGTGGATCTGAGAGTTTGGATACATGATAATTTTTTCCCCAACAAGTAAAGGGGGTTCTTGATTGTTTAAAGGTATTTTCCTTTGTAAACTAGGCCTAGTTAGCCTAACAAGGACAATGAAGAAGGTCATTTTTTATGCACATGTTCCAAGATAGTCACTGTTGATTTTGAAGTATGTGTTGTAACTCAATAATAGCTATCTAGATTAGTCATTTGAGAATATTTCTTCAAAACACCACTTGGAGCCACTCTTTTCACTTGAAAATTCATCATAAAACCCTTTCGTAGCAACTCCACCTTTGTTTCTTGAATTCCCTTTCACAAATAAATGCATACACACCTAAAACATCCTAATACTAACTTACTGGACACTGATCTAAACTATCAAATTCGGTGGAGTAGTCATTATTGGTTTATAGACCGAGTTGAGAAAAATCAGTTCAAACTAATGATAAATTCGATGGATACCCTCCTAAATAGATTCAAATGAAAGATACTTCACTATTCTACCTTAAACAACAAGATTCAAATCCTTAAACTACTGTACAGGCCATACAAGTTAATGAACAAGTGGAAAAACTCATAAAATCACTAAAATAGTGACTTTATTGATTGTAAATATTGAAGAATACAAAAGATCTTTGTTTTTCTCAACCTTACATGCTTTATATCACTTATCTAATCACCTAATGACCTCTTTGAGACTTTGAATACATTACATATGACCTTTACATGACCTTTTTCACATTGTTTACATTTCAAAATTCAAATTTTGCAAATTTGCCTATTGAAGGCATTTACAGAACAAGGTGCTACTACACCAAACATGAACTCCAAAATTACAATATTTGAGTAAATCTCATTATCTAATTAAATCTCATTACAATGCCTTAGGTACTTCGTTCTCACAAATATTTTACAATGTCACTCATACATTTAAGATTCTCTTTAAATGTCTACATCACAGGTGCTCATTATGAGGTTAACTTCAATTAAGTAACTTGAGATTCCCTCGCTAAGCTTCACATGCTCTTTTATAATGGATTGAAATCAAAATTGAGATTTTTCAAGATCATCAAAATAAGGATGTTGCATTGCTTTTTTTGCTGAGATTCTCTTTGATGGCTCATAAATCAACATTTTCTGCAATGAGAGATCAATCAATTTTTAGTAGTTTACTTACAAATATGCAAAGTAAAAGAGAAAAATAAAGAGCATCCAAAATGGAAATGAAATAAAAATAGATGGAAGGTGCTTACAGATAGGCACGTAGGTCTCACAACTTAGTCACTCCTGGTCATACATCTTCACTAGGAATTCCAACATACCTACTGCACACAACACCTCTCATGAGTAGAGTAAGTTGAAATTTCAAATGCTCTTATAATGTCTACATCATAAATACTCATGATAAGGTTAAATTCAAATGAATAACTTGAAATTCCCTAACCAAGCTTTGCACACACTTTTCTAATGGCCTAAAATCATGATTGAGATTTGTCAAGATCATCAAAATAAGGATGTTGCATTGCTTTTTTGGCTGACATTCTCTTGGATGGCTCATATATCTGCATTTTTTGCGAGGGGACACCAATCACTGTTTAGTATGTTACTTACAAATACACAAAGTAAAAGAAGATGATAGCATTGGCATCAAACAAATTAATGTGTATACAAGTATAAATTAATAAGAACCAATGTGCATATACTTACAAATTAATCCAATGAACCATCTAGGTCTGCTCTACTCTTTACTGTGTCAAGTATTGCCTCATGGTCAGACTCACAGACCTTCCACAAAGTCTTGTTCAAAGGTCTACCCCCATATTTGGTCAAACGAACATTGAATGCCATGACAAGGTTCGAGTAATGAAGAATCTTACGATGCATGTCAAAGTCCTGAAATAGCCAATGTTTAACACTCAAATGTGGGTACCTTCTAAGCCATGTTCCAATAACCACAATTGAGCCTATAGGGTATTCGATGTTTCTCCATCTATAACTGGGGCCTCCAATTTATTTTTGGCCTCAACACAATGACACAAGTAATAGTATGTTCCCTCTTCATTGTCTTCATCTACAATAAGTGCATAAACATGCCCTGCATTGATATGTGCAGAAAATCTCTTGAAATTTGTCAACATTACGAATATAGTACAAAGTAAGATAACACTATGGAATTTCAACAACTAAGCAAGTAGATATATCACCTGGTTGAACTAGATCTAATACGTGGTCAAATTCGACTGATGATTCCATCTATGTCAGTTCCAATGTCATCGGAGGGTGATACGTGTGAAGTGGGCTAAGTTAACTTGTCAACCATTTGTCAACCCACTCCCCTAAGTCACAATCATTCTAGGGTTGCATTGTACATGAAGAAAGAAATCATGTCATCTTTCGTGTATTGATACTCCATGAACCTTCATTTGAGCTAAGGAAAGAGTGTACCTCACTCGATCTTATTAGTATACAACAGTCTTCATATGGTGCAATGTTAGTATCATCCATCAACCAAAAAAATCTACGAACTTAAGATGTACCTTCATTACCTGGACCCATCAAAGCATTACACCACTCGACGATTGATGATGCATCTGTCAACTTTGCACTATCTTTATACTTGAACTCTTCTCATGCTAATGCTCTTTTCACGCATGCTCCTGCACCATCATGCTCCCCCTTTCCTTGTTCCGCCTCACAAAATTTCCACATATGTTGAACACCTATAATCACATGCATCCTGCACAACCAGTAGAACATGTGCGAGTTCTTGAACTGTGTTGCACAATTATCAGACCATATTATATGTCAGTTTTATTTTATGCCCCTCTGAGCCAAACCATTGTAGAACATGTAGAAGCAACCTTGCACGAACTCTGGAGAATGTGTGCGATCATCACTAATGTAAAAGTGGTACTCCCTCAATACCTTACTTTGGTCATCTATACTATCAGATGCATGAATGAATGCTATGTGCACAAATATCGAAACCTATGTGGAGTTGTAATACTATGAATGCACCTCTCGTTGTGGCTATAGAGTGTAGTTCTCTGCAAAGTCAACCACTGATACTATGCTTCCAACTGAAAAGGTGTCCTTGCATATCTTGAATTGTGTGTCCAACCATTAGGCTCTATGGGTATGCATTGCATACTCAGACAATATATTGTCACGAAACATGGACATAAACTGGTACACTAGAATCTTCTCAATAACCAAATCACACGTTTTTGCTTGAGACCCATCTTTTGTAGCATATTCCATTATTTTATACTTCTTGAACTCTACTAGTTTTTCTCCCACCTCATTTGTGCTTTCCATATGTTGACATACTAGCATACGCTGGAAGCCACCGCAACGCTCACATGAACCATCCAAGCATGTTGTCATGTAGAATATCTGGCCATCCTCTATTTCACAATTTTTTGATAAAAACTCTCTTGAAGATTTTGGTGGGGCTTCTATGCCACAATCCAAAAAAACATCGTTAGTATGCAAATCTAAACATATAGAACCATAAACATCATAATGGTTAGAAAACTCAATATGTAGTCTACAACAACAAGTAATGCATGTGTTATTTATCTTGACATAAAAAGGTTTAAGAATTTCAAAATATCTTTGAGAAATACTAATTTGAGGATAATCATTTTCAAAATTTCAAAAAAATTAGGTTTGAGTCATATCCAAAAAATGTTTTGGATGTGGCTCACGATTTTGACTACTGATTCTCCTTCTTACCAAATCCCTTTGATTCAGAGATGGCCTTGTGTTATTATTCCAATAATCTTCAATTAGTGTTCTCAAGGCTTCGATGACTTCTTTATCTTTTTGTGACAGTCTCCCCGAGAATGCCCATAATTCATTTGAATCATTTCCCTCAATTCTTCACCACCTTTGAATGGCTCTTGATAAAAAAATTCTACTAATTCTCGTTTGTTCACTCGTGTTTCTAATGAGATGAGCTCTCTTTTTTTGACAGCTTACCAAAGTCGATGTAATGACACGTCAGGTGACATTACTATCCTTTGAGTGTGAGGTCTTACCCACACTCTCATAGGCATCCATTAGATTCTTCACAATAGTGTCTTCACTCGATGCATTCATTGTTCTCAACCCAAGAGTCTTCATGATGTTCCTATACTTTACACCCCACATCATTTCAACAAATAGTTGACATCTTGCAATCTCATTTAGCCTTTCAAAGAATCATTCCCAAATCTTATCAGCATATCTTCTACAAGTGTGTGTTGAAATCTTACCTTCCATGTGCTGCAAAATCTCATCATCAATATTAATCAAATACTTTGGCTTTCTACCCATACATACATCTCAACATTAGGAATTTCATCAATATTTAATTGAGGTGGGCTAGATTGCGTACCTTCGATCAAGGGTGGAGAAGAAGACATACCTTGAGGTTCACATGTGGATGATGGCATACCTTCTTTGTCAAATCTAAGTGATGATGTACTCTCAACTTGAGATGTGTTGGATGGTGTCCAACAATATTCACTTGCGATAGATGGTGTCCCTCCATATTCACTTGTAGTATATGGTGTCCGTCCATATTCACTTGTGTTAGATGGTGTCCCTCCATATTCCCTTGTGCTTAATAGTGTCCCTTCATATTCACTTTCTGTAGAGGGTGTGTCTCCAACTACAGTATCTGAATCTGTCTTACGACGATGTTTTCACATTCGTGCCTTTTGTGCTGCCAATTCTCGTTCTCTTTTTGATGGTTGAGGTTTCTCTTCAATTGGCTTGTTTTCGTCAATCATTTATAATTTATTCTTTTCACGATATGTTTCCACCCAAACTCTCTCCTTTTCTTTGAAGGTTTTGTTCTCTTCGTCTGTTAGTTTCCTCTTTGTCTTTTTCTTTGGCATGGTGGATAATTTTATCTGTACCATGGTAATGAGACAAATATTAGTTCCTAAAAAATGTATCCATTCAAGTTAATTGAAAAATATATGTCATTCAAGGCTTCATTTAAATAATACTTACAATAATCCTGTACGATATGCCACTAGCCATATTTATAAGATTGTAAATGGGTTCAATGAGTGTTTTTCAATAAACCACTAGTTTCTTGGGTAAAACGGTTTTTGGTGCATGTGAAGATGGGTAAAAGTAAGGTTCTTGTTGTTTTTGAGTCTAAGATAATTATTTATGTTAAATAAGGTCTATGATACCACTCTTAATATTTATTTAGTTCTTTTGAGTCATTCTAGGTGTTTAGGGGGGAGATTTGGCTTGACATTTGCAAAAAAATGCATTTTTTGGCAAAGTTGTGAAGAGATAAGTTAGTTAAGAAGTTAAAAAAATAGTTAGATACATTGGGGGAGTTGAGTTTGAAAGGAAATAAGATAAATATCATGTAAATTCTTGGATGGAGGCTGCTCTTCAAGATTTCAATCAAATAAAATAAAGGAATTCTCTTATTTTTGTGATTTTCCTGTCTTTTCCTGTGTTCTTTCTCTATGTACGGACCCGTACAGATTTGTGATGCCTTGAAGGTTTGGGAGATAATTTATGCATGAATTTATCTTCACTTGAATAAGGTTTCGTGTCTTAATACCATTTTGGAAGATATTTTCAATCGTTTCTCCAAGTCTACCCTATTTTGACAATGTAAGGGTTTGAGGCTATAATGTATTGATTTTCACCAATCTGCCCACTGTGATGGATCTATAACTTGGTGGATTGGTGTGTAACATAATAATTTACATATCAAATTTTTTTGGGAGTTGCAAAGAGCATGGGTTTGGTCAGTGGACTGATGCACTAGGCTGGCCAGAGCACATTTCTATGTGAAAGTGAATGCCCATGATGGTGATTCTGAAAAATAATGAGTGTAATGGCATTGTGAGTGTTTTATAAGTTTTTGCAAAGGTATTGGAAGGTGTTTGGACCCTTGGGAGGAATGGGAGAGGCTCAGAGTTGTGAAATCCTTGTAAACCCTTGTTTTTGCTTGTGTTTTGGAGGATTTCTTGGGACAGTAGGGTAATGACCTTATGTGGGAAAAGTAATCATGAAATTGGTGGTTTGGTATCATTAAAATTCACTATTCTTGGTGTTTGAGTGGAAACCTCACCTTTAAAAGGTACTTCCTTTGCAAATTTGGGGTAATTGGGAAGCCTTTTGCTAGGTAGGCTTATTGGAAGTCAAACATAGTCCAAGAAGTCACCTCTAGTTCTAATGTATGTTGTTTGCCTGGAACTAGGTTGATGCAGAGTGGTGGGAACCCAAGATACAAATTGATATAGCCTCTCTAAAATATGCCAACCAAGACATCAACCTTCAATTGACTCAATAGGACAATAGGGTTACCTATCAACCATGACTCTTCATTATGACTCCAAATTGAAATTTGATTCAGGAAAAGAGTGTCAAAACCTTCAATATGTCAGCATCTTGACATTCAACCACCTAAAAAAACAAGATCAAATAAAATCTTCTAAAAGCCACTTTTGACTGGACATTGCCTTCCATGATTTGTTGTTTATTTTCCATGTAAGTTACAACATTGAGTTCTTGAATTAGTGAATCATGAACGAATTGAATGGTTATGAGTTTCTAATCAGCTTTATGCTATGTTACAATCAATTTTATGATGGTTAATCTATTTTTGAGTCTGACAAAGAGTTGAAACCAAGTTCTAATGTTTTGTGGAAATATGAAATCAAGTGAAATTGAAGGATTTTGATGAAAATATGATTGATTTTTTTCGTTGATCTTCTTCAATTCAAGTTAGGGTCACAAGTACCCTTGATGATTTGTGGATCCCGGTAGATGCTCTGCATCAAGTTTAAAATGGTAATTGTCAAGTGTATATAATTGTGTAATTTAAAATGTGCATTGACAATGTAAGGTTATAATGACAAACAAAAATGAAAGCAAGCCATAATAGAATGAAATAAAATGTATAAAGACTTCACATACCTAAAAAACCAGACTTTCAAATGGAGGAGTTCAACCCAATTATGTAGCTTTAGCTTCTTCTTTCTTCAAAATCCACAAAAAATTGACTTGTTCAAAAGCTTGTTCCCCTCCAAACTTCAATTGTATATTAGTTTTCAATGGAATTCAAGCTTGAATATGTCTTTCAACATGGAAACTTTTCTATTTCATGCAAAGATGGTAGAAAGATCATGAAAAAGGTGGTGGAATGTGAAAAAAATGCTTGCACACTTCACAACATCATCAAAAAGCTACTTTTTATCGGAGCACATGCAGAACTAGGAGAATATGCAAACTGTGGGCCTTGACATCAAGGGTATATTGAGTTTTCTTACCATTTTTAGTGGAATAAACAATGTGAGCGCGTTATTTCTTCCTAAACCGGTGACATCTCTACTTCTTCAAAACACGCACACGTTATATGAAATATGGTTTTCTTAATATATTACATTTCTCCCTCTTTGTCTATACCCTCTATCCTAATTATATATCTCTCCCCTGTACCCTTATAGTAGAGGAGATAGAGGTGAGTGTGTGTGTGTGTGAGAGAGAGAGAGAGGTAGAGGGAGATTGGGAGAGAAAGAGAGAGTGGGAGAGAAAGAGGGAGAGAGAGGGAGGGAGAGAGGAAGGGAGAGGGAGAGAGGGAGGGAGAGGGAGAGGGGGAGAAAGAGATAGTGGGAGATATGGAGATAGAGAGGGAGGGGGAGAGGAGGAGAGTAGGAGAAAGATAAAGTGGGAGAGAGCGGGGGATTGGGAGAAGGGGAGAGTCCAGAGAGAGAGAGAGAGGGGAGAGAGTGGGAGCTTGAGAGAGGGGGGAGTGGGAGAGAAAGAAGGAGAGAGGGAGGGAGAGGAGTTGGAGAGAACACGAGAGAAAGGAGAGGAGAGGGGAGAAAGATAGTGGAGAAATGGAGATAGAGAGGAGGGAGAGAGGGGAGAGGGAGAGAGTTGAGAGAGGAGAAGGGAGAGAGACATAAAGTGGGGAGAGATGGGGAGAGGCAGAAAGAGAGAGTGAGAGAAAGAGGGGAGAGAGGGAGGGAGAGGGAGTGGGAGAGAAAGAGGGAGAGAGGGAGGGGGAGAGAGAGGGGGAGAAAGAGATAGTGGGAGAGATGGAGATAGAGAGGGAAGGAGAGAGGGGGAGAGAGGGGGAGAGTGGGATAAAGAGAGAGTAGGAGAGATTGGGAGAGTGGGAGAAAGAGAGAGTGGGAGAGAGTGGGAGAGTGGGAGAAGGGGAGAGTGGGAGAAAGATAGAGTGGGAGGGAGAGAGGGGGAGAGCGGGAGAAAGAGAGAGTGGGAGAGAAAGAGGGAGAGAGGGAAGGAGAGGGGGTGGGAGAGAAAGAGGGAGAGAGGGAGGGAGAGGGAGTGGGAGAGAAAGAGGGAGAGAGGGAGGGAGAGGGAGAGGGAGACAAAGAGATAGTGGGAGAGATGGAGATAGAGAGGGAGGGAGAGAGAGAGGGGTAGAGTGGGAGAAAGAGAGAGTAGGAGAGTGGGAGAAGGGGAGAGTGGGAGTATGATAGAGAGGAAGGGAGAGTGGGAGAAAGAGAGAGTGAGAGAGAAAGAGTGAGAGAGAGGGAGAGAGGGATGGAGACGGAGGGGGAGAAAGAGATAGTGGGAGAGATGGAGATATAGAGGGAGGGAGAGACAGACTGAGAGAGAGGTAGAGGGTAGAGGGTTAAGAGTTAAGGTTTTAAGGGTTAAGGCTTTAAATGGTTAAGAGATAGAGAGTAGATGGATATAGTGGGAGAGATGGATACCCCTATACCCTTTTAATCCCTCAACCCTCAACCCTCAACCCTTAAACCCGAATCCCTCAACCCCTATAGCCTCTTAATCCCTCAATCATTAACCCTCGACCCTTAAACCCTAATCCCTCAACCCCTATACCCTCTTAATCCCTGAATCCTCAACCCTCAACCCTTAAATGCTAATCCCTCAACCCTTATACCCTCTTAATCCCTCAACCCTCAACCCTCAACCCTTAAACCCTAATCCCTCAACCCCTATACCCTCTTAATCCCTCAACCCTAAACCGTAAACCCTTAAACCCTAACCCGTAAACCCTCTACCCTCTACCATCAATCCTCTACCCTCTACCCTCAACCCTAATCCCCCAATCCTTAAACCCACTTAGTAAAATATCTACCCTAATCCTTCAACCCTCTTGACCCTTAAACCCTCAACCCTTAAACCCTTAAACACTCAATCCTAAACCCTCGACCTTCAACCCTCAACCCTTAAATCCTAAACTCTTAAACCCTCCACCCTCTACCCTCTACCCTCTACCCTCAACCCAATACTCTCTACCCTAAACCCTAATCCCTCAACCCTAATCCATCAACCCTTACACCATTAAATCCAATAGAACTCTCTACCCTAATCCCTAAACCCTGAACCCTTAATCTCTCAACCCCTATAACCTCTACCCTTTATATTGGACCCTCAACCCTAATCCCTCGACCCTATACCCTATACCCTCAACCCTCAACCTTAAACCCTCAATATTCAACCCTCAACCCTTAAACCCTAAACCCTTAAACCCTCTACCCTATACCCTCTACCCTATACATTAAACCCTCAACCCTCAATTCTCAACCCTCAACCCTCAATCCTTAAACCCTAAACCTTCTACCCCTATACCCTCTACCCATTACATTCGACCCTGAACCTAATCCTTCAACCATATACCCTCAAACCTATACCCTAAAACCTCTACCCTCAACCAAGTAAACCCTTAACCCTAAACCCTTAAACCTTCTCCCTATACCCTCAACCAAATACCCTCTACCATCGACCCTATTCCCTCAACCCTCAAACATTAAACCCTAATACCCTAGAAACCATCAACCCTATAGGTCCTCCACCCTAATCCCTCAACCCCTATCACTTTCTCTCTATCTATACATCTCACCTCTCCCTTCCTCCCTCCCTCCTACCCTCTCTAATTGTCTCTATCTACCGTCTCCCTCTTTCTACGTACCTCTTGTTCAATAAATCCCTACCACCATCTCTCGCTCCCTCTATCCATCTCTCTCTATGTCCCTCCCACTCTATCCCACTCTCTCCCACTCCCTCTCTCTCCCTCTCTCTCATGTCTCTCCCTCCCACACTCTCTCCCTCTCAGGTCTCTCCCTCTGGCAACCTACCTAGGTAACTCTCTCTCTGTCTCTCTCCCCTCTCTCTATCTATCCTTCCCACCCTACCTAGATAAGTCCCTTTCACTCCATCCCCCTCTTTCTCTACCTCTGTCAGGTCTCTCACTCACACTCCCCCTATCTCCCACCCCCTCTCTCTCACACTCCCTTTCACTACCTATCTCTCAAGTCTCTCCCTCTCACCCCCCTCACACTCTCAAGCCTCTCCCTTTGGTACCCTCCCTACATAGCTCTCCATCTCTCTCTCTCTCCCTCTCACCCCCCTCACACTCTCAAGTCTCTCCCTTTGGAACCCTCCCTACATAGCTCTCCATCTCTCTCTCTCTCTCCCTCTCTCTCAATTCTCTCTATCCCAACCCCCCCTCTCTCTCTCCCTCCCTCTATCCTTCTCACCCTACCTAGCTAAGTCCCCCTCAATCCAACCCCTTCTCTCCCACTCCCTCTCTTTTAAACTCTCACTTCCACCCCCTCTCCATCTCTCCAGACTCTCTCTCTCTCTAAATTCTCCCTCCCTCTAAAGACATACGTAAATACATACATATAATCATACATCCATACAAGCATACATACATACATGTGTAGATACAATCTTACATACATATAGGCATACATACAATATATGCATGGATACATATAGGCATACGTACATACATACAAGCATGCATACATGACATACAAGCATACATGTACATACAAGCATACAAATATATCAGCATGCATTCAATATATTGGCATTTAACATAAAGGAGGACATAACACAAGTACTTTAAAACATGCTCGTGTTATGTATTAGTTGACATGTTTCCTGCAGAATCAAAAATCATGTCAAAACTGAGATATAACACGAGCGTGTTATAGCGCGAGCACGTCATAGCGCGAGCGCGTCATAGCGTGCTCATGTTATATCTTGCTTTGGGAATTCCCAAGCCTTAGGATTGGTATTTTCCTTGGAATACCAACCCAAAGGCTTGGAGGGCATTCCCAATGATCAGACACGCATTTTTAAAAAATCTACCATATTTCACATAATCGAATTTGTGTTCAATGTCAAGATTGCACGTGGTTCAATATCAAAAAAATTGAACACATGGGTAATGTTGGGTTCTCTCTTAGCTATCCAACAATGTAATTTTTGTCACTTTTTGAAAATGTTAAGCCTTTCATCCATAATTTATTTTATTTGTATGTCTTTTTTTTGCCAAAAAGCTGTGTTTGGTATTTTTTCGTTATAAATTAACCGTTCATCGAATTTTCAAATAAATTACATTTTTAGAAACTAGACTCCATTCCACAATTTTTTTATTTTTTTAAAAGAAAAATTCAATTAGTTTCCAAAATTTATAGGGGCAGCATGGCCAAAATTTTGTTTTTGAAGAAGTGTCCACTTCAAAAATTAGTAAAAAATCAAATATTCAATAAAAAATTATCAAAAAAATCATGCATCAACTACATACTATTAGCTAGCTTCTCACTATTGCGATTTCAAAAATACTAAAAAAAATTTCACCGTACGAGAGTCGTACAAGAGTTGCTATGTTATGTTTTTCTGACAAAAACAACACCAATTTGTGTACGTCCCTCTTTCAACCCCTTAATCTCCACCATTTTAAAAATAAATTAGTTGTTTAGAAATTAGACTTGGAGGACTTCGATCCTTGTTTTTGTTCCATCTCAAAATTTTGAGTTTAACTATCCTCAATTTCATGTCCAAGGTCAGTATTTCCTGATTTCAAAATAAAGTGTCCACTTAAGTCCCCTTTTTGGGAACCATCTTGGTGCACTTACCCTCATATCCCACCAAAGTATGACTGATATAGTATATTTTTCTTTCATGGCCTTCATCTTCATTTTGTGCAAGTAAGGATCCTAGTGTTGATTGAGTTTTCAAAATATAGAGTATCAAAGGTTGGGTATTTGTAGGTGGCATTAACACATGTGGTGTAAGCAAGTAATCCTTGATCTTTTGAAAAGATTCTTGGCATTTGGTTGTCCATACAAACGATACCCCCTTTTTGAGTAAGTGTTGGAATGGATGTATTTTATCTACTAATTGTACTATGAAGTGTTTAATAGACTGTAGTCTCCCTTGTAATGTTCTTAGCTGACTGATTTTGGTTGGTGGATGCATATCCCTTATAGCCTTACTTTGTATGCTTCTAGTCTTTGAAATATCTTATCTAGGACTTGCAAGTGATCAACTCTTGTCAATGATTTGGCTATCAGATCATCTACATAGTCTTCCATGAGAGTATTACAAGGTCATGGAATATACTTGTCATGGCATGTTGGTATGTAGCTCCAGTATTTTTGAGCCCAAAAGGCATGACATTCCAACAATATGATCCCCATGACATGTAAACATTTTCTTGTGTTGGTCCTTAGGTGCGATCTTGATTTGATTATATCCAGAGAAACCATCCATGAGGGATAGCATCTCATATCTTCCTATAAGGTCCACTATCATGTCAATGTTTGGTAGAGGGAAGTCATCATTAGGACATGCCTTGTTGATATCTCTGAAGTCTATACAAATGCGAATTCCCCTAGATGGTTTGGTTACTAGCACAAGATTAGAAATAAATTACGCATAGTCTATTGATCTGATGAATCCGTCATCCAATAGTTTCTTAAGTTCAACTTTGACCAGTAGAGTGATTTGTGGATTTATTTTCCTTAACTTTTTTTTGGCGGGATTAACACCTGGTTGTAATGGTAGATGATGCAATATAAGGTCAGGATCCAGCCCATGCAAGTCAGCATATGACCATACAAAGTTAATCTATCTTTTCATAAAGAATTCACGAAACTCTGGTTGCTCTGTCTCTTTCAAAGATGCTACAAAGTAAATTACCCAAGGATTATCTTCAGTGTTTATGTTGATCTCAATAGATTCTTCCACTAACATTGGTGACTTTTCCTTAGCAATTGGGAGAATTTTCAAACCTCCATCCTTGGGTGCCTCAGTGAGGTTTTTTCCCTTGGATGTGTCCTTTATTTTTATTGTTTCATCGTCCAAAGGAACCTATCGATTTTCACCTAGGGAATTGTTATTTTCATTGTTTTCATTATTTTTCTTTTTCTTTTCACTTTTGCAACTAGAGGTGTGAACAAACTCCCCAAAATATGCCATGTTATCGAAGTCTATGATAAATCTAGCCTTGTGGTCACCACTAGGTATGTCATCTCACAATCCCATGAAGTTAGCTATTGCTTCGTCGTTCTCAAATATGTCTAAAATGGGGGTACCTTGTTGATCCCAATCGATAAGTTGGGGGTATATGAGGGGCATGTCATCATCAAAGTTATCAAATGTGGAGACTGACAAGTTTAGGATAGATTGGTTGACATGGTCATAAAAGTTTTGGACTAACTCCTTTTTGTTCTTTTTCCTAGGGATAGGTAGACTCTTAGTTGGGACTACTATTAGAGCTAGGTCATTAGAAGTTGGTTCATTAGGTGCCAAAGAGATAGGATCAGGGGTTTCCCTATAGTAAAGCTTGACCCACTCTTCTTTTGTCAATGACTTTTTAAGATGAGAATTGATTGATTTTGGCGAGGTATTTAGCATTTGGTCAAGTTCTCCAAATAACTTATCCAAGTCCATTATGCTGGTGGAGGAAAGGGAATCCCATTCATATTCATTTGAGTCAGGGGAATCATAGTAGAATGGGTTGTATGGTTCATGGGATATCTCAATGTCTTCAGAAGCACTTACTTCCTCTTTTGATGGTGTTGAGGTACTAGGAACACCAATCCTAATCAGTTGAAACCCTAGCCCTAGGCCTTTTGGTTATTGTGAAACAATGATTGGTTTAGTCCTTGCATTCTGGTGTAGTCCTAACCCACTATGTCCATCATATCCTTTCCTTTGTATTAACTTGAAGCCTTTTCCATATTGATCTTTAGATATTTGAATAGATGGTGGAGGGTTTACATTGTCTTCATTATATAAATAAGAGGTGACATCTTCTTGATCCATAGCTTCTTTACTTAACTCTCCCCATTTTGTGAAATTCATTGTAGAAGGGACATTTATTGTGACAATTGACTATCTCCTATCTATTGTGGGTAAACCGTATGACTTAGGAGGAACCAACTAGCTGACACAATAGGATGATTTCATGTGATATTCTCCATAACTCTTATCTTGGATCTCGACCTTAGAAGTGGGTGATGGTGGTTGTGATGCAATGGACTTGAAAAGAGTTGATGGATCAACATACAATGATAAGGTGGAGGATGAAGCCTCTTGATTTGTAGGCACCTGTCGTTGTGGTATTTTGTGAAGGCTTGTGCAATATTGGAAAAGATCTGGATCACCATTGATTATGATCTTGGTGTCATTGTACGAGAATTTGAGACACTAACGGTAAGTGGAAGGTATGGCTTTCATAGCATGTATCCAAGGTCTACCCAGTAATAGATTATAGGGGAGGATGAGATCCAAGACTTGGAAACTAGTGTCCATAACTGTTGGTCCAATCCTGATATGGAGTGTTAAAACTTCTTTAGATGATCTTTCCTCATAATTATATGCCTTAATGACTATACTCTTAGTGGTTTCCACACATTCTTCTGAGAAACCTAATACCTTAACCAATTTGAAGGTGCAAAGATTTAACCTTGCTCCTCCATCTACCAAGAATCATCTGACTTTGGTTTGATGGACAAGAACTTCAAGGTGTAATGGGTCGTTATGGTTAGTCTTCTTTGTTGAATAATCCTATTGAGAGAAGGTGGCATGGTGAGAATTGGTTAAGTATCCTACCATCTTTTCGAAATGATTGGCATCTAAGTTGGTGGGGAATTTTTTTTTTGTGAGGCTTTGTCTAGAATGGTTCGATGATTTGGTGATTGGGTCAACAGTTCCAAGATAGATATTTGTGTTGGGGTTTTCCCCAACTGGTCAAGTAAATTATACTTAGGCTTGGAAGACTATGGTTATAGTGGCTCTGATGAAGGACCTGGAATGGTTATCTTAGTTCTACATGTATTGACAACACATTCAGGACTCTTCTTTATGGTAATGGTGTGGATATTTTCAGTAGCAACTAAAATATGATTAATGATCATACCTTGGTTATAATCATACTTAGTGTTAGCATAATTGGCCGATGTATTAGTCTTAGTTCCCAAACTGGAGGCCTTTCCTTTCCCATGGTCATGTAATGGATCTGTGAAGACCTTATGGTTGTTGTTTTTGATATTTTTTTGCCCATTCACTTCTATGGTTTCATCTTCAACAAAATCGTGTATGATGTTCTTCAAATGTCGGCATTTTTGTAGGTTATGTCCTTTAGTTTGATGGTAATCACAAAAGGCGTTGTCATCCCACCATGAGGGTTTAAACTATCTAGGATCATATTGATTTGGCTCTCGAGGTTGTATGAGTTTATGCTTTATCAGTACTTTGAAAACTATCTCAATTGGTTCCCCTAAGGGGGTAAACTCATGTTTTGGAAATCTCCTCTGTGGTTGTTGTTGTTGTGAATTTTGGAAAAAGTTGGCAGTTTGATCAACATTGTTAAGTATGTCCTAAGGTAGGTTATGCCCTCTGAAAGTAATGACTGGTCCTGCGTGTAGGATCTTAGCATCAACAATACCGTCTTTTGTTATATTTTTGTTCCTGGACCAAAATTTTTTTCTATCGTTAGGGGCGTTTTGGTGTTGAATAGCTAGATTGCTTCTTGGCATCTTAATTTCTCCTTTAACAATGAGGGATTTCTCTAGTATAACGCATTTTTTGCGCCAAGTCCAGAAAAGAGGTACAACAATGTACTCTTAGGTCACTTCTTAATTTTGGATGAAGATTTTCAAGGAATATTGTGAATATTTGTTTCTTTGGTATCTCAACAGGACATCGACTAGCTAGACTTCTCCATCTTTGGAAGAAGGTGGTAAATTTTTCTCCGTTTTCTTGTGTGGTGTGACACAAGGTAGCTATCGTGATTTCATTGTTGATGTTAAAAGAAAAGTGTTCCACAAACTTTTTAGCTAATTCACCCGATGATTTTATGCCATATGGTAGTTTAGAGAACCATTCCAATGCTATCATGACTAAGGTTCATGAAAAAAGTCTCATAAGGTACGTGGGGTCATATGAGATGTCCATGCATGTTGTGGAAAATTCTCCTATGTGTTCCAGAGGATTTATCTTCCTATAATACTTAGGGAAATTTGATATAATGTATCTATGTGGGAAGGGTGTCATGTATAACACTTTTTCAAAGGACATGGACATAAATCTTGCGCTAAAATGGTTCATTTTCCTGACATTGACATACTGTCAATTTTTTGTTGGAGTGCTTGCATTTGATTTTGCAGAACATCTACCTGTCTTAAATACATGTTAGTTGCATTGTTAGGATCGATGTAAGTGTTTTGAAATGCAATATTTTGTGACAGATTCTGATTTGGTGGGTATATGTCATGTTTGTGTAATCCTTATGTGTGGAATGGTAGTATTGGTGTTGATATGTGGTATAGCCTATGTTGTGTTAATGCCCATTTTGGGCCTTTTACTTTCAGTATTAGAGCCAAAGGGGTTCAATGAGGATGCACCTACAGTAAAATTTAGGCCTTGTGTAATACCAAATGGTGTCGTGTGTACTGTTGTAGATGTTTGAGTAGGTATGCCAGATGGTATTGTTGTCGTAATCTAAGGAATAGAGAAACTCGATGTCACGGTTTTTATTCCCTCAGTAGATGATATTTTTTAAGTGTGGATGTCAAATCCTGGTGATAGTGTGGCACCTTCTACTAGCAGCTTTGCTAGGTATCTTTGAGGATCTTTGCCAAACACTCATCTATAAAAGATGCAAATTCAGAATCTTGGGTTGTGGCATCTATTTCTTCTATAAAGATGAGTCCATGTGTGTCTCTAGTGATAAATTTTTTAAGCAAAGCTTTGTGAGGTATCGTTGTTCCTGATGGCATGTTCGCGAAGGGATTGATGAAGTCCTATGGATCTTCCATTTTTCTACATTTCTTTTTAGACCTTGTTTCGACCATGAAAAAATTTGCTCAAGATAGGATGATGCAAAACTACGTCTAAAAATGATATGTTCTAGTCTATGTTTTTGGGATTTTTTGGATATAATGAATGAATGTTGCTATTTTTTTGGCAAAGAAAATTATGGTATGCTAGGATGACAATATGCAAAAATATAAGAAAACTCCTAAGGTAAATGATTGTAAATGATTCTAAGAGGATGTTACCTACCACATATAGCATAACCAAGGCTACAATTTAACTTTGTCAAGGAACCTATTTGTAGGACTAGGACCAAAAGATAAGGTGAACTCCCAAACTAGATCTAATGAGTTGGAAGGAATCACGTGTAGGACAAAAGATGTGTTGAAAAGTGACTAGGTTCAATAACAATGTCTGTTAAAGCATGGGTTTGTCCAAAGTGCGGAAAGTTGGCCTATTCTAAGATATGAAAATTTCCTAATATGCAATTAAGTTTAGTGACTAGGATGCGTATCTCTAAAACTAAATGACACCTAAAAGATGGAATTATGCAAAGTTTGAGCAACTTTCTGCTTTCTGTTCAAGGGTGATTCTGAAAAATAGAGACTGGTATGGCTATTTGGTTTCAGATTGTGATAGTCAATTCTAGATTTTTTGTTGACAGGAAAATGCAGTTCAGGTTTATAAATGCATCGCATAATTTAACAGATGCATTTCAAAGGGTCATATGCGGTTTTTTGCTAAATTAGGTCTCAGTTTGATGACAGGCAAATGTGACTCATTATCATAGATGTGGCTAACTTTTAAACAGATGCAACTCGCTATGACACATGCGACTCAAGATGATAGATGTGACTCATATTTTTTTGGTGAATGACAGTGGACTCTGGTTCGACAGTTGCAAGTTTCTAGTTAAGAAATGGGACTCAGGTCAATAGTTGCAATTTTCTAATTAACAGATGTGACTCATTTTGATAGATGAAATTTTCTGATGAATTGGGTTTTTGAATGAATCTATTTTGTGATCAAATTTTGGCAAATATAAACAATTGGAAAAAATAGCGTTTCGATTTGATAATCATGAACATATATATTTCCAGAAAACATGTACAATCCTAAGGCTAGCAATGACAATACTTGTTAAATTCTCACTTGGACTTCCCCAGCTACGCTTATTTAAAGTGGATGACCAGAAGCTTGACCATACTGGCTCCCCGTTACACGACACACACTTCTCGGGTCAACCAAGCTTTAGTTCCCATGACTCTCCCATGGTGAACTTTTCATCTCTACAAAGAACCATATGAACGTGAGATGACTTTAGAGGTCCAACCTCTTACACCAAGAAATAGGGGTCTTTGGTTAATCTAAAAAAAATTGGTGTATTAGTATGGGAACCCATTCAGAAGGCCACAGGGAAGGCAATATTATCCCAATTTGTAGAGGTTACGCTCTACAGGTTTGGACGCACCACTAAGGTACTGGGGGAATCAATTTCTAGTCTGTAGGAGCTCTTGTAATGTTGAGTTTTCCTCAACATTAAAATTTCTATATCGGTTGGGAGTAGCTTGGCTTTAGCTCATCACTAGTTATGAGTCGCTTTGGGGTGAGTATTTTTTCCCACCAAAGCAGGCCCAGAATCTAGAGTCAACAATAGTTTCTCTTTTACCTAGGATCACACAAATACGCAAGGGGAGAGGATACTTCTATTACTGAATCAGGATCTAATCTAACAGATGTGTGTACATGCCAAGCACAAAAGACAATGATTATTTTTAAAGTTCAAATGATAGTTATTTACTCTATTCAAATAATTCATTTGTTTTAAGATTTTTCTTTTGACTTTGGTCCTACAAATGAATTGTTAGTAGTTTTTTTTTAGCAAATGTCTTTGACAATGATTATCCAAGACAAATTGATTAGTAGTTTTTGCTTTTGTTTCTGTCTTTGTCAATCGTCTTGCAAAAGAGTTTTCAGATGCTTTTCTTCTATGAATCATCCTGCAAACACTGCATTAACTCCCCTAAAACACACACTGAAATGAAAAATTAGTTGTAAAAAATCTAAAAACTAAAAATGAAAACACAAAATTTTGGAAATTTGATTACTAGTCAGATGTGTCGCAGAAAAATGCAAATACATCACAAAATAGCAGATGTGTCATTTATTATCCTATGTGTCTTGGGAAGTCAGTTGTGTCGTTTCGTACTACACATGCGTTGCTCTGTACCTGTACTTGCAAAAAATGAAAAACTTATAAGGGTTTTGAAGATGGTGTCTTCACATCGGGTTCACCAAATGTAACGCTGGAATAAAAATGCAAACAATATTAATCTAATAAAATCATATACTAATCTAATCCGATGCTAGCAACAAAGAACAAGGAAAACTATGAAAGCATAAATACAAGAAAGAACAATCTCACTGAATATCTGTATAAATCCTTAAATGACCTCGATTGCACTTCTCCAATTTGTCGTTGTAGTATAATTTCCCTCAGATTTTTTAAGTATGCAAGTATGGCCTATTGATTATTGACTTAGCAAAATATCGAAGGTTATTGATTTCACTTCCTAAAAGTATATAGATTTCGGGAGGAGGAATAATGATGAAGGTCAGATCAATTTATAGAGAATTGGTTTTCAAACAATCAATTTAGATTCAAAAGAGATCGACGATTGAGATTAATGAATGCTATGAATAGAGATTCAGTGTCAGTAATAATACAAGTGAAAAATTATGTATGATAGAGATTAAATTAAATAATAATCTAATTTGGTGCTGAGACTATTTAAAATTCAGAAGAATAAGAATTGCATGTGAAAGATAAAGAAGAAACATTTCGAACACACAAATGAATGAATTAATTAAATAAATTTATTTAATTAATACTAGTTCACACGCAGAAGAATAAGACTGATTGATTAAACCAAAAAGTCTCTTCATTAGAAATAAGTAGATATTAAATCAGGAGATAACTGACTGATTTGATTAAATTTTAACTTAAGTGGTAAATGAATAATAAGATAACTAAGTGATTATCTAATCAGAGGAATATGTCAGGAATAATTATTTTTTATGAATTAAATGATTGTTTAATTCAACATTCGAAATTCAGAGATTAAATTAAATAAATAAAAATTTATTTAATTAACTATCGAAAAAGTTATAGAATAATTAAATAATTTGAAATGAATATTTAATTATAGTGAGAAATGTGATAAAAATAATTTATTTAATTTAGAAAGGAGAATATATTAATTAGTCAAGAAAGAATAAAGATCATAATGAATTAATTAAATAATTAAGGTTATTTAATTAATAGAAGATAGGTGACTTTAGAAAATAATTAACATTATTTAATCATGACCATGAATATTAGAAATATGTGGAAAATTGTGTCATAGGTCTAGACCAATTTTTCAGTGTCTATAGTTCTATTTTTTGGTACTATGGGATACCTACTATGACTGGATGACGGTTCGGGCTGATATAGTTCCTTTTTGGCAGTATTGGTATCTATGCTCACCTGAAAAGAAATGATTCGTGACATAGTATATGGTTGTAGATCACAGATCCAGGATATAGGTAGAATTGGAGTACTCACCTCAAGGATCTTTTTGGTACTCATGATGTATATGTTGCATATATGTATAATGGCAATGTAAAAATTTAATACAATACATAACTATGTATAGGGGTCAACAGTAAGTAGAAGTACTACAACTTATCATTATGTAATTTTGTTGCTCAAACTATACCTAATACAAAAAAAAGGTGGCATATAAATAAATAACCTAAAAATGTTTAATGTTTTAAATTATTTCAACCATTTTACATACAATCTTTACTTTCAACAACTCATTCATTTGAGATTTTATTATAAAAATGCACTTATTTATTTTCACTTGAAATTTATTTTTAAAAATATATAAAATATAAAAAGAATCACAAAATAAATATTTTGTCTCACCACCACTATGTTTCCTCTACCTCTACAATCTTTCTTTTTAAAAAATTGAAATGATTAGGAATAAATGTACTCTTAATTATATTTTTTTAAATTAATTTTTTACTTATCTTTTACTCAATATAGATTTTAAAATCACTATTTGTAATATTTTTCAAAACTTTTTTACAGATATTTTACTTTGCAGCTTAAAAAGCCAATAAAATTGTAAAACACAAATATTATGTTCACTTCCACAAAATCCTTCCTCACCTAAGTTTTTTTAGCCTCTGATATTTGAGAAAAATGATTTTAAAAATTATAAAGATTAAAAATTACACATTTTACTTTAGAATAGCTAAAATAAACAGTTTTAATAACTACTTATAAATTGATCTTACCTATAATTTCATGACAAAAACTAAAAATAATAATACATAAATTCTAATGTTACATTTATGTCTTAATATACATACTTTATATCTATATTTTTAATTAATATATAAATATATAACATGCTGCCAATAAAAAAATATCATGATGTAAATCAAATCAATTGACATGAGCGGGCTTGTGAATGCTCCTCACTTTCAAATGTTCAACCTCCTTTCACATGACATATTTCTTAATATTTGAAGGGACAACTATCACTTGAAAAAAGAATAGTATTTAACAGTCAAGACCGCCCGTCAAATTTAATTCGAAAGAGAATTATATTTTTTACGCATTTCACTAAAATAATGAATCACATATTTTCATCATTTTTTATATTTATTTATATAATTAGAATACTCATTTTTTGTTGTCAATGTTAATAATATTTTGTAGTATTAGATTTTTGAATAAATTGTGTGCAAATTTTTACATAATATTTAGGATCATATTTCATGATCCATCATCAACATCAAGATGATAAACAGATAGAGAGAGAAATGATGGATCATAAAGTATGATGAGAATCATTGATGTAAATATATACACTCGATTTATCCAGAAATCTTGCATACTGATTGTCAATGTTGTTTTTAATTAAAAATATATACAATTTTAAGTAAATTTCTTCAAATTTGATCATAAAATTTGATTTGAAATGAAAAAAAATCATACAATCAAATTCAGAAATATCTAAACATCTCATACTAAATTTCCTGGGTTGCCTGGTGGCCATCGTTAGGGTAATTGGCGGTCTGTGAATAGAACCAGAGACCAGGGATTTTAGAAAGAACCAAATAGTTAACATTTACAAGGAAAAAAAAAGTCTTCATCAATATGTGTAACCATCTGTACACTGTACAGAAAATGTAACAGAGACAGTATAAATATACTAAAAAATACCCTGCTCATCAAATCGACTCTGTACAAAAGATGTAACAGAGGAAGACAAAATGTAGAAAATAGAAGAATATATCTACAGATCGAACCTGTCTCCTCAAAGCTTCACCTTGCATTTTTTTTTACCAATGCTCCTGGTCCTGGAATTCAGCCCTTGCACCTCCAGCTCGCAGCGCACATGGAAAGTCATCTTCAGGGTTTTCATTTTCCCAACCTTGAGCTTCACAGGTACATCCGCCTTCAAATGCAGAGGAATGCTTCCTTGCACCCGCTGTGCATTCAGCAAAGTAAGTTGTTTATTGCTGAGCTGTACGTTAGCCCCGTTGAGGACAACATTTAAAGCGGTAATACTTTCAGGCCCCTGGTAAAATGCAGGTAATTCGCCCCTGGAGAGCTCTGTGCCGCTCCAGAAAACCGCAAGATAGCTGTCATCTAGGTAATATATGCCGATCTTTCTGTTCCGATTCGTCGCCCTCACCTCAACCATAAATTGTGACGAAACAGTGGCATCTGTGGCGACAACAAAGCTCCTGATCTGAAAATCGTCGACCGAATACTTAGGTATCCTAGGCTTAAAGACGGCGTAGAGAATAATTCCAGCTATGGTAATGGTTATAACAAAGAGCATCAGGAGTTGAAATGCCAAGATACAGCAAGTGTAGCAGAGGTGTCCGTGGCACTTGGGAAGGCGGGAGTGATATCTAGGGTACTGCCCTAGGGGATTCTTCTGGTGTTTGGAAAGCCGAGAATGCGCAAATTGGTCATGCGTATCGCCATGGTCTCCTCTCTCCGACATGAAGCTCGATTTTGACACCAGAGAAACGCTAGGCAGGGGGCTCTTCTGTTCATTTTCTTGAGTCCCTGCTGCCTTGTTTATGTCCTTGTTCGCCGGTTAAATTCACTGTGTATCTGCTGGCTTTCTGCTTAAGGAGGGGACGGGATTCGATCGTGGGTGAAGTGATAAACGGGAAACCGTTATACGTTGCGGGCTATGTGTTGACACGTGGGACGGTTAAAGAGGAATAATATACTTGGCACTCTACATAGGATGCGTGAGCCCCCGTGCAATCTTTTATCCGTATTCACTCATTTCACTCCCTGCCTTCTCTAAAAAGTCAGAATAATACTTCCCTCGATTAATTACCGTTATCTGAATTTTAATGCCCTGGCATTCCCACCGAATCGCCGTAGACTTCGTCTTTGTGGGCAGGTGCCGAATCCGATGATAGATATTTTAGGTATATGGAGTATTTTCCGAGAATAGAATTTTAATGCCAAAATAGGCACGCATACTCTTTTACAATATTATTTATCATAAAAAAATAAATCGCTTTACATAAGTAAATTAGGTTAATAAAAGTCAATTTTACTTTTTATTTTATAAATTAGATGTAATGAATTGTGCAAGCTTTTATTTAAATTATGTATGTTGACTTTCTGATCAGAGTGAGGAATCCACCATCAAGGTCATATTTATTCCTTTTTATGATGATGGATCATTGAGTGTGATTCAAAACGTTGAACAAAAGACATATAAAGCTTATATCATAAGCTTGCACAATTCTAGTTGGTGGATTTGGAAAATTCATACCAACTATTAAATATAATGAATAAGTATATTTAGCTTTAGGAATGATAAGGGAGAATTGATATTAATGTCCTATATAATTTAGATCTAAGTATAGAAAATTAGTGCTTACAATTTCATGAATGTTTTAAATTTTGAGTAGTCTCAAAATTTTATTTGTATTGAATTTAAGTTTCAAGATTGAACATGAACATTGTGTGAATGTCTTGGTATATAAGAGTGATATGTGACACATGAGAATGAGTTAGTGGAAAGTTGCAAACAATAATATCTCCATCTTTGCTTTCTATATATCTTTTTTTTTTTTAAGGTAATAATTATATATACCTTTTAGGAGTTTGTCAAATTAGGGTCTCCAAAATCGACCTTTGATTAGATTCTATGTGATTCTAATTCATTTAGTCTCATTACCTAGAATTGAATTATTCTCTAGATATTTCTTTTAGTCTTAAGATTCAGCATGATAAGTGCACATTGAATGCCTTTAAATACCAAGACATCACATATAAGTCACACAAATGTGTATTAAGGAAACTCATAATGGCCAGAAAGAAAGGATTTGTCTTTAATTTTTTATTTAAAAATTCTAATTTTGGGGTCAATCTTGAAGTATTTGAGATTGACCCATAGAAATAGGTATGTGCATAGAGATGGAGGCCAAAATGTGACCAAACATTCATTTTAGGGCACAATGTGGCTATGTTACAAAACACACACACACCATAATGTGCTCTCTTTATGACTCAATTGCTTAATTTTTTTAACATGATAATATTATATAGTGAACATTACAATTTAAGTTAATCAAATCTAACCCCTTATCTTGAAATATGTTTAGATTTTCCAAGCCTATGGATTGAACCTTGATTTTGAGTACTTACATCTATATTTTAAAAATGACATATAAATGTTGATTATGCTTTTTATCAAGTTCACATGTACATTTTAGGATTTTTTTTCCCAAAAGCACCACTATTATGTCAAGCCTTGCCTTATTTTTCTAACCATCTATTTTTCTAAATGCAAATATATCAAGACTTTAATCGATTTACTTATTTTAAGAAATATATTCAAGTGAAAATTTAAAGTTGTGTCTATTTTTGGGCCGACAAAATATTTATGGACAAAACTGTTTTTCCCAAAACTACATGACACAAAAGTCAAAACTCTTTGATCCAAACAAAATAACTTATATAAATTTGAAATTAAACCCAGATAAGCAATTCAATCGGTGGCAAGGGAAAGATAACAAACGAACACAGCAGATCGGGAAGCATATGAGGATCTTTTTGAGCAAATCCCACCATTTGCAATCGGACCTAACACAATATAAAGGAATGAAGGGGACTGTAAGGGTCCATGAAGGAAAACAAATTGGAATCAGTGGGGATCACAGGGGCCTTGGAGGAATACAAAATGGCAGTTTCAATCAAAACCCCTATATGGGGGAAACAGATCTACAGAGACCAAGAAGATCAGCAAGGCAATGGTAATAACATTCAAAATTATGTAACCATCAATGAGCATCCTGAAATAATGGGCCTTCTTTTCCAAGTGATGTTCAAGAGAGCATATGTAAATCTGCTGGTTAAATAAACGGGGAGCAGAGGTAAGTATCCAGTTCTTGCCGAATGATTTCCTTTTGATAATTTTAATTTATAATTCAGAGCAAATCAAAAAACCCATAATGAAAGGAAAAACACAAATGATGGATGGAATTGGTTTTTACCTGAAGGAATGGGAACCAGATTTCAATCCCCATAACCATGTAATGGAAAAAATACCAGTGTGGGTTAATCTATTCAATTTTCCATGTATTGGTGTTGGGAGACCGTTGAGTTGATAGGGGAAGAGTTGGGAACTTTTATTAGATTGGACGAAGCCCTAGTTCAGGGGAGAAAAAATGAATGCTAGGTTATGTGTAGAAGTAAACCCAAATAGTACTAGATGGAATAATCTGAAAATCATAACAAAGGAAGGTAGATGGAAGCAAGAAGTAGTATGAGATCTGGCACTTAAACCACTTAAAGAACTCAGTATTACCAAGAAAAACTTGGAAGTGCTAAAAAAAAAAAAAAAAGGGTTATGGAATGTAGGGGAATAGAGTGAAGGCTTGGTCAAGCATAAAAAAGTAGTTGAATAGAATAAACTAACAAAATCAAGTCAAGAGGCAAAAAATGGGAATGTAGATCTGTGGAACGAAGCCAACAACAAATTGGGAAATGACCACAATTATGGCAACAGATTGGAATTGGGAGAGAGCTCAAATGTTGTCATCTTCAATAACACTCAAGTCAAGGTTGAGGAAATGTCCCCAAAGGCAAGGCTTGTTCAAGAACAATTAGGGGACAAGGGGTTGGATGTTACAAAGAAGATACAATTGCAAGATCAAGAGGTGTAGCAAAGACTGGTGGATAACGTTTGTATGGAAACCCCATAGGCTAGGGTCTAGGCTCATGAGTTTGAGGAGATGGACTCGATTTTAGAGGTTGGTTGTGAATTGCTAAGCCTAATGAAACTCATGAACATGGAGATGGAGGCTGATGTACCAAAGGAAGAAGAAACTAACAGATAGAACATTGATTTGATGCTAGAGGAAGTTGTGGAAGTAGTGGAAACGAAAATGGATGGAGACAACATGGATATCATTAATCCCTCAACATGAGACGCGATGAAAGAAGGATAATTTTGCAAGGAAATGGAAAATAAAATCACAATAGGACTAGGGATCATAACTAGCAAAGATGTAAATTCGAATAAGTTGGGAATCAAGCAAGAGAACACTGCAAGGAAATCCCCAAATTGTGGGGAAGGCAAAAAGGACAGAACGATAAATCAAGAGAAGAGATTGTTAGACGAAGATGCAAAAGGACAAGTCAAAATAACTAGGTTGTTGGGATCAAGGAAGGGTATTCCCATTCCCAGGGAACAATGAAGTTAATATCATAGAATTTTAGGGGCTCAAATGCGCCTAATAAGATGTATCTGGTGTGGTGCTTCATGGAGATGTCAATGACTGATATTTTCATGACACATAAATAAAAAATGGTGAAGAAAGAGGTGGAATTGTTTAAAATAAAGCTAAAGTTTTGGTAAGAGGAAACAATAGATACTGAAGGAGCTTAGGTGGCCTTATCACATTATGGAAAATGCAAAGCATCTACATTGAAAGGATAGAAAGGAACACAAATTGACTGGATTGCAAGGTAAGAACTTGTCTCGCTACAAATCTTCATTTCCCTTTAGTTAACATTTATGGCCCTACTTCTTGCATAATAAAAAGGGAATTATGGCATGAGATTGGTAAATTTTAGAAGTATGGCCAAATGAAAACCATATTTTGGGGGGAGGCTTTAGTTTCATTCTGCATACCGATGAGAAATAGGATGGAAACCAAAGGAGATATCAATCTCAATTGGATTTTGAGGAATTCATAGCCAATAACATGTTTATAGAAGTGTAAATGTCTAATGGAAGCTTCATGTGGATAAGGGTAAGTGCACCAAAACGGTGCACAAAAAGGGGGTCAAAAGTGGCCACTTTTTTTTTGTAATAAGCTAACATGAACTTGGAGGAGTAATTTAAGATTCATGCACTCAAAATTTGATGATACCAAAACAATAAGAATTGTAGTACACTCTAAATATAGTTTCTAAAATGTACTATTTTTTTCAAAAATAGATAAGATTAAGAGGATAAAATGCTTTGTGCACACAAAAGTGTTCATGTTTCTTTCAACAAAACATAACATAGTGTTTGGTGTGTGCCCCTCAATTTTTTAGTTGTACTATTTAGTATTTTTAAAAACCCAATGGTACAAATATAGCAAAGAGTGAGTACTAGAAGTTGTAATTTTTTATTGAGTCTTTTTTTTAATGATTTTTTGAATTGGATGCATCCTAAAAATCACATCACCAAACATGTGCATCACATAAATTTCACCCAAATAATTGAAAATGCATTTTTTCCAATGTGTAAAGAATGAAATGTAGAACAATAGTATATCATTTTTTTCAAATTTGGACAAGTAGGTCAAAAGTAATTTAAAAAAGTCAATACATATGTCTCTAAGAACTATGGAAACATTAGTGAAAGAAATTAAAAAATAAATATGTTAATGTAGTTCAAATCTAAAAGCATATATGGTTCAAAAGCTTAGAAAATGTGTGAAATTATGGTGGTAATTTTACTATGATTTTGATTTATAATGTGTAAACCTGATGACAAGAAAGTTGAGAAATGAGAATGGAGAAAAAAATCAAATCAAAATGAGGCAAATGAACCATCCAAGCCTAAGGCTTGTCATCAACCCTAATTACAAGACAAAATTCATATGTGGATAGTGCAAACTGCAAGACAAAACACATACGAATTTTATGCAAGCCAGAACATGCTTGTGTTTTGGCCTGCACTAAAAGCATTATGTTCTTGAATCTAACTTTCCATCTCTCTACCTATGTAATCCATCATTTGAGGAATATGCAAGAGAGAGAAACAGACGGATGGCATGGCCAGTTAGGGAAAAAAGGAAGTGTCTTCCTAGATAAGAAATTCAATCGCTGGCAAGGGAAAGACAACAAATGAACACAACCAGACTGGGAAGCATATGAGGATCTTGATGAGAAAATGCCACCATTTGCAACCGAAGCTAACACAATATAAAGGAATCAAGGGGATTGTAAGGGTCCAAGAAGGAAAACAAATTGGAATCATTCAAGATCATAGGGGCATTGGAAAAATATAGAATGGTACTTTCAATAAAAAACCCTAGATGGGGGAAATAGATCTACAAAGACCAAGAAGATCAACAAGGCAATGGTAATAACATTCAAAATTATGTAACCATCAATGCGCATCCTAAAATAATGGGTCTTCTTTGCCAAGTAGTGTGTGAGTAGATGTTCAAGAGAGCATATATGTAAAGCTAGTGGTTAAATAAATGGGAATCAGAGGTAATTATCCAGTTCTTTCCGAATGATTTCCTTTTGATATTTTTCATTCAGATCAACTCAAAAAAACCATAATGAAAGGAAAAAATCAAATGATGGATGGAATTGGTTTTACCTAAAGGAATGGGAACTAAATTTCAATCCCCATAACCATGTAATGAAAAAAATACCACGGTGGGTCAATCTATTCAATTTTCCATGTATTGGTGTAAGGAGATCCTTGAGTTGATAGGAGAAGAGTTGGGAAATTTTATTAGATTGGATGAAGCCTTATTTCAGGAGAAAAAATGAATGCTAGGTTATGTGTAGAAGTAAACCCAAATAGTACGAGATGGAATAAACTAGAAATCATAACAAAGGAAGGTAGATGGAAGCAAGAAGCAGTATGGGATTTGGCACCTAAACCAGTTAGAGAACTCAATATTACCAAGACAAACTTGGAAGTGCCACATTTAGGTTAGGGAAAGTATGGGAACAAATTCAAGGCTTGGTCAAGCATGAAAAATTAGTTGAACAAAATAAACTCACAAAATCAAGTCAAGAGGTAAAAAATGGGAATGAAGATCTATGAAACGAAGCCAATAACAATTTGGAAAATTGTCACAATGATGGCAATAGATTGGAATTGGGAGAGGGCTAAAATTTTGTCATCTTCAATATCACTCAAGTCAAGGTTGAGGAAATGTCCCCAAAGATGAGGGTTGTTCAAGAACAATTGGGGGACAAGGAGATGGATGTTACAAAGAATATACAATTGCAAGATCAAGAGGTGTAACAGAGACTGGTGAAAGACATTTGTATGGAAACCCCATAGGCAAGGGTGTAGGCTCATGAGTTTGAGGAGATAGACTCAATTTTAGAGGTTGGGTATGAATTGCTAAGCCTAATGAAACTCATGAACATGGAGATGGAGGTTGATGTACCAAAGGAAGAAGAAACCAATAGATAGAATATTGATTTGATGCTAGAGGAAGTTGTGGAAGTAGTGGAAAGGAAAATGGATGGAGACAACAACATGGATATCATTAATCCCTCAACATGAGAGGCAATGGAAGAAGGATAATTTTTTACAAGGAAATGGAAAATCAAATCACAATAGGACTAGGGATCATAACTAGCAAAGATGTAAATTCAAATAAGTTGGGCAGCAAGCAAGAGGACGCTGCAAGGAAATCCCCAAATTGTGGGGAAGGCAAAAAGAAGGGTAGAATGATAAATCAAGAGAACATATTGTTATACAAAGATGCAAAACGACAAGTCAAAATAACTAGGGTGATCCCACAACACTGGTTTCAATTTTTGGGTAAACTGGACACCGAACTAATTTTTTTTAGCTAAATCTTCACTTTCGGGCTCGTATAGCGGCTAAACCGCGAGGAATTTGAAGATGATGAAAACTAGTGATTTTTTATTTTTGTTCATAGATTCTAAATATATTTTTTTCATTTTTTTTGGAATCAAATTGCACTTATTTTTCCATCTCCTTTGAAAACTAGTTTTTTTTTAAAACAACATTTTTAAGGAGTGACGCTCACCATATACAACATAAATTTTTTTGTATGAAGGATAAAATTCTAATTTTTTTGAATTTAGATTTGTAACTACGATATATACCACTTTCATTTGGTTTTATAGTGTTTTATTGAATATTTTTTCCTTAATCAAGTTTCAAAGTCAAACCAATTACAATTCAGACCTAGGCGGACTGTATACAACATAAATTCTTCTGTATGTATCAAAATTCAAATTATTATTTTAATGGATCAAGGACATCAATACCCAACCCGAACATATTTTTAAAAATTTTATTTTGATAATCTGCTATTTTTTCACATGTGCAGAACATAGAACTTGATTTTCGGTGGAAAACCTATGTTTAATAAAACTAAAAAAACACATACATAATAAAACCAAAACATATTAAAATTATATTCGTTGGATAACTCATTCTGAGAACTACCATCTTCTAGTTGGATCTGTGAAGTATCCTCCACTTTCATCCTCAACCTGAGCTTCGAAGGGTGAAAATCTGGAGTCTTTTTGTGTCAGAGGGTGGGAAGGTGGGGAAAGGGGGGTTCGAGCGAACCTAAGGGGTTCACTCGAACCCCCAAGGGTTAGCTCAAACCCTGGTTCACTCAAACTAGGGTTCGAGCGAACCCCCTTTCCATAATGGGAAATGTGGGTTCCCACATGCAAAGGGGTTCACTCGAACCTTGGTTCGAGCGAACCCCTTTTGGGTTCTTTTGAACCTTAAGTTCACTCAAACCCCTCAAAATGTTTTTTTTTGCATGGGTGAGTTTTTTGGAAGTTTTCCTTCCTCATGCAAATTGTAAACCACTTTTGCAGGTTCACCCACTAGGTTTTTGGGATCAGGGAAGGGTATTCCCCTTCCCAAGGTAAAATGAAGTCAATATCATGGAATTTTAGGGGCTCAAATACCCCTAATAAGAGGCATTTGGTGTGGTGCTTTATGGAGATGTCAATGACTGATATTTTCATGATACATAAATAAAAAATGGAAAAGAAAGAGGTGGAATTATTTAGAAGAAAGCTAAATTTTTCGCAAGATGAAACAATAGATTCTGAAGGAACTTAGGTGGCCTTATCACATTATGGAAAACATAAATCATCTACATTGAAAGGATATCAGGGAACAAGAATTGCTTGGATTGCAAGGTAAGAAGTCTCACTACATATATTCATTTCCCTTTAGTTAACATTTATGGCCCCACTTCTTGCATAAAGAAAAGGGAATTATGGCATGAGATTAGTAAATTTTAGAAGCATGAACAAATGAAAACCATATTCTACGGGGGGGATTTAATGCCATTCTACATACCAATGAGAAATAGGATGGAATCCAAAGGAGATATCAATCTCAATTGGAATTTGAGGAATTTGTAGCCAATAACATACTTATAGAAGTGTAAATGCCTAATGGAAGCTTCACATGGACAAGGGTAAGTGCACCAAGATGGTGACAAAAAGGGGGTCAAAAGTGGCCACTTTTTTCCAAAAATAAGCTAACCCGAACTTGGAGGAGTAATTTGAGATTCATGCACTCAAAATTTGAAGATATCAAAAGAACAAGAATTATAACTTACTTTGAATCTAAGTTCTAAAATACTAATTCTTTATAAAAATAGATAATCTATTAAGAGGATCAAATGCTTTGTGCACTCAAAAGTGTTCCTATTTTTTTAGCAAAATATAACATAGTGTTTGGTGTGTGCCCCTCATTTTTTTTAGTTGTATTAAGTATTTTAGAAAACTCAATGGTACAAATATAGCTAAGAGTGAATACTAGAAGTTGTATATTTATTTTGTAATTCTTTATTTGAGTATTTTTTTTAACCATTGTTTGATGTGGATGCATCCTAAAAATCACATCACCGAGCATGTGCATCACATAACTTGCACCCAAATAATTGAAGATATATTTTTTTTCCAATGTTTAAAGAATGAAGTGTAGAAAAATATTCTATTTTTTTTCAAATTTGGACAAGTAGGTCAAAAGTTATTAAAAAAAGTCAATACATATGTCTCTAAGAACTATGGAAACATTAGTGAAAGAAATTAAAAATTAAATATGTTAATGTAGGGTAAGTGCACCAACACAGTTCCCAAAAAGGGGACTTAAGTGGACAGCTTTTTTCTGAAATCAGGAAATATTGACCTTGGACATGAAATTGAGGATACTTACACTCAAAATTTTGAGATGGAACAAAAAAAAGGATTCAAGTTCTCTAAGTCTACTTTCTAAAATAATAATTTATTTTCAAAATGGCTGAGATTAAGGGGTTCAAATGATAGACGTACACAAATTGTTGTTGTTTTTGTCAGAAAAACATAACATAGCAACTCTTGTACGACCCTCGTATGGTGAAATTTTTTTTAGTATTTTTAAAATCACAACGGTCAAAAGTTAGCTAACAATATGTAGTTAATGCACGATTTTTCTGATAATTTTTTACTAATTTTCAAAGTGGACATTTCCTGAAAAATAGAATTTTGGTCGTGCTACCCTTACAAATTTTGGAAACTAATTGAATTTATTTTTATTTATTTTTAAAAAAATTTAGAATGGAGTCTAGTTTCTAAAAAAATAATTTATTTGAAAAATCGATTAACGGCTAATTTATAATGAAAAAATTACCAAACACTACTTTTTGGAAAAAAAAAAGACATACAAATAAAATAAATTATGGATGAAAGGCTTAATATTTTCAGAAAGTGAAAAAAATTACATCATTGGATAGCTAAGAGAGAACCCAACATTACCCATGTGCTTGATTTTTTTGATATTGAACCACGTGCAAATCTGATGGTGAGCACGAACTCGATTATGTGAAATATGGAAGATTTTTTAAAAACATGTCTTTGGTCATTGGGAATGCCCTCCAAGCCTTTGGGTTGGTTTTCCAAGGCAAATACCAAGCCCAAGGTTCGAGAATTCCCAAAGCAAGATATAACACGAGCACGTTATAATGTGCTCGCGTTATATCTTAGTTTTTGACCTGTTTTGTGAATGTATTTTTTGCATTTTGTGAATGCATTGACAAAACACGAGCACATTATAACGTGCTCGCATTTTGGTCTACATTGAATTTTTTTCTTCTCTTTTTCTTATCTCCTAGTCTTGTTATCTTTTAGGGAAACTATATACATTGACATTTACATATGGACATTTACTTTCTTATACTTTAAGTTATATTTCATGTATATACTTCCAGGATTTTTGAGAGTGGTTTTAGATCTCTAGGAGTTATAATGCAAATTCTAGTTTTTGGAAGATCTTTAAAATTTCAAACTTAGTCAAATTTCAGTAATCAGCATGCCAAATTTCAATAATCAGAAGGTCAGATTTTAGTAGTCAGCAAGTTCTATCATTTATCTCTCTCACTCTCTCCTTCTCTCTAATCTTTATCTCTCCACTCCCTCTCTCTCTCCTTTCCTCCCTCTCTCCCCTCTCTCTCTTCTAGTTTTTGGAAGATCTCACAAATTTCAAACTTAGTCAAATTTCAATAATCAGGTCAAATTTTAGTAATCAAAAAATTGTATTATTTCTCTCTCTATCTCACTCATTTTTATCCCTTACACTCTAGACCTCTCTCTAACTATCTCTATCCCTTTTTCTAACTCTCTCTCCCTTGATCTCAAGAAATCTCTCTCTCTCTCTCTATCTCTCTCTCCCTTTCCCTCTAATTCTCTCTACCTCACTTATCTCTCCCTCTCTCCCACCTTCCCTCTCTACTTGTCTCTATCTCCCTCCCCCCCTCTCTCTCTCTACCTACCTACCTTTCCTTCCATCATGCCCTACCCCTCTCTCTATTTCTCTCTAGCAAACCTCTCTCTCACCTCCCTCTCTCTCCCTCCATACTTCTCTCTCCCTCTCTTCTTCCCTATCTACTCTTTATCTCCCATCTCTCTTTACCTACCTCTCCATCCATCAAACCTTACCACTCTCTCTACACCTCTCTCCCTCCCTCCCTCATTCCCTCTCCACTTCTCTCTATCTCACCTCTCTCTCTACCTCTCCTTCCATCTCTACTTATCTTTATCTCCTCTCTCCCTCTCTCTACCTACCTCTCCTTCAAACACTCTTTATTTCTCTCTATCTCACCTCTCTCTCCCTCACTACATCTCTCTCCCTATCTCCCTCGCTCTCTACATATATATATCCCCTCTCCCTCTCTACCTAGCTCTCCATCCATCACAACCTATCACTCTCTCTCCATTACTCTCTATCTAACCTCCCACTCTCTCCATCCATACCTCTCCCTCTCCTTCCCTCTCTACTCTCTACCTCCCTAATCCTTCTCTACCTACTTCTCCATCCATCACTCCCTAACATTCTCTCTACACCTCTCTATATTGCTTCTCTCCCTCCCTCCCTCATTCCCTCTCTACTCTCTCTCTACCTCTCCTTCCCTCTCTAATTATCTTTATCTCCCCTATCCCTCTCTCTCTCTCACTCGATGTCTCCCTCCCTACCTTTTCCCCTATCTACTCTCTATCTCTCCTCTCCCTCCCTTTACCTCTCTCTCTGACTCTCTCTCACTCCTCCCTTACCCTCTTTCTCTCTCACTCTCTCCTCTTTATCTCACCATTCTCTCTTTCCATCTTTATAACTCTCCACTTCTCTATATGTCACCATTCTCTCTCTACATATCTTTATCTCACCTATCCCTCTTTACCTATCCCTTCCTCCCCTCTCTCACCCACCCTCCCTCCTTCCCTCTATCTCTATCTCTCTTCTTCTCTCTATCTCACCTATCCTTCTCTAGCTGCATATCACTCCATCACTCCCTACCACACTCTCTCTATTGCTCTCTATCTCACCTCTCTCTCACCTCCCTCTCTCCCCCTCCATACCTCTCCCTCTACTTCCCTCTCTACCCTCTCCTCCATCACTCCCCACCACTCTCTCTATACCTCTCTCTATCGATTCTCTCCCTCCCTTATTCTCTATCTACTTATCTCTACCTCTTTGTCTTTCTCTAATTATCTTTATCTCCCCTAGCCCTCTCTCTCTCACTAGATATCTCTCTCCCTACCTTTTCTCCTATCTACTCTCTATCTCTCCTCTCCCTCCATCTACCTCTCTCTCTCACTTTCTCACTCCTCCCTCACCCTCTTTCTCTCTCACTCTCTCCTCTCTATCTCACCATTCTCTCTTTCCCTCTCTATAACTCTCTCCTTCTCTATATGTCACCATTCTCTCTCTACTTATCTTTATCTCACATATCCCTCTTTACCTCTCCCTTCCTCCCCTCTCTCGCCCACCCTCCCTCCTTCCCTCTATCTCTATCTCTCTCTACTTCTCTCTATCTCACCTATCCCTCTCTACCTGCATATCCCTCTATCACTCCCTACCAAACTCTCTTTATTTCTCTCTATCTCCCCTCTCTCTCACCTCCCTCTCTCTCCCTCCATACCTCTCCCTCCATCTATACTTCCTTATCTACTCTTTATCTCTCATGTATCTCTACCTCTCCTTCCCTCTCTACTTATCTTTATCTCCTCTTTCCCTCCCAACCTCTCTCTCTCTCCCCAATCCCTCCCTCCCCAATCCCTCCCTCCCCCTATTTCTCTCTCCCCCTATGAGGGTTAAGTGTAAGGTTTAGTGTTTAAGGTATAGGGTTAATTGTATAGGGAATAAGGTTTAGGGTTTAGGATATTAGGTATAAAGTTGAGGATATGTGGTATAGGGATGATGGATGAGGGTTTAGGGTTTAAGGTATAGGGTTGAGGGTTGAGGGATAGTGTTTAGGGTTGAGGGTATAAGGTTAAGTGTATAGGGTATATGGATTATGGTTTAGGATATTGGGTATATATTTGAGGGTATTGGGTTGAGGATATTAGGTTTAGGGTTGATGGTTTAGGTTTTAGGATTTATGTACAAGTTTAAGAGTTGAGGGTTGAGGTATAATGTTCAGGGTTAAGGGTATGAGGTTAAGTGTATAGGGTATAGGGATTAGGGTTTAGGTTGTAGCGTTAAGGGTTTAAGGTTTAGGGTACAAGGCTTAATGTAGGATTTAGTGTTTAATTATAGGGTTCAGGGTTCAGGGATAATGTTTAGGGTTTAGGGTATAGGGTATAGGGATGAGGATTGAGAGTGTAGGGTTTATGGTTTAAGGTATAGGGTTGAAGGTATAAGGTTAAGTTTATAGGGTATAGGGATTAGGGTTTAGGATATTAGGTATAGAGTTGATGGCATTGGGTTGAAGGTTTAAGGCTAAGTTTATAGGGTATAGGGATTAGAGTTTAGGGGGGAGAGAGAGAGACCTGAGAGAAGGTGAAATTGGCAACCTAGCTTGCCTTGTTTGAAAAAATGGGGTCTCTCGGTGATTTACATCATCGAGAGACCCCATTTCTTGGACCCATTTTTTCAAATAGGCCACTACATTTCCAATTTCACTAAATTGGTAGGCTAGTGGGCCCACTAGCTTGCCAATTTGGTGAAATTAACAACCTAATTTGTCCTATTTGAAAAAATGGGTCCAAGAAATGGGGTCTCCCGATGATGTAAATCACCTGGAGATCCCATTTCTCAAACCCATTTTTTTTCAAACAGGCCACTACATTGCCATTTTCACTGAATTGGCAAGCTAGTCGGCCCACTAGCTTGGCAATTTGATGAAATTGGAAACCTAACTTGCCTGTTTGAAAAAATGGGTCCAAGAAATGGGATCTCTCGACCTCATTTTTTGGACCCATTTTTTCAAACAAACCACTACATTTCCAATTTCAATAAATTGGCAAGCTAGTGGGCGTGAAATTGGCAACCTAATTTTTCTTGTTTGAAAAAATGGGTCCAAGAAATGGGGTCTCCCGGTGATTTACATTTCCAATTTCACTAAATCGGTAAGCTAGTGGGCTCACTAGCTTGCCAATTTGGTGAAATTGGCAACCTAACTTGGCTTGTTTGAAAAAATGGGTCCAAGAAATGGGGTCTCCTGGTGATTTACATCACCGAGAGACCCCATTTCTTGGACCCATTTTTTCAAACAGGCCACTACATGGCCAATTTCACTAAATTAGCAAGCTGGTGGGCCCACTAGCTTGGCAATTCAGTTAAATTGGTAACCTAACTTGCCTATTTGAAGAAATGGGCCCAAGAAATGGGGTCTCCCAATGATTTACATCACCAAGAGACCCTATTTCTTGGACCCATTTTTTCAAATAAGCCACTACATTTCCAATTTCATAAATTGGCAAGCTAGTGGGTCCACTAGCTTTCCAATTTGGTGAAATTGGCAGCCTAACTTGTCCTGTTTGAAAAAATGGGTCCAAAAAATGGGGTCTCTCAGTGAGTTACATCACCGGGAGACCCCATTTCTTGGACCCATTTTTTCAAACAGGCCACTACATTGCCAATTTCACTGAATTGGCAAGCTAGTGGGCCCACTAGCTTGGCAATTCGGTGAAATTGACTCCCTACCAAACTCTTTATTTCTCTCTATCTCACCTCTCTTTCACCTCCCTCTCTCTCCCTCCATCTATACTTCCTTATCTACTCTTTATCTCTCATGTATCTCTACCTCTCCTTCCCTCTCTACTTATCTTTTTCTCCTCTTTCCCTCCCAACCTCTCTCTCTCTCTCCCCAATCCCTCCCTCCCCCTATTTCTCTCTCCCCCTATGAGGGTTGAGAGTGTAAGGTTTAGTGTTTAAGGTATAGGGTTGAGGTTATTGGGTTAATTGTATAGGGAATAAGGTTTAGGGTTTAGGATATTAGGTATAAAGTTGAGGGTATATGGTATAGGGATGATGGATGAGGGTTTAGGGTTTAAGGTATAGGGTTGAGGGTTGAGGGTTGAGGGATAGTGTTTAGGGTTGAGGGTATAAGGTTAAGTGTATAGGGTATATGGATTATGGTTTAGGATATTGGGTATATAGTTGAGGAGGGTAATGGGTTGAGGATATTAGGTTTAGGGTTGATGGTTTAGGTTTTAGGATTTATGTACAAGTTTAAGGGTTGAGGGTTGAGGTATAATGTTCAGGGTTAAGGGTATGAGGTTAAGTGTATAGGGTATAGGGATTAGGTTTTAGGTTGTAGGGTTAAGGGTATATAGGGTTAAGACTTGAGATTGTAGGGTTTTATGTTTAACATTATTCCTAAACCCTAAACCCTAAACATTATCCTTGAACCCTTAACCCTATAATTAAACACTAAATCCTACATTAAACCTTGTACTCTAAACCCTCAACCCTAAACCCAATACCCTCAACCCTATACCGAATATTCTAAACCCTAATCCCTATACTCTATATAGTTAACCCTACACCCCCAACCTTGAACACTATACCTCAACCCTACACCTTCAACCCTCATCCTTATACCCTATACCCTCAACCTTATAACCTAAGCCCTGAACATCATCCCCCAACCCTATACTTAAACCCTAAACCCTACATTCAACCTTGTACACTAAACCCTAAACCCTAAACCTCAATCTGAAACCCAATACCCTCAACCCTATACCCATTATTCTAAACCTTAATCCCTATACCCTATACACTTAGCCCTATACCCTTAACCCTATACCCATTATTCTAAACCCTAATCCTTATGCCCTATACACTTAGCCCTATACACTTACCTCCACTCTCTCCCACTCTCCTCCACTCTCCCACTCTCTCCCACTCTCCCCCACTCTCCCACTCTCTCCCGCTCTCCCTCTTTCTCTATCTCCCACTCTCCACTTCTCCCCTTCTCCCACTCTCTCCCACTCTCCCCCTCTCTCCCTCCCTTTGTATCTCCCACTCTATCTCCCACTCTCTCCCTCTCTCTTTCTCCCACTCTCCCCTTCTCCATCCCTCTCTATCTTCCACTCTCCCCCTCTCTCCCTCCCACTCTCTCAGAAACCCCTATACTATCAAAAATACACTAAGAAAACTTAATTTAACATAACGCGCTCGCGTTATAACGCGTGCGCGTTTTGTAGTTTTCTAAAATGGTAAAAAAATCAATATACCCGTGATTTGAAGGCCCACAGTCTGCATATTCCCCTAGTTCTGTGCGTGCTCCGACAAAAAATATATATTTGATGATGTTGTGAAGTGTGCAAGCATCTTTTTCACTTTCCATCACCTTTTCCATGATCTTTTTACCACCTTTGCATGAAATAGCAGAGTCTCGATGTTGAAAGACATATAATATCAATTGAAGTTTGAATTCCATTGAAAACTGATATACAATTGAAGTGTGAAAGGGAACAAGCTTTTGAACAAGTCAAATTGTTGTGGAGTTTGAAGAAAGAAGAAGCTAAGGCTACATAATTGGGTTGAATTCCTCCATTTGAAAGTCTGGTTTTTAAGGTATGTGAAGTCTTTACAAATTTTCTTTCATTCTATTATGGCTTTCTTTCATTTTTGTTTGTCATTATAACCTTAGGTTGTCAATGCACATTTTAAATTAGCAAATTATATACACAATTATTTACACTTGCCAATTACCATTTTACACTTGCCAATTATAGAAATTCAGAACCATTCACCAAAATTCATCCTTTAAGACCATTCCTAGACCATTCCAAAGCATCAAACATCTTCAAAATACCCTGCACAAGGTCAAAAGTTCATTACATAGACCAGTCCTTCAACAATTGATGGGGAGTCTTATCTTTGAAGAGCAATCTTTCTCTTCCCAAGACCTATTCTTTGGTCTTCCTAGGGTATTCCTCTCTACCCTACTCAGGGATCCCTCGTAAACCCCTCTCACCTCATAAGACTCTCCACCAATTTCAAAATTTTCACCATTGCTCTCAATTCACCACTAAGCTTCCCTGGGCTCCACATTGACCCAAAGTATCCTAACCACTCGAGGGGCTACGAAAGGGTATTCTCACTATCCCCTTGTTGATTTTACTCCTCACTGATCCATCTCATAGGATTCTTTCACCTTGTACCCATCGCTTTCTTGAAAAACCCAATTTTAGGCCTTGTAGCCTTTTGCCCAATTAAGCCTCCTAGAACCCGTTTTCTTGGCTTTTCTCAAAAACGGTCTTAACAACCCCCAAATATTTTTATAGATTCTTTCTATTGGTACCATAGGCTTCAATATTTACTAGGTGTTTAGTCCCTTTGGCGTTCGTACATAGGACTGTCCTCATACCCCCTATTTTCGAGGGTTTCTAGGGTTCTGGCTCCTTTTTCCAACTTTGAGGGCTTCAATGACCTCCTCAACTCTCCTCCTTGCACACACATGTCTGGAATACGTGTACCCACACTCTCTTGCTCTTGATTGGCACAAACCAGTCCATTTAGCAACTTTCTTTACTGCTGTCCTCTCCAAGCCACTAGCCAAAATGCACTTGCACTCGCCTAGTTCTTGATGAATTCACCATCTCCCCTGCAAACCAAGACACCACACACCATATGTACACTGTAAAAAACATTCCCCTACTTGATTCCAAGTTTCCATGGTAGCCTTGCCATGAGAATTCAAGTGGGGATCATTATTTCCAAAAACTAGCATGAACCGGCTATGAGACCAAAAACTCTAAAAACTTGCAAAACAGAAAGCAATTGAACTAAATGGCTAATATAATGCTTCACACAGTAATTAAGTGACACAATTGAAAGACTCAAAGCATTAGACAGGTCCTTTCAATCCATTCTTGACTGGATGAAGGCACAAAAACAGAAATTCAATGAAATTTGCACTCTTCCAACTCACAAATTCCCCTTCCAAAACTTGAAATCGTACAATAGCTTTCCCACATGCTCAATTAGGGTTTTTATGACCTTATATACCTTTCTCCCACGTGCTAGGACCCTTGGGTCGGGCTTAGAGCATCATTAATGCCCTTTTCCCACTTTTAGGACAAATTGCCAAGTCTACATGGACTAATTTGCCTAATTTCATCATTCAGGCTTCTCCAAACTTCAAGGCTCTAGACTACCCTAAGTTTTCCTTAACTCACACATCAAAAACACTATTGGGACTTTACATCATAGTCCTTATTCCCTTGGTGGTTGGCTAGAACCATCAACAATAAAAGACTACTTTTGTACAAGATGATTGTAAGTATTATTTAAATGAAGCCTTCAATGACATATATTTTTCAATTATCTTGAATGGATACATTTTTTAGGAACTAATATTCATCTCATTACCATGGTATAGATAAAATTATCCGCCATGCCGAAGAAAAAGACAAAGAGGAAACTAACAGACGAAGAGAACGAAACCTTGAAAGAAAAGGAGAGAGTTTGGGTGGCGGCATATCGTGAAAAGAAGAAATTGGAAACGATTGATGAGAACAACCCGATTGTAGAGGAACCTCAACCATCAAAAAGAGAACGGGAATTGGCAGCACAAAAGGCACGAATGCGAAAGCATCGTCGTAAGACAGATTTAGATACCGTAGTTGGAGACACACCCTCTACGACAAGTGAATATGAAGGGACACCATTAAGCACAAGCGAATATGGAGGGACACCATCTAGCACAAGTGAATATGGATGGACACCATCTACTGCAAGTGAATATGGAGGGACACCATTTACCACAAGTGAATATTGTTGGACACCATCCAACACATCTCAAGTTGAGAGTACATCATCACTCGAAATTGACGAAGAAGGTATGCCATCATTCCCATGTGAACCTCAAGGTATGTCTTCTTCTCCACCCTGATCGAAGGTATGCAATCTAGCCCACCTCAATTAAATATTGATGAAATTCCTAATGTTGAGATGTATGTACCTAGGAGAACACCACCAAGAATTTTGCGTAGAAAACCAAAGTATTTGATTAATATTGATGATGAGATTTTGCAGCACATGGAAGGTAAGATTTCAACACGCACTTGTAGAAGATATGCTGATAAGATTTGGGAAAGATTCTTTGAAAGGCTAAATGAGACTGCAAGATGTCAACTATTTTTTGAAATGATGCGGGGTGTAAAGTATAGGAACATTGTGAAGACTCTTGGGTTGAGAACATTGAATGCATCGAGTGAAGACACTATTGTGAAGAATCTAATGGATGCTTATGAGAGTGTGGGTAAGACCTCACGCTCAAAGGATAGTAATGTCACCCGACATGTGATTACATCGACTTTGGTAAGTTGTCAAACAAAAAGAGCTCGCCTAATTAGAAAGACTAGTGAAAAAACAAGAATTAGTAGAAAAACTTTATCAAGGGCCATTCCAAGGCGGCAAAGAATTGAGGGCAATGATACAAATGAATTATGGGAATTCTGGGGGAGATTGTCACGAAAAGATAAAGAAGTTGTCGAAGCCTTGAGAACACTAATTGAAGAGTATTGGAAGAATAACACAAGGCCATCTCCAAATCAAAGGGATGTGATAAGAAGGAGAATCGGTAGTCGGAATCGTGAGCCACATCCAAAGCATTTTTTGGATATGACTCAAACCCAATTTTTTCAAAAATTTGAAAATGATTATCATCAAATTAGTATTTCTCAAAGATATTTTGAACTGCTTAAACCTTTTTATGTCAAGATAAATCACACACGCACTACTTGTTGTTGTAGACTACATATTGAATTTTCTAACCATTACGATGTTTATCGTTCTATATGTTTAGATTTGTATACTAACGATGTTTTGCAGGATTGTGGCATAGAAGCCCCACCAAAATCTTCAAGAGAGTTCTTATAAATTTTTTTATGTCAAATAGAGGATGGCCAGATATTCTATAGGACAACATGCTTGGATGGTTCATGCGAGCATTGTAGTGGCTTCCAGCGTATGCCAGTATGTCAACATATGGAAAGCACAAATGAGGTGGGACAAAAACTAGTAGAGTTCGGGAAGTATAAAACAGTGGCAGATGCTACAAAAGATGGGTCTCAAGCAAAAAGGTGTGATTTGGTTATTGAGAAGATTCCAGTGTACAAATTTATGACCACATTTCGTGATAGTATACTGTCTGAGTATGCAATGCATACCCATAGAGCCCGATGGTTGGACATGCAGTTCAAGCTATGCAAGGACACCTTTCCAGTTGGAAGCATAGTATCCATGGTTGACTTTGCAGAGAACTACACTCTACAACCACAACATGAGGTGCAGTCACAATATTACAACTCTACACAAGTTTTGATATTTGTGCACATAGTATTCATTCATGCATTTGATAGTACAGATGAGCAAAGGAAGGTAATGAGGGAGTACCACTTTTACATTAGTGATGATCGCACACATTCTGCAGAGTTCATGCAAGGTTGCTTTCAGATGTTCTACAGTGGTTTGGTTCAGAGGGGCATAGAATACGATCAACATATAATATGGTCTGATAACTGTGTAGCACAGTTCAAGAACTCGTGCATGTTCTACTGGTTGTGTAGGATGCATGTCATTACAGGTGTTCAACATATGTGGAACTTTTGTGAGGCTGGACATGGAAAGGGGGAGCATGATGGTGCAGGAGCATGCGTGAAAAGAGCATTAGCATGAGAAGAGTTAAAGTATAAAGACAGTGCAAAGTTGATAGATGCAAAATCAATTGTCGAGTGGTGTAATGCTTTGATGGGTCCAAGTAATGAAGGTACGTCTTCAGTTTGTAGATTTTTTTGGTTGATGGATGATACTAACATTGCACCATATGAAGACTGTTGTACACTAATAGGATTGAGTGAGGTACACTCTTTCCTTAGCTCAAATATAGGTTCATGGAGTATCGATACACGAAAGATGGCATGCTTTTGTTCTTCATGTACAATGCAAGATTGGAATGATTGTGAGTCAGGGGAGTGGGTTGACAAATGGTTCACAAGTTATCTTAGCCCACTTCACACGTATCACCCTCCGACGGCATTGGAACTGACACAGATAGAATCATCGATCGATTTTGACCACATATCAGATCTAGTTCAACGAGGTGATATATCTACTTTCTTAGTTGTTGAAATTCCATATCGTTAGATCTTACTTTGTACTGTATTCGTAATGTTGACAAATTCCAAGAGATTTTTTGCACATATCAATGCAGGGCATGTTTATGCAGTTATTGCAGATGAAGACATTGAAGAGGGAACAAACTATTACTTGTGTCGTTGTGTTGAGACCAAAAAGAAATTGGAGGCCCCACTTATAGATGGAGAAAACATTGAATACCCTACAGGATCAGTTGTGGTTACTGGAACATG